>OX291550.1:1200000-1800000 GCA_946406115.1 Apoda limacodes | reverse complement strand
GGGTTCGATACCGTAAGTGAGTTTGGGATCGTCGACGATTCTCACAGCCCGTCGTTGAACCGAGTCAAAAGGGCCAAGCTGGTATGCGGGTGCACCTGCCCAGAGATGGCAGCAGTACTCCATATGGGGCCGAACTTGCGACTTGTTAAGTAACAACCTTTGCCTCGACGTGAAGTACTGCTTCGCTCTGTTGAGTACACCAAGTTTTTTGGACGCCAGCTTCACCTTATCTGATAAATGATCTCGGAACTGAACATCGCTGGAGATATCGACACCAAGGATCCCAATGCTCTTGGAGATGGAGAGGGGAGTGTTCTGGAATTGTGGGACTACAGTGAATGGAGTTTTCTTAGCGGTGAACGCGCACACTTGTGTCTTTGTAGGGTTGAATCGGACCAAGTTTACCCGTCCCCAGTCAGAGACCTGGGACAGTGTGGTCTCGATTTGAGACACAAGTTCTCCGCGGTTTTCCTCCACAACGGAACGAGGGATGTTTGCACGACCCGTGTAAAAAGCGTCTCCAGTACTGTCATCTGCATAGCAATGTATGTTGTTCATGTCCAACATGTCATTGATATGCAGTAGAAACAGCGTAGGAGACAGCACAGAGCCTTGCGGGACACCAGCATTAATGTCCATGCTATCAGAGCAACTACCGTCAACTACGGCTCGTATGCGTCTGCCGGACAAAAAGCTAGCCACCCATTTGCACAAACCCTCGGGCACTCCGTAAGATGGCAACCTCGATAGAAGACCGCGGTGCCAGACCCGATCCAACGCCTTCGCTATGTCCAGGCTACATGCCAATGCCTCCCCCTGACTCTCAATGGCTAGTGCCCATCGGTGTGTGAGATACACTAGAAGGTCGCCAGTCGAGCGACCGTGGCGAAAGCCATATTGACGGTCACTGACCAGATCGTGTACTTCTAGGTATCTTAGAAGCTGTGTGTTGATCACACGCTCCATCACCTTAGAGAGGAGAGAGGTAATAGCGATAGGCCTGTAATTCGATGGATCTGATCTATCGCCCTTTTTGGGCACCGGGTGCACATTCGCAGTCTTCCATGAAGACGGAAATTGCCTAGTGTGGTAGGAAAGCGTGAAGAGGCGCGTGAGTACAGGACATAACTCAGGAGCACACTGCTTAAGCACCACTGCTGGTATACCGTCTGGCCCACTCGACTTATGAACGTCTAGAGAAAGTAACGCCCGCCTGACCTCCCGCTGCGTTATGGAGATTTCCGGCATGGTCTTCCCGCACCACGGTATAGTAGGTGGGACAGCGCCTTCATCGTTCATATTCGAGTTCGAGGCAAAGAGACTGCCCAGTAGATCGGCTTTCTCTTTAGCACTATGGGCCAAGTCACCATCGGTCTTTCGCAGTGGTGGTAACGACGACTGGCAGAAGTTCCCTTCGGCAGCCTTGGCAAGCGACCAGAAAGCACGACTCCCAGAAGGATAGCTCGCAAGTCGCCCACCTATTTTGCCGATGAATTGGAATTTTGCTCTGGCAGTTGCTTTCTTACTGAACTTCGAGGCAGCATTTAATTTGCGTTTTAACTCAGAAATATTCGGATCCTTATTAAAACGAGCCGTGGTCCAAGCCTCATATGCATTTTGCTTAAGAATTTTAGCTTTTCTGCAAGACCTATTAAACCACGGTCGTTTTTTGACGCCGGCAGCTACTCGCGGGTTAGGAATATAGCATTCCATACCAGCAAGGATTGTCTCAGTGACTGCGGCTGCGCAGACGTCAGGATCTTCTGAGTTAAAGCACATCTGCCTCCACGGGTACGATGCGTAAAATTCACGCAATCCATATCAGTCTGCCGACTTATAGTGCCACACACGACGCCAATTAGTTGGCCCAGAAGGATCAGGTTGTGTGCATGACACTTGAGTCCGAACGAGACAGTGGTCCGAGGAGCCAAGAGGCGCATCCACTGATACGGAGTATCCGTCCGGACGAGTAGTCAGCAGAAGGTCCAGTAAGGAGCTCGTATGTTCCTCTATATCTGGTATTCTCGTTGGAGAAAGTACCAGCTGAGAGAATCCATAGGTCAGAGCAAATTCATGAGCAGATATCCCAGCATAGTTATTGGTTCGAGAACTGAGCCACTCGCGATGGTGGGCGTTAAAGTCTCCCAAAATAACTAGTTCTGCTGTGGGATATTGCTCTAGAACTTTGTCAGTCGTCAAACTCAGGTGCGTGAAGAGTCGAGTTACGTCCGTGTCACCGCTATGAGACCTGTATAGGCACGCATAGATACGAGTGTGGCCGCCGTAATCTACGCGCACCCACAATATCGACAGGTCCCTGTCTTCAAGGCTATGAAGGCGGCGACAGCAGATATCCTCCCGGACGAACATACATACACCGGCACGACTCACAAAATTGTGCTCAAGTTTGTAACCGGGATAATGAAGGTATGATGTATCGGCCGGGCAGGATATCTGCGTCTCCGTTAGAAAAAGAATGGTCGGCTGCGCAGTCTCCAGATGGAGGTGGACTGCGTTAAGATTTGCGTTAATACCCCTAATGTTGCAAAAGTCCACATTAAATGTGGATGGAGCGGCCGCTGAATAAACTCTTTTTCTTTTATTTCTTGCCATATTTTTTTTTTTTTGAAAGGGTTATTTAGATTAAAGATGAGGATTCACTGCACAGACAGCTTAGAGGACAAAAGGTGCGGTACTAGAACTGCCCAAGCTCGCCACAGATGATACGGTTGCTGGCACGGCGGGCGGAAGGGCCCCTGATCCCCCTCTGTTGTAGTAGCCGGGTCCACTCCGGTCTCCTTCTCCGGCACGACTACCACTTCAGATACTTTACACAGGCTGGCGAATCAGCCTCCCAGGGCGGAGATTAAGTGATCCCTGGGTTCGGGATCCCGTTCAACCTGCGGGCGGCCAGCGGTCAGCCGTTTCATCAGGTCACCCTGACCGCCGAACCAGCACGCCGCGTCTACGCCGAGCATGACAGCAACAAGAACCGCCGGTCCTCCGCTGTCCGCGCAGCGAATCCTCAAAGAGCTCTGGCAACCTTACTCACCGCCAGGAACACAACACTACTCAATGTTAGTGTTATTATGGCCGCGGTTTTCTGTAAGGTGGAGATACTTCCCCAGTTCGGGCCGCTCATTCGAGCAAGTACTCGCTATGCCCTGCTTTAGTTGTTCGGGTGGCTTATTCGAGCGAGTACTTGCAGTGCCCTACCTCTTCATACAGTTGTTTAATCATTTCGCGTCCATTTCTATAATGTCTTTGTTATTTTGTAAATTTAGGTGAATTTAGATTGATATGATATATATATATATATTGTTTTTTTTTTAATGGCTGTTCATACTTCTTTTAAAGCTTTCAAGTCGTGGGGATGCAATAGCCAGTTCTTAATTAATAGGCCAAGATTATATAATACGTAGGCATTTGTACTTTGACCCCATGGTTAGGTAGTTGTTGTAAATAGCTCTGTAGCATCGTAATTCATAGTTAGGTAGGTTAACACAGTAATTTGTATTCATATATTTGCATTTAGACGTCATATGACGTACTTTAAAAATTGTAGCCGTTGGTCTTCTCACATTTCTCCCTTACGGGGAAATGGGGTAACTGTCTTTGGGCTTTGCCCATCTGCAGTGGTAGTCTTCGCTACTTTGCACCGAAAGTAGGTGTCTGGGGGTTGACTTATGACAAATTGGTCCTCTTTGCTTGGTGTTGGTGTTCACTTGTCTTCTGCTTCGAATACTAGGTCTCGAGGATACCCCAAGCCCTCGGGCGGCCGAGCGTGAAGCGGCGCCAGTCCTCTTCTATGCGGCCAGACCGAGTTGTCCACCTGCGCGAACATTCTCGTGGCCAACCTGCCGACAAACTCTTCTATGGTCTCGACGCGGAGGTCTCTCGCTAACGTGGAGTTCCTCACGTATCTTGGTGCACCGGCTATGGTGCGTAGGCTGCGGTTTTGGGTCTTTTGTAACCGCTGGCGTTGGGACGTGCTGGCAAGCGCATACCAAGCCGGTGCGGCGTACGTGAGGCGGGGTCTTAGGTACAATTTGAAGATCCCGACTTTCACACGAAGCGGAAGGCGAGCTGTGAATACCGGTTGAAGGAGGGCCTGTGCCGCTCTCGTCTTTCCGATCACGGCTGTGATGTGCTTCCTCATGGATAGAAGGCGGTCGATTTTTACCCCTAGGTAGGTGGCCTCGGTAGTCCATTCGATGACCTGACCCTGGAACTGTAGCGGCGGTATTTTGGTATAACCCCGGAGGAGGATGGCTTGTGTCTTCCCGACGTTTACCGACAACTTCCACTTGGCTAGCCATTCTGGCAGGAGGTCTAGGCATCTCTGCATTTTGATGCGAGCGTGGGCTGCGGTGATAGAGCTGGTGATGAACGCCGCATCGTCAGCGTACAGGGCCAGTTCTGCTTCAGAGGTTTTAGGGAAGTCGTCGGTATATCTGCCATAACAAGCCGGTGAGAGACAGCTCCCCTGGGGTACACCTGCACAAATTGGGCGCTCTTCTGATAGCGCGTCCTCTACTCTCACTCTGAATCGTCGCTGTTCTAAGAAGGAAGCGACGACTTTTGAGATCCTTCTCGGTAGCGAGGATGTGGTCAGCTTGAACAGAAGTCCCTGGTGCCACACCCTGTCGAAAGCCTTCTCCATGTCCAGGAATACTGCAACAGCGTGCTCTTTCTTGTTGAGGGCTACTGCTATGTGGTGCAGTACCCTTGACAGTTGGAGAGTTGTGGAATGTTCAGCGCGAAATCCGAATTGCTCCTGTCTGGGTACGATGTGCGGACTCATCTGCCTTAACAGGAGTTTTTCAAACACCTTCGAGATATTCGAGAGGAGCGTGACGGGCCGATAGCTTCCTGGCTATATATTTTTATATATTTTTCCCAGGTTTTGGGAGCATGATCACATGCCCTGTCTTCCACAAGGTGGGAAAGTGCCCCGTGCGCATGATCCCATTGAATAGGCGTGTCAACGCCGCTACTGTTCTGGGAGGAAGGTGACGTAGCGCCGTGTTCGTAACCCGGTCAGCGCCTGAGGCTTTTCGGGGCACTGATCTTCGTATTTCCCGCTCCACTTGGCTCGGTGAGAAAACCACTGGGTCTTCGTCGGGAGCTATCGGTCGGGCGAAGTAGTCCCGAAGGTGTTGCTCCACTAGTTCGGTATGAGCATGGTCAGTGGTCGGATTTGGCTGAAACTGTTCCTCCAGGTGTGTGGCAAAGATTTCTGCCCGGTCTTCTGCTCTATATCTCGGCGTCCCATCTGTTGCGAGAAGTGGACGCACTGGAGCTTGCCCTTTTGTCATTTGACGACAAAGACGGTGTATGCCAGTCCAGTCGTCACTTATGGTAGCGATGTGACGCTCCCAGCTTTCGGTTTGGTGTTCATCAATCAGCTTCTTGATGTGGTCCTGCATTTTGTTTAGGCGGGTCTTCTGAGAAGGGCATCTATCACGCAGCCATGATCTCAGAAGCCTTCTCTTTTCCGCAATGGCTTTCATGATGAACGAGGGAAGTGATGAGAGCCTGCCTCTGCTGGCTACGGAGCTTGCTTCCGCCATGGCTGCCTGAATATTGTTGGTAATATTCAGGGCCAGTTCCTCCACATCTTCTGGGTTGATGACTGGGCGTGTTTTCGTCAGCTCGTTGATTCGCCGCGTGAAAACTTCCCAGTCAGTCTTGTGACGTGGTGCTGGGGGAGATACCACTGCTGGTTGCTCCTCGATTACCACTAGGACTGGCAAGTGGTCCGATTTCATGTCTTCCAGAAGGACTTCCTGGGTGATCTGGCTGGTCAGACCTTTGTAAATGACTAAGTCTATGACATCTGGAATGTGTGCCACCCGGAAAGGATAGTGTGTCGGCACGTCGGGGCCGTAGACACTGTAGCCATTTGTCTGAGCGTGGTCGAACAGTCGTCTACCATCTGGGTTCATGGTCGTCGAGTTCCATGCTGGGTGCTTGCAATTGAAGTCCCCGGCGAGGATCGTTGGAAGTGGCGAGTCCAGAAGATTTTGTATCTCAGCCACTTTCAGTCGCGTTTTCGGAGTTTTGTAAATAGCGTAGATCCTTAACGCTTGGCCTGAGACGTACAATTCTATCCCCAAGGCGTAGATGGAGCTCGGCGATACTGTTGGTAGCGGTTGGTGGACTGTTCTTCGCTTGACCAGCACTACCAGTCCTCTGTAGGCACCGTAGGCAGACAGCTCATCCTGACGATAAACATAATAATTTGGGATTTTTAGACGGACCCGCGACTGAAGGTGTGTCTCGCTGATAAGCACCACATCGACGTCTTGGCTGGATAATAAGGCCCGCAGCATCCCAACCTTGCCTGCGAGCCCATGGGCGTTCCAGTGTATGATCCTTAGCGATCTAGTGAAGGTGAGGCCGGTACGCTAGGATTTTCGCTAGCCCGCTAAGGGCCACGGCGATTGGGTCTTCGTTTGTTCGAAGAGCTTTCAGGATGTCCTGCACAACTTCGATCGCAGCCTCGATGATCTGCAGGTGCAAGGAGTCATCTTTTCTCCCTAGGGCCGTCCGTTGAGGCTCCTGACTGGTAGTCGGAGGTGCCTTTGGAGGGGGCTTTTCTACAGGAACTGTAGCAATTGTTTCCTGAGTTGGGGCCGGAGCAGGGGTGCCTGAGGTCTGTTTTGGCTTTCGTTTCCCGCCCCTTTTCCTCTTCTTTTTGGGTTGTGTGTCACTGGCTTGAGCTCCTCTCTGTTGCGGGTCATTTGCCGGTGCAAAAAATTGTAACAAAAGTGCAAAATGACTACATCCACAGTAAGTAGACAACTCGTGGTGATATAAGCGATGTCATTTTGTCTCGGGTAATTTTACAAAAATTACATAATGCATGTACTATAATGTGTCTAAATCAGTGTTATTTCTGTATATACATACACTGAAAATATATGTAAAACTTATAAGCATAAAACATAGCTTTTGCGCTATGTATAATAGGATTTGTAGGAAAAAATACAATTTTTGTACTTTTACAACTTTTTTATATTTTTTCTACTTTTATTGTGGACCTTTTTATTATTGTAGCTTATAACTAGATATTACTATATTAGCATAAAACATTATAAAATTAAGAATAAAACGAGTTAGAAAACGGCTAAAAATTTAAAACTTTCAAACTATTCTCGTTATAACTTTGTACTACAAAAGCTCACAAATATGTTACTTATATCATTCGAAAGCTCTCGTTGTGTTCTACATTTAAATACTTGTGTGTAACTTTAACCATATGTCTGTAAATTATGGTTGAAGCGTTAGATCATAAGCAAAGTTTGTATCGAATGCGAGAATTAATAAAAAGCACAGCGTAAGGTTCCTCAAAGTTTTGCTACGAGGTAGCTAAGCTCGCGGCCGCCGGGCCGACTCACTCTGCACTCACATATACAGATTGACCGTTCGCTTTGGAGTTTCTTGTTTCTTTCCGTTTCTTTCTGTATTTGCTCCTAAGAACAGTTCATTCTGCCTTTTGTTTGTAGACGGTTTGCGTTTGTGTGCGTTTTGTGTGTTGCGGGTGCTCGTTCGAGCCGAAGCGTCATCGCTCAGCGTGTGCGAGCAAGAAGGCTACAGACTGCTGTCTCGCTCTCCCTCGGTAGGCAATTTGGATTGAGTAAGTGTTTTTTCTTACTTGCTCTGGGTCCGGCCGCCTCCGTGCGTGCCTATCTGAGGAATGTTAGCGTCGCCGTCGTCATCCCTATAGATGCCACCCCCTCCGTTCCGCCAACCCCCAAATAGGGGCCGGGGAGTAAGGAAGCGACAGGTATGGTCGCGTTCTCAGCCACCGGCAATAGTGGCCCGTAACCTTTTTACGGGACAGGTTACTGCCGCGGACGGCACTTTCGCCGCAGCATTCCCGCCGTCGCGCCCTCCGTCGGCTGCGTCGATGGCCTCTGCCCGTTCGGGCACAACAAGTTATGCCACCTCTGAGACAGGTGACGAGTATGAGTACTTCCAAGACGAAGAGCTCCCCGCCATGCTGTCTCCCATCCAGGCCTCTCCAACGGACGGTGTGTCGCCGCAAAAGGTAATAGCCAGCTCTGCGGCTAATTCAGATATTGTCATCCACGCCCCACCGGCGTCGGCCCGCCGCGACGCCTCTATAGTGTCACCATCGACGCCGCTCAACCCGCCGTCGATCGCCATTAAAACGAGCGACCCACGAAGGACAATGGGCCGTGAGGTACGTCCTTTCTCGCTAAGCCCATTTAAAGACCCAGCTGAGCAAGCCCGCGCAGCAGCAAGGGAAACTACGACCTACGTACCCGCCACAACAACGACCCCGCCGCAGGTAGCAGCGACCGATGTTGACGTACAAATGGATACGGATACCAATTCACCGCAAACTACCGGCCAGTCCTACGCGCAAGTGTCGGCCATCCCGGCCCAGCCTACACCTGTCCAGCCTACACCTGTCCAACCCGAAAAGCCTAAGGAGAAAGCCAGGTACCCACCAATCATTGTCGAAAATCTGCCACAATGGTCGGTGCATCTAAAGAAGCTGCGTTCCCTCCTGAAACACGCCCCGCACGCGCGCCCTTTTGGCAAAGGCGTGCATTTCCTGCCGCAATCGCCGGAAGAATATAGGGTGGTGGCGGCCTATATTGACGAGGTCTCGAAAGCGGACAACACCGTGTCCTGGTATAGCTACAGCCTGGACAACGAGAGACCTCAAAAACTGGCGATAAAAGGACTCCCTCTCGACGCGCCGTTGGATGAAATAGCCAATGAAATGGACGCATTGGGCTTCCCCCTATCGCATATTCGACAGATCCCGGGGGCAAGAGGTCGCCCCTACTGTATTTACTTTGGACAGCTACAGAACAGACACGAACACAGTGAGCTCCAAAATGTCTACAAAATTACGGAGCTCGTAAACATGTCCGGCGTGAATATCACTGCGTGGAAGGCAAAGCCCGGGCCGGCGCAGTGTCACCGATGTCAAGCGTTCGGCCACTCATCGGCCAACTGTCATAGGCCAATACGTTGTGTACGCTGCGGAGAGGGCCACACAACCGCGGATTGCAAGCGCGACAGAGGAGCGACCCCAACGTGCGCTAACTGCAAACGAGAGCACGCGGCTAACGACAGGTCATGTCCGTTATACAGGAGGGAAGCGCGTAAGATGGGGGTGAAAAGTGCCCCCCCCGCCCCGAAGCCACCGCCGCCCCGAAGAGAGTCCCCGGTACCCTTACCGGTAATGGAGGCTCAAGAATATGACCTCACGCAGGGACCAACACTAATGCCCCCTGCCAATCTGCCGTCAGACAGAACGCAGCCCTTAAATAAAGGTAGAAAGAGAGGTCGCAGAGGAAAGGGCAGGAAGCAGAAAGAAAGCGCAGGTGAGCTTAACTCGGTCGTAGCACAGATGGCACCACCGTCGTCGTCGTCGTCGTCGCTCGTCGCCCCGCTCGCCGCCGTCGCCCCGCTCGCCGCCGTCGCCCCGCTCGCCCCGCTCCCCCCGCCCGCCGCTGTCGCCCCGCCCACCGTTGTGGCCGCCCCCCGCGCCCTATCTCAAGCCCCGCTTCCTACTCTTTTTAAACCCCCCCAACCCCCCATCCCCGCACGACCGCTTGTACCGCCCACCGCATCACACCGTAAGGTAAATTTTTATAATCTAATTAATTCCACAAATCTTGCCGCCACCCCCGCGCCACCCCCCAGGGGTCGTGCACCTCCCGTCAGGGGTGCTATTTGCCCGCCGTTGTCGATCAACATAGCCAGAGCATCCATCGCTGCGCTTAATGCAGCTATTGAGGCCATCGCGGCCGGGCAAAACCCGTTGCCCGCTTTACTGCACGGCCTGCAACAGCTTACCTACCTCCTGGTCCAGGAATTCTCTTCAACCTAAGAGTGATATACTGGAATCCGGGGGGTGTAAGAGATAAGACCGCTGACCTCAGGTTATTAGTCCAACAGCACGATATTCATATTGTGTTGTTGGGCGAAACCAAATTGCGCCCTGAGCATTCTCTTTGTTTGCCCAATTATTTCGTCTATAGGCGGGACGAAATAAACGCCACGAATAACATCGCTTACAGGGGCACAGCAGTGCTGATTCGTAGAGACCTTGTCCACGAAAGTTTACCCCTGTCAAGCTTTGTTTCAACTCGAGCGATAGGTATTAAACTAAAAGTCGGCAATACCGAACTCAAGGTTTACGCTGCCTACAAGCCACCTAAGGTGCCTTTTATTTCCGGCGATATTACAAACATTATGTCCGACGACACGCCCACACTCATACTCGGCGATTTTAACGCCAAACACCGACAATGGGGTTCAAGAATTTCATCCAAAGACGGTAGAGATTTAAAAAATGATGCCGAGGCGCACAATTACGTCGTAATTGGTCCCGGCTCTCCCACTCACTATCCATCTCAGGACTTATTTCAACCGGACGTACTAGACATAGCACTAGCTCGTAATATTAGTTGGCCCATCTCATTAGAAACCCTCCATGACATTGATTCGCAACACCTCCCCATCTTACTGGTCCTCGGAGTTTCTATTAGGGAAAAACCTTTGCCACCAATGAAAAACATTACGGACTGGACTAAATACCAAAAACTACTAAGCTCATTTAAACTCCCCCCCGGTGGCCTGTCCACTCCACAGGAAGTGGAAACAGCCACCCAGGCGCTTACCGCGGCTATCTCTTCCGCACTTGCTCAGTGCACCACAGCTGCCAAGACAGCCTCGGGGAAAAGTTTATTACCGGTACATCTCCGTAATAAACTCAGCCAAAAACGAGAACTTCGTAAACTGTGGTGCCGAACTCGTTGCCCGTCAATTAAAAAAGAGCTAAATAAATTAGGTAGTGACCTATCGCACCAAATTTCGCTTTATCGGAAATGGTCTTGGGATAGTACAATTTCAAAGGCCAGCGACAATGATACCGCTCTTTATCGTTTAGCTCGCTGTATGACCAACACCCCTGCACCCATACACCCCCTCGTAGACACGCTAGGTAACCGTTTGTACTCAGCTGAGGAACGCGCGGGCTTACTGGCGGACCACTTCGAGGACCAATTTAGGCCCAATCCCATTGTCGATCACGCCCACACATCATTGGTTGCGGAGCGCATACAACAGCTCCTCTCTACCCCCACCGTCCCACTCAGAGGTGACGATTTTATCTCCCCTAAGGAGGTTAAAAAATTTATATCTTTTTTAAACAAAAAGAAATCTCCCGGCCCTGACGGCATTCCTAACACGGCCCTTTTGATGCTACCTAGAAAAGGTCTTGTGGCCTTAACCCGTATTTTTAATGGGATCCTCCGCACAGGTTTCTTTCCCACGACCTGGAAGACAGGCAAAATTATTGTCATACCGAAGCCTGGTAAGAGCCGCCAGAAACCAGAGCATTATCGGCCGATCACGTTACTTTCTAACATAGCCAAACTGTTCGAACATCTTTTATTGAAAAGGGTATCACCCTTTATCAATCTTAGGCCAGAACAGTTTGGCTTTAGAAGTAATCATAGCACCACTCTTCAGCTTACTCGTGTTCTACACCATATGGCCTTTGAGATGAACAAAGGCAAGTACACGGTCGGGGTCTTTCTCGACATCGAGAAGGCCTTTGATCGTGTTTGGCACGCCGGCCTTTTGTTTAAGCTTTCTGAGACCGATTTACCCCCTATGTACGGGCGGATAATAGCCTCTTTTCTGGAGGGGCGGAGTTTCTTTGTTTCGGTTGACAATAAAAACTCCCCTATCAAGACCATTTCAGCGGGGGTCCCTCAAGGTAGCTGCCTCTCCCCACTGTTGTATGCGATTTTCACTAATGACATTCCCACGCTTAGCGATAGCGGTCTATCGCCAGGCATACAGGACGTCACCTTAGCATTGTATGCCGACGACAGCGCGTGCATGAGCTCGTCCCGTAAGTCCCACTTAGCTGCCGCTAAAATGCAGCGATTATTGGACATTCTCCCGTGCTGGCTTGACAAGTGGAGGATAGCAGTAAACGCCTCAAAAACGGCAGCCATCTTAACCGGCCAACAGAGGCTTATTACCTAAAGCGCTTGTATTCCGCGGGCAGGTAATTGAGTGGCAGAGCAGCGTAAAATACCTCGGCTGCTTTATCGACCGCAGACTGCGCATGTCCAAAATGGTTGAACATGCAGCGGCCAGGGCGGTTGGCGCCAGGGCGGCCCTACGGCCATTATTTTCGTCTGACCTGCCACTTAAGACCAAAATCCGGCTATACAAGCTCTACGTTAGGTCCCGTTTAACGTACGCCGCGCCGGCTTGGTACGCCTTGCTATCCGCCACTAAAAAGAAAAAGATTCAAGTAGTACAAAACAAATCGCTGAGGATATTAACGGGTGCTCCGCGCTACGTTCGCAATGACACAATTGCTAGGGACACAAAGGCAGAGCCAATAGGTGAGTTTATCGCCAGACTGGCCGCCCGGTTGTTTGACGCGGCGGACAATAGCACCCACCTCCACCTAAGGGGCATAGCGCCTTTGCACGCCCGTCCTCCCGAAGGCCGACCTCTCCCTAGGGAGCTAATCCCGCCCAAAAACTAGCCGGGCTTATATGTTACATGTATATGTCATATTTTAGTTAGTTTTTTCTTTCCAATCACCTTTGTTTTTCATTCTCCACTTGTGTTTTTTCGTTTTTTGTTTTTTTTTTTCGCTTATTTTTATTTCGTTTCCTCCTCGCCACTTTCACAAAGTGGCCACTATAATGCCGACAGAGGGCCTGAAAAGTAGGCCCTCTTTAAACAATCACCGAAGGTGCGCTCACCCTCGAGACTTGCCCGGGTCATGGGGTAAAACGTCAGTCCTTACCCCGACACCCGTACCTCCTTTACCCGACAGGGGTAAAAGAAGATGTCCACGTATGTGACTCACTCTGCCGTCCAAATCATTCTCCATAGTGCATATTATCTCCATAGTGAAAAATTGTGTATGTGCTTCAAGAGAATATTTTCTGTAGACGGCGGACGTGCACGGACGAAATTGGATAGGGGCTCGTTTTGTTCAGCGTGTCTGCGCCTACGAGTAAAGCGCTTGCCTTAGACCGGTACTTTATTCTGACTTGCCACTCAGAACCAAAATTCGCCTGTACAAGTTGTACATACGGTCGAGACTGACCTATGCAGCCCCTGCTTGGTACGGTCTTCTATCTTCTACCAGTAAACGTAAGCTCCAGGTTGTCCAAAATAAGTCGCTGAGATTAATTACCGGCGCGGGACGCTACGTCCGCAACTCCACCATCGCTAGAGACACCAAAACCGAGCCACTCGCAGAGTTCATATCTGGTTTGTCGAAACGACAGCCACCATACACACCTTAGGGGCTTAGCACCCTTACACGCCCGCCCGCCGGAAGGCAGGGCTCTCCCCCGAGAGCTTATTCCTGTGGGTGAATAAGTTTATTATTTACCCTCCTACCTTTTCACCTGCTCCCTTCATTCCAAGCCACTTTTATTGCCCATCTTGCTTTTATTTTATTTCTGTTTCGCTATTAGCCACAAAGGGGCCTGTAAAGTAGGCCTCCTTTTTTTAAATTTTACCGGGGGTGTTCAGCACCCCTGTACTTCTGCCCGGGTCATGGTGGGAGGTAAATTCCCCTCCCCCGACACCCGCACCTCAACACCCAGAAGGGTGAAAGAGAAGATACCCACGAGCCGCCTCACTCACTCATCCACCGTTCGTCGAGACGCGAACAAGCTTTAAGAAGAGCGCGCTGTGCACCTTTATAACTGAAGAAGTGTTTTTATTTTACTTCCCGCGAAGATAATTATACAGTACAGAGGAGAAAACAAGAGAAGACCGTCGCCGGTACCGGCAGAAGAGGAGAATACCATCTTCAGACATTGTTAGTAACGCCACCATAAGGTACGGATGATCTTTCTCTTATATGTCCTTAATTATCCAACATTCAAAATTACATGAATAATAATAAAAAGATTGGTCCACTAGATTATTGAAGGAAACAAGGTTCAGGAGACATGCGTTCCTTAACGTCCCCAACTGTGTTTTAATATAATACAGTTTTACGTTCAGAGTACGTGTGTTCGCCCTGTAATGTTAACTTGAGTGTGTAAATCTCAATATGAATCGGATTTATATTTTGTTCCTTTACTATACACATTGTAACAAATACAATCAAAATTTTATTGGAGTTGCTTGAGTGTGTCATGCTCTCTCAAAGTCTCTGCGGTGGTGGCATGTGCGTCGGGTCGTTAAGTTCCCTAAAACATGGTTGAGCGAAGCGATGGCTGATTCATGTGTCATACTCGTGAACGGGTGCCGCTGTGGAGACTGGTCTGCTCTTGCAAACTTCTTTGTATTCTTAGTATTCGGTCGTCGGTGTAGGATTTCAACGGCAACTCCTCAATTACTAAACGAATAATACTTGACGTTTTAAGTAGCTTATGTCCTTTTCCGGGACTCAAAACTATCTGCATGCCAAATTTCATCTTGATCGGTACAGCGGTTTCACCGTGAAAAGGTAACAGACAGCTTTACTTTCGCATTTATAATGTTTATTATTATATTATATTATATTCATGGATAGTATGAATAATTTTAAGTATATGTATGTACATATGATTGTGCAAAAATATAATTATGATGACGCTAATGCCAATAGTTCTATTAAATGTCGGAATTTTCTTAAATATCTTAATTCCTTCACTCGATTGACGATATTTGACGCTTCACATAGTTCACGTCACACAACAAAAAAAAAATGACATGTTTGACTTTGTTTTTAGTAGCTTACTAACTTATTTTCTTATTACCTAATAAGTGTTTCGGTACATATTGTATACTTTTTAGCTAATTATCAAAGTATTGTATTATTACTTCTTGCCAGCTCTTTTTGGCAGAAATAAACATTGTTTATATTGTATTGACGATTCAAAAGTGTTCTAAGAAACCTACTTGAATAAAGTTTGATTTGAGTTTGAGTTTGAATTCTTGTCTGCGATAGACTCTATTTCGTCTTTCCATCTCGCTTCTGTTACAGCATCTTCTGGTTTCTATGCAGTGGCACAAAAAAGGCACACCAACACCCAATAAGTTTCAGCTGTTACAATCGGCTGGGAAAATCATGACGACAGTCTCTCAAGGAACCCTGTTGATAGATTACAAAAATAAAGGTGTCTCCATAAACGGAGATCACTACGCTTTAATCCGAGAGCAATTAAAAGAAGCCATCAGGAGAAAAGAAGGGAGAAATTGACCAAAAGTGCCCTACTGCACGACAACGTGCCTGTTCACAAGAGCCGTCTTGCGATGGCTACGCTGCAAAAGGTGGGCTTCGAAATTTGCCTGAAGTTGCCTGACGTGGCTCCCAGTGATTATTACCTATTTCCAAAAATTGAAAAGAGAATTTTGTAGGAAAATGTTTTCAAGTAATGAAGAGTGCAGTTACGACGTATTTTTCAGATAAAGACAAATATTTTTTTTAAGTGTATTCATAAGTTCATTGAAAAATTTATTATGCAACTTACCTCCCATTGTGAAACAAGTACAAGGATACATTAATCTTACAAAAAACAAAAAGTGATTGTGACCGTGATTTTGAATTATTTCAAATGATCGCAGTGTGTTAGTAATCAACCCCCTACTCCTACATTTCTTAATATTGGTTCCTAAAAGTTTGTATGAAGGCGTTGGGCGACGGAAGTGTGTGGTTCCCCGCACAGGCTCGTTAGTGGGAAGGAAGTGTGCGGTTCCGCACAGTCTCGCTCTTTAAAATAGGAGTAAAACTGATATTAGTTCGCTTTTTATTCTTTACAGGCCAAAGTCAGGGTGTCATGAAGTTCTTCTCAGATTTTCCCCAAGTAGCAATGACTTGCCTTAAAAAGGAATTGTAGATATCTTGAAGACAAATTATCGAATCCGGGCTTTTGTCTTGGCGAAAACTATTATGTCCCTCAGGATATCCTCTAGATACACTCCAAGACAATGTAAATTAAAAATGGGCACAGATTTAAAGAGAATATTAGGAGTCACTTCATACTACTTTGTAGACAAACTTCAGTCGCACTTAGGAGATACTAGTATCAACAAATTCTTAAGACAGACTTCAAGATATCCTGAAGGTTGACTTCATCCATAGCAACAGTTTTCAAGCTACAATACTTAGTTAAGGCTTAGAAAGGGCATTAGTCCAGATTCAAAGCAGGCTTACATAAATAAAATTTAATACTTGTTTGCTTTTCTGTAGTTATTGTTAAGAAAAATAATGGTGAACTTAGTACATATTTGATTCCATAAATGATTATTACTAATAGGTATGGCGAAAAAAATTGTTACAAATTAATTGTTATCAAAAACAGGATAAATTGTGTTCTTTGACTGTAGATTTGAAACGCACGCTTGATTTTCGTTTAAAATTGACAGATAATGTTACAAAACATACGGGCCCTATAAATTCCTTAAAAAAAAAATAATAAAAACCCTGAAATTTAAAGTTGTAAATGTTAAATTTGCTATTAAACAAATTGAAACCACTTAATTTTTATTTTTTATGTTATTAATGTGATTTAAAAGTCTATTATTATAATTTTAGTACCAGTCTAAGCAATTTTGTTGATTTTAAAAATCGGCATAATATTTATATCAGTATCATAAATGATGTAAAATGGCGTTAAATCATATTTCTCCTAACGAAGTAAGACTTCTTGCAAACAAGAATTTATGTAAGATTATTTAAGACAAGATATCCTAAAGTTGACCTTTAAATAGATTTGATCTATTACTACTTAAGACAATTTAGGTTAAATACACTCTTTTTTATTTACTTAATACTAAATTGTCGTAAATTTGATTATAATTGTATTGTGCCAGAAACGTTTATGTAACAAGTAAGTTTACAAAACTTGAATAAACTACTACGTAGTAAACTAAAGATACGTTGTAAGAACGGTACGTATGTACCTATATTTTTAACCTGTGTATAGGTAAATAATTTTATGAAATGACTTGGCAAGTAAATATGTAGGTAGGTATTGTGTTGTGTCTGTCTTTCTCTTAAAACTTTAGCATATTATCACATCAGAATGGGGACATATATATTAAATAGGACATTAATTGGCGAAGGTACCTGACCGATTTTAAACCTCCTTTTATTTAACAGGGAAACAAAATATTTTTTTACGGCGAGGGTGCAATATTTAGTGGGATGTTAATTACAGTACCTAAAATATTACTTTTTACAACGTTATATGTTATGTTAGTAAATATAGAGAAAAAATATATTTAGGTACCTATTTATATCTGTTACCTGGTAGTTTGTTTTTGAGACCACCATGATGACGCTGTGTAGCGTTGCTAGGAATATTTATTTTATTTATATGTTATTAATTTTTCTCTGAAATAAAAATTAAATCAAATTCCATCACAGAATTAAAGCTAGACTGAAGATAGAATTGTCCCCATTTGCAATTGTTAAACATCAACATATGTACATATTACAATTGTATGTATAGATTCTAATTAAAATAGTAACTACTTGTGTAATACCTGTTTTGTAGAAACCTACTACAACAAACAATTTTTAAGTTAAGTTGAATCCAGGTCGTAGGAAGCGAAGGATTAAAGAGTGGAGATAAAAATATTGTTCAACCGAGTGATACCTACCTACACAGTACTTTCATTCATCTTTTATGAGAAAATAGAACATGTAAATTAGGCACTTTGTAGATATAATGTAACTTATGTCCTACCACCTACTGTGCAGAATATCAGTAAAAACAAACATATCAGCAGCGTCCCTTATTTATTTAAGTAAGATTATTCAAGTCAGTATTCTCCATTTCGACAACCTGTTAATCTGTAATAATGTTGCCGTGTTGAGAAGTGTTCTAGTACCTTTTGGTGCAAGATTTGGTTTTAATTTGTTTATAATTTTTAATAAGGCATTAGTCGCAGTATGTGGCGTATAATAAACGATCGCCCACTCTCTTAATTTTGCTCTAAAGTTATAAGCATAATCCTCAGCTTTCGATTCAGATGCCAAATCAAAATCGGAGTAACAGCTCTCAATTTCTACATTTCCTGAACTATCTAATATTTCTTGCGGTAGTGTTTATGTGTCTGGTTTGAACATGGGCCTTGAAAATTTTGGTCATTACTTTTTATTGCATTAATACCAGTAACAGCAGTTTCTCGTGAACTTTTACTGCTAGACGCATTGCTAGACGTTGTATTTTTTAACTTTATCCATTATTTGTAGACAGCTTGGCAAATTTTGTTTAAAATCGTCCCGTTAATACTATTTAGCATAAAAACTTACTTATCCAAGCAATCAATCACTTAAATTTACTTGAAAAAGAAACAGTACTTAGTGTTATTTTTGACTTGAGATTATTTTAAAAACGTTAAATAATCAATTTTTGCTTAAGTTGAACTGGAAAAGTTTTTGTTTATTCAATCATACCTTATTAAAGTCTTTAAATAATCTTACTTAAGTCAAAAGAGATTTTTGAGGTATGCGTTGTAGATATACTTAACTTAAGGTTTTGGATTTACTTAACAAGGTGTTAATAATACACAACTCACTGAAGAAGCAGTAGTCAAAAGCTATTAGGACTTAAAGAGAAATAAGATTTAATAAAATCAATTTACTCCTAAAAAAATCTTACTTCAGTTTCAGTACAGACATATTATATTTAATACTTATCCACAATTGTTACTTGTGTCTTTATCAGGATCGGTTTTTTTCATAAGTATCTGAAGGAATGAAGGTATTTGATATCTGAAGAGGCTCACCGGAAAGTTTAACCAGCAGATGTTCAGAGTCGTACGTGCAGTAGGCGAAGACTGAGGCCAGCAGCACTACGATGGCGTTGCGGCTGATGGAGACAAACCACAGCGTCTTCTGCAGCCGGGCACGCTTCGGACTGACTTTTAGATCTTTCATTTTCTGTAACCATTATACATACTTCTTATATTTTCTTTGCAATATGAAACTCAATTATCTTATATTTATATTATGATTATATTATGATTATGAAACTCTCTTAAACGCTCTTAAACTCTTAACTAATCGGTACCCTCGATCATCGCAGCGCTAAAATACTGTGTTTCTGTTCGTCAATTAACTAAATGTCAGTTCATTATGTGCCTAAGCGAATAACCCCCCCTCCCGTATAATCCGTATGGGCTAGAAAAACTTGTGCTCCAATCGATCTTCCATCTCCAAAGGGTAAGTCCGACCAAAGCAGATAGATATGTTAAGGTATGATAAATAAAATCGTTTTGATAAAATAAAGGAATCGTATGTTGTTATGCGTATGGTGCTGCCATCGTACACCATTTTAGAGCAACATTTGAGAACAAAAAATTTCTATTTTGTGGTCTTAAGGGCAAGAGCTAGACGAGGTCTTGTTTGGGTCGGGAGGTGGGTTGTAGTCTCTCGGGCGAATAATAGTCATCGAACGTCACCTACAGGTAAGATCGTTTGATTTTCTGTTATACTTAAGTGATTCGCCCTTCGAGATTACACTTTAATTTTCTTGTTGGATGTTTAGAGTATCGCTAAATAGCATAGGCAAAAGGCAAAAGGTGGATATACGAATATATACTATACAAAGTAATGGACACAATAATTTTAAAATCATCGTAATGTTTCCTTTGACAGAATAAATACCATTGTTTAAAATAATAATTATACTGTAAATGAAGTATTATCCGTTAATGACGCAAGCATGACATCCGCGGCGTCTGGAGGAGTTCCCGGGTTCAAAAACGCCGGCTTGACAACAATTCGGCAACCAGGGTAAGACTCCGGCGCATCCTGGGTTGGAACAAATTTATAGCATTTTTTGTTTATTTGGCTCGCAAAGAAATCGATTTGTGGGAGGCCAAAAGAATCGCAAATCCGCCAATACTCGTTATTCGCAAGTTCCCATTCTATGTCAGCATGCGCTCCAAGAGATTCTGTATTCACATTATAATTGTAACACATATTTATAATCACGCGAATATGAACAAACACCGCACCTCGCACCACTGCAGATTTCCCTGTTTCAACATTTTTAAAACAAAGAAAGCGCCAGTCTATTAAAAAAAAATATATATAGGTATTTGCATTAGGTCCTGTCCGGACCATTGTCCACTGGCAGTTTTGTCAAAGAACCGCCCCAACCAGAAAGGGCTGCGTCCGAGAGATCTCCAATTAGTGATTGCCAGGGTTACTACCTAGGTTTATATTACGAAGTCACCAGTTGAAATCTTCCTGTAAATAAATTGTAAAAAAATAATCGTTCTTTTCTCTAAGACAGTGAAACTTGAACTGTTCGAAGTTTTTTTGTATACATCCAGCCATACAGTACTGTATACATCCAGCCATACTGTACTGTATTCATCCAGCCATACAGTACTGTATACATCCAGCCATACAGTACTGTATACATCCAGCCATACAGTACTGTATACATCCAGCCATACAGTACTGTATACATCCAGCCATACAGTACTGTATACATCCAGCCATACAGTACTGTATACATCCAGCCATACAGTACTGTATACATCCAGCCATACAGTACTGCAGGACTTATCGAAACCAATTATCCTATTAAATGTGCAAAGTTACTTTTTACGGAATAAAACTTTACAAGTTCATTATTCTTTTTTTTGTTTTTTTTTTCGCATGTAATGCTGATTGCATAATCAGCCAAATTAAAAACAAAACCAAGAATAAAAAATACTGCCATACGACTGGGTGTTGGGTGATGGGTGTTGCGTGTTGGGTGTTGGGTGTATCCACAGACTTCTCTTTATTATATATGAAGCCTAACGATTCGAATAGTACGAAACTTCAAATAATAGCAAATCGTCCAAGTGAGTGAAGAGGTTTAGGGCATGCACCCGGGTAGACCCGGTTCCTAATTTACCCGGGTATTCCCGGTTCTGGCGTACATTGGATAGAACCGGTTCCGAATGTAGTGATACCCGGTTCCCCCGGTTCTCTAAAGAGTAGTTATGAAGACTGACTTGTTGATTTATTTTGTTTAAAATTTTAAATGATTGTGAATGGAAAATAATTTTATTTCATTTCTATAACATCCGCATAGTATTTTTTAAAGCTTTTATTTAACTTGCAATGTTTTTGTGCATGTATGTAAGTTCGGGTCACATCTTGCAAGTAAATTTTAGAGAAGTTATCCTCAATCGATTGAAATAAAATTTTGAATACAAGTTTCGTTTGGATGACAATGCATGGTTATCTGAGTGAAGTCATTCTAAACCTAATATGGTAGACGGCCCAAGATGGCTTGTTATTTTTTGTGCACTTCCACGATATGGGTATCAAATGAAAGGGTTTGCTGAGAAGAATATGAAAAATAATATGACTTCACTCTAAATACAATATGGAGGAGTAGTTATTTTTAGTACCCCTTTAATATGGGTATCAAACGAAAGGGTCAGCTGAGAAGAATATGAAAAATAATATGACTTCACTCTTAAACCAATATGGTGGACTATGTTAGTTTTTAGCATTCCCATAATATAGGCATCAAATAAAAGGGTTAACTAAAAAGAATACAAATAAACTGACGCCTGCGTTAAACCTTTCGAGGAGGTGGTGTGCTACCGCCCTGCTAGACGGCAAGGCTAGGCGGAGTCGTGTCTTAGCTTATATAAATACTAACTAAACCCTAGGCAAATTGTAGTGGTGTTGAAGTAATCGAAATGGTGGAAAACATGATTGCCGCCACACTAATTTTAAAGAGTCATAACTTAGCATAGGTTAGGATAAGTTTGGTGATGCTCGAACAAATATTGTAGAAACCGATAAGGGTCAACAGTTGGCGATAAAAAATTTATTAAAGTCGATTAAAGTCAACTAAAAAATAAATTAATAATAGAAAAATATTTTTATTGAAATGCTCTAAAAAGAAGAAAATAAACTTTAAATTGAATCAAACCCATCAATTTATTAAATTACACAATTTTTATGATATAAAAGCTTGTAGAGAGAGAAAAAAAAATTTTTTATTAAAAATTTACAGCAAAATTTAAACCGTATTTCAAAACAAGCGATGGAACCGGGTACACCCGGGGCTACCCGGTTCCGTTCCTGAATGGAACCGGGTACTAGAAATCATGGAACCGGTACCGGTTCTGCATGCCCTAGTAAGGTTCAATAGCGTCATAGCCGTTCCATAATCCTTAAGTTCAAAATGAGGAGTGGAAATACATTTATTTAAGGATTTTAAATACAAAAACACCTAAACAAAACAAATACTTGAATATCAGAACTAAAGGACACAGGTAGTAAAGATTTATATGATTTTTCTGTCATCCCTACGCAAAGGAACCCTTATTTTCGCTACTTCCACATTTGAATACGAATGCTAAATTTATTCGTTTTGTAAAGTGGGAACCAGGTAGCTAAGCGTTCAGGACTTGCGACCTGAAAGTAGGTTTCAGGGGCGCCCCCTTACGATGTACATCAGCGCTCACCTACACTAGCTAACCAGCCAAAAAAGTAAAACCCTACTAAGGCCGCTAAGGATGGACACGGATTACACATAGTAATTACTTTATCTCTTGGCAGACCTAGTTCTTTGGTGGGCTATTTTATTTCCCACTTCAACTTTTATAGAAGACTTATCTTTACCTAGCTGAAATTGTCCTAGAAACAAGATCCGTAGATGTATTCCTTTCTACTGAGGTAATTGAGATTTCTTTCTACCATAAATTTCTAACCGACAAAAAAGGCGAACTCGTCATTACGAAGCTTTAACATTAATTTAGATATTTTTAAAACACAACCTAAAGAATTTCACAACGCACATACAATATAATAATTTGTAATATATAAGTATTTACTAACCAGTAATGGTGGCATAATCTAGCTGTAGTTTAACCCCACGTGGTTCCTAGGTAGCTTCTATTAACTCACAAGCGTAGACTATGGTTTTTCTCCTCGGGCAGCGTTTCGACAATTTAACCGACGGCAATTGAATGTTCTGTATGTATGGGACCACGCTTTTTTATCACCACTAACCCCTCTCTAACAACGTTCTCATCCCACATTTCAAACACCCCCATCCTGTTTTTTATTCCGGACGGATTTCCGGCCTTAATTTACTTTAAGAAAAAAGAACATCTTTTCTGTATAAAACTAGTTATGTCGGTTGGGGTACTATTATAGAGTCCTGGATTAATATTAACGGTCTAGATAAAACGGCCTAATTATCCTAAATTTATAGAATCCCAATAGAATATTAATATTATATTCTAAATGCTCATAAAGTTCCAACAAATCCCGGGTAATTTCAAATAAACTAACACGTCATACCATTATACAAAATATGTGAAAACTACCTTTTATAATTGTTAGAATTTTTATTGTACGAGGCTACCCTAATGGTTGTTAAACGACTGACTTAGGTAAGTCTCGCGGGCGTTTTCAATATTATAAAAGTTCTAAGTAACTTAAACTTTCGCGGTTATATTCAACATTATAAAACTCCCAATCTGCGCTCTTAAAACTACCACCAATCACAGTACGTTCGAACAAACCAATCAACGCTTGCTTTAAAACATTCTCTCTAATCACTTTAGTTCCAAACAAACACCCAATCATAGTTAGCTTTAAACCATGCATTCTCGCGCCACAGGTTCAAAATTTTACGCAACTTTATTTTGTCTAGAGTTCGAATTTATAAATCCAAAGTTAGATTACTACCTACATTATACAATTAATTCCGTGTTGATGTCTACGATTCGTAAGTTCATAACTTAATATTTTACATTTTGGTCATTTGTACTTATATTTTGTTAGCTTTAAACCTTTCATAAAATAAATCATAACTTCTCATCTAATGTATAAAATTACTGAACTTGAATATTTGAACGCGCCATTGTAATTTAAAGATGCATTTTGTTGCGTCCATTGGGAATTGTTTACTAATGAAAATCTTCGCGCTACAACTTGAATAAACACATTGTATTACGAAAATGTTAAGGCATAAATATGGTATCGTCACAGGCTTAGAGATCTGGGTTTTATAATAATAATGTTAATAATAATAATATTTTACAAATATACTTGGTATTATATTCATGGTAAAAACGAACTAACAATGTTAGTAACTGAGGTATTAAATAACTTGACCGTAACTGGAAGCTTTTATATTGAGAGAGCATTTCCGTTTCCGTCGCAAGTGCCGGCTGTCGTACCCCCACCTAGAGTCCGTTTTTGGAAGTGGCGTCACCTGGCGGCTGCTCGCTATGTTAGTTTCTTGTTACATCGAGCGCCATTTTAAAATCATTGGCGTTTAAGTTTCCGTCGAAGCAACACGTCTACAACACTGTCTCACGACTGTTGCGTTATTATAAAATTAATATTAAAAATTAAAATTCTTTTTTAAAGATAAATTCAATGATATAAAAATTTTCTTTTAATGGTTATGCCATTCGATAAAGTTGCAAATTAGTGTGCCAGTTATTGATACACTGACTGTTCTTAAATCTTTTGTCCAGTGTTTGTCGTAATAATAGTTAAGTGTTAATTTTAAACTAATTCGCAAATGAACGGGAACGCCTCAAATACTGAGCCATGGACAGTGGCTGGACCAAGTGGAGAGGGGCGTAAGCGGGAACGAAGCAACTCTACTAGTAGCACTAGTAGCTCTTCAAATTCATCGTCTTCATCGGACAATAAGAAAAGGCAGCGTCGGCGCAAACATAAAACCAGTAAGCGTGCCAAGCGCTCTGATCCCAGGATAGAAAAGCTGGTAAAAGAAGTAAGTGAGCTTAGACAATTCTTTACCTTAAACAATAATCCATGTGATGACAGTGTGTCAATTTATCCAGATAACGACGGATTTCAAGAATTTGACCCTGATCATGAAAGTCATGAAAATCCCTTCACATTTGAAATAGAAACGAAATTAAAGGAACCATCTATTCCTAAAACTCCAGATAACTATTTAAAAATGTTGTTGGATGTTCAGCGCTTAGGCAGCACCTCTTGGTCTGACGTAAGATACGCTGACACCCAAAAATTATACAATCATAACCCAGGCTTTACAGACCTGGAAACAAACGATGAGGTAAAAATGTATGATACATTGCGTCACCTCACGTACGCTGATAAATCATATGCTGCCATAACATACTGTATATTAAAACAAAAAATTTCACTGCAAGAAGGCATTCGCAATCTTCTCTCTTGGGCAAAGAGTACAGATGTTAATGCCTAAAATCTTGGTAATAAGGTAGATGAGCTATTTTTAAAAGGGGATTTATTTAAAATTTCATCTGATCTTTTGCAAATGGTTTGTGGACATAGAGCTGAAAGTATCGAAATGCGCCGCGAAACAATTACAAGTCAAGTTCGTGATACCTTTGTCAAGGCGTCAATTAATAAAATCCCACCTTCAACCACGCACATTTTTGATTCCAATCTTTTAACATCAGCATTGGAAAAGGCAGGCGGAGTTCGCAAAGCTTTTTGGCCCTTGAAAATTAAAGGACCGCAATCACAACCACAAATGAGCCAAAACAATTACCACCCCTCGCGGGGGCAAGGTGCACGAAAACTGACAGTTCCATCGCGTGGAACCCAATACCAGGCAGGCAGCACGCACTCGCATGCTTGTATGAATCTACCCTCGCGGGGTGAATATTATTTTCAAAACTACCCTCCCCAAGGCCAACCCTCAAACACTAATTTCAACCTCTGTAATAATAGAGGCTCGTTTCACAACAGAAGCTCGCGGCTCGATCGTGGAAGTTACAGAGGACGAGGAAATGCTCGAAGAGCTTCCAGAGGCGGCTATAGTTCAAATAAAAAACAATGACTCGAGACTTTTTCGAGCAGGTCAGTTAGCGCATTACTACCTAGAATGGAAAATGATGGAAGCACCAGAGATAATTTTAAGGTTAATTCAAGGGTATCGCGTACCATTTTTTCAAAAACCCCCTCTTGTTTATCCCAACGTAATCAGAAGCCTATATCAAACTCCTATTTCAAAGGAAATGACTGCAATTATACAACAATTGAAATCCCAAGGCATTTTAAAAGTAGCAAAACCCACTCGGAGCTTTATTTCCCCTATGTTTCTGGTGCCCAAGCCCAACGGCACAGCTCGCCCTATATTCAACCTCAAGGCGCTGAACGAATATGTGCTGACCAAACCATTTCATTTAATAAACATGCACAAAATACCAGATTTTCTTCAACCACAGGACTGGATGTGCAAAATCGATTTATCCCAAGCATATTTTCATCTGAAAGTAGTGAAGTCCCAAAGACGCTTTCTACGACTTATTTACAAGCAAGAATTACTAGAGATGACATGTCTACCGTTCGGTCTGAGCACAGCCCCAAAAACCTTTTCAATTCTTACGAATTGGGTAGCTCAAATATTGCGAGAACAGTGGCACATAAGGATCGTGGTGTACTTAGACGATTACTTACTGGTACATCAAGACAAATGCGTGCTTCTCAATCATGTCCAAATAACTTACAGACTTTGCAGAGGTTAGGGTGGCAAATAAATTTCGAAAAATCTATTTTATATCCCCAAAAAAGCTTAGTTTACTTAGGGATAATGTGGAAACCCTGGGTCAATCTGAAAACCCTGCCGAAAGAAAAGACCGAAATCATAGTAGAAAAAGTAAATCTGGTACTCGGCGAAGGCAGAGCGAAAATAAAAACGTTACAGAGAATAGTAGGACTTCTCAATTTTGCCAGTTTTGTTATCCCACGAGGTCGACTACATCATCGACAAACGTTAATGTTTCTGAACTCACTGCCGAAACAGTCGTTAGAAACATACCCTCTACCACAAAGTGTATGCAACGAACTGAGTTGGTGGACCCAGAACTGCCAGCTACCAACAACCTTACATTACCCTCCCCCAGTACACTTCCTGGTTACCGATGCATCGGACCTAGCGTGGGGAGCACAGTTGAACGATCAGGCTCTATGGGGCAACTGGTCCCCAGAAGAACAGCACCTACATTGCAATCAAAAGGAAATGTTGGCCATACTACATGCTCTTCAGGAACATGCTCTTTTCCTGCAAGGCAGCTCAGTCCTGATACAATGCGACAGCAAAACGGCAGTTGCTTACTTACGAAAAGAAGGAGGAACAAAATCCACGCCTCTTATGAACATAACCTATCAAATTCTTACATTGCTCGATCAATACCAAATACACTTCAGCATACACCATATCCCAGGCAGATACAACAATCATGCCGATCACCTATCGCGTCATCTTCAGCCTCCGGAGTGGCACTTGCTACCAGCCTGTGTGGAAATGGTGTTTGCAAAGTGGGGAAACCCAGTGATAGATTTGTTCGCATCCGAAACGGCCCATGTAGTATACAATTATGTATCCCGAGATTTGAAAGACCGTCAAGCGCTATATCACGACGCGTTCAGTGTTCCATGGAATTACCCGCTAGCGTGGGTGTTCCCACCGCCGTTTCTTATTCCCAAAGTACTGACACACCTGAATCGGTCAACAGGAATATTTTTAATAGTAGTCCCCCGTTGGGAAAAAGTGTTTTGGCGGGCAGACCTAAAAGCCCGAGCGCTCGAAGCGCCGCTCACTGTAACCAATTTACACAAACATCTAATCGACACGGCGACGGGACAACCACCGCCGAAAGTTCAGCACATCCTCCTGGAAGTTTGGAAATGTGGGGCTGGACCAAGGCGATAGAAACATGGAACAATGAACAGTTATTATTGGTTAAAAACTCTTAGCGAAAATCTACCCTAAAAACTTACGAAGTAGCTTGGAAACGCTGGATGTTATGGGCTAAACATAAACATGTTGATCCAAAAAATCCTACTGGCTCTCAGTTAGCTCAATTTTTATCAGATTTATATTTAATTAATAAATTATCATACAATACTATTCTCCTACATAAGTCTGTAGTTTCTACGCTATGTAACTCTGAAACATCAAGTCATTTGACCTCGCACATCCTGGTAAAACATATTCTAAAATCAATCGCTCTAAAAAAAAATCCAAAAAGTACTAAAGCACCTATTTGGGACGTTAATAAATTAAGCTCATTTCTAGCCAGTTATACTGTCAATTCAAATAATTTATTCCAGACATCGCGTCATACGGCGATTTTACTATTACTATGCTCTGGACGACGTATACATGACTTAACATTATTAAAAGTTGATTCTGATCATTTTATTAAAACTTGCGATAATTCAATATTTTTGCCTGAATTTGGCTCAAAAACTGATACCCATAATTATAGACAGTCAAATTGGAAATTTCTTCAAAATTTATCGAATCAAAATTTAAATCCTATTTTTTGGATAGACAAAACTATAACATTGTTAAACGAAAGACGTAATACTGCAAAATCATTTAATCTCTTTATTACAATCAGAGGAGATGCTAAACCCGCTTCACGTACTGTGATAGCAAGCTGGATAAGAACAATTTTTAAAGAAGCTGGTATAACAGCTTCTCCGGGAAGTGTCCGCTCAGCGGTCGCCTCAAAGAGCTGGTTAGAAAATGCTTCAATCGACGACATCGTAGCTCGAGGAAATTGGCGATCAGCAAATACTTTTAAAAAATTTTATAGACGTGAAATATTAAGAACTGATAATTCAAAAAGCGTCACAAAATTTTTTACTCCAATAGATTAAAGAAAACAATAACCTTGTTTCCATTCTATATTTCATAAAAGAAGGTTGTAAACTTTTGATTGAGAATAACCTTAAGACGAATTACGTATTACTAAATCAATAAATTTAATACTGTTGATTTTATTTATTACCTTTGAGATGAGTTACGTATTACTAAATAATTTATTTAAATCTGTTAATTTTATTTATATTTTTGAGATAAATTACGTGTTACTAAATAATTAATCTAATGCTGTTGATTTTATTTATCACTTTTTAATTAGTTAGTTCATTTGTTTTTGAGTTCAAAGGAAAATCTCACATTGGCGTTAGGTTACCAAAAAATTTAAAGCCCTACTCTAAACTGGGGCGCCACCAGGCGAAAACAAACAGGCTCTCAATATAAAAGCTTCCAGTTACGGTCAAGTTATTTAATAGCAGCGTTTTACCTGAAATAAAACGCATATTAAAGTACTTACCTAACTGGAAGCTTTCACTTTAATTTCTGCCTGGTGAATATATTTAGCCAATGATATTAAAATGGCGCTCGATGTAACAAGAAACTAACATAGCGAGCAGCCGCCAGGTGACGCCACTTCCAAAAACGGACTCTAGGTGGGGGTACGACAGCCGGCACTTGCGACGGAAACGGAAATGCTCTCTCAATATAAAAGCTTCCAGTTAGGTAAGTACTTTAATATGCGTTTTATTTCAGGTAAAACGCTGCTAATTACTCATGCAAGGCAGTGTATTTTAACACTTGGCAGCTTTAACATTTAGCATAAAAACAACATAAGCTTTAATCATCACACATAAAAATAACACTTAACACAAAAATTTATATCGCTCGCTCGCTCGACTCAGCCTAGACCGAATGGTCGCTCAGTAAATTCAACTTTGGTAGAAAATCAATACCTGATTACAATAATATTCAACATAAAAACCACTTCTTAAACAAAAATTAAAAACCTCTCTTTTGCCCACTGATTAAACTCGAAGATTAAAACACAATCATTTAGGCTCAGTAATTAAATCAAACACTAAACTGACTACTTTTTTAAATATTTGTCACTGGATTTTGCCACATTTTGAAAACTTTCTCCATCAGGGTTTTGCAAAACAGACATTATTTCTGAGAAAGACGCATAAAAATTAATGCGGGTCTGCAGTTCAGACTTAATCAAACCCATGGACATTTTGTTTCGCCTTTTCTTTCATAAATTACTCAGAATCCTGAAAACTTTCGCAATAGGCTTTGCTTGTTGGAATTGAAAGAATAAACCAATCATTTTCCTAAAATTTACAGTCATTAGAATTGTTCGTTCTAAAGAAGTGGGCCTAGATTTTGTCATTTGGCAAGTCTTTTGTAAGGACTTAAAAACAATTTTCAGACATGCAAATTCCGAATACAGGCAGTCAATGTCAACTGCAGCTTCAATTTTCAATATGAAAAAAAAAATACAGATAGCACGTTCCATAAACAACGTGAAGCGCAGGCGGCGACCGGTATGCACATCGAGGCTACTCGTAAAATGATTAAAAAAAACTAGTGGTAGGTATTCGAAATCCGGATTATAAAGTGTAATTCCTGGACGGGGGACAAGACACGTAATTCCGGGACAATTCCGGATTTCCCGGCCATCTGGCGACCCTATGCAAATTGCAAATCTATCTTCTGGTGTACACGTGTTGTGAAACACTTTTTACGTAAGGAAAATAATAAAATTGACACAAAGCTATCGCCAAAATGCCATGTTGTTCGTTTATTAAGTGTACCAATCATTTCGGAAAAGAAAGGAAGTCCACAGCAATCACTTTTGACACGTAAGTTTATAAAATATAATATTTTTCCAAATAAATGCCATTTGTCTAAAATATTACCGCCACATGTTTGTGAAAGCGAGATAGATTTATGAAATCCAGCAAGTGACAGCAAAAAAATTACAAAAGTTTTGTACATTTTCTCGAACATGAATGCTCATTCACAAGACCAACCAGTCACGTTTAATCATAGGGTACACCTTTTAAAAGCAATAATTGATAAGTATTGCAATGTTAGGCTCCATCACTTTCATAAAATTAATCCAGCAATATCTAGTTCGACGAAACGACAGAAACTAAACAAATGTTGTCATTATTCATGAACCACCTACATTTAACAATTAATTTTATGTTTAAGAATTGTGAGTTTAATCATAATCTATATACATATAATATATTTATATATAAATAATATGTATATTTATAACTTCTCAGCTAATGTAATAAATTACTGAACTTGTATGTTTGAACGCGCCATTCTTTTTTAAAAATGCATTTTGTTAAAGGTAGTACGTTTATTGAGAATTGTTAACTAAAACAGGTGCTAGACCGTCGTCAACAAGCCATTCCACACATTGACCTTGTTTCAAGGTCGTTTGAAAACTCCGTCGGGACGGCTGGCTACACGGCTGTCAACTTCAGTGTGATTTCCAGGAGACAGTTACCTACATCTGGTTCATCGCGTAGAATGTGCTGTTATCTGTTGTTTAGCCCCTTTGATAATTATGTTTATACTCCAATTTCGTACACTGTTAAACGATGTGGTAACAGCTAATATCAATAGATGCCGCCACTAACAAATACTGAACCACAGATTATGGTTGTCGAACTTCCAGTTCCAATAAGCGATATTGATTTCAATCGATTAATGTCAGTGTTTATCGATTAACGTAAGTTTATGTTGATAAATTTAAAAACTTTTTAACAAAAAAAAAACAAACGGCTTCAAAATGATGCACCAATAAAAACTTTTTAACAACAAAAACAACCGGCTTCAAAAAGATGCACTAAAAAGGTAATAATAATTACTTTTTACCAAAAATCTGATCTGAATTACAGTTTGAAGTTCTTTTTCTTGTCAAAAAAACAGGTATAGCCCTGTCGGCCTGAGGTTAGTAATAATGGTGACAAAATTATTGTTGTGACATAAGATTTGCTGAACTAATTAGTATCACTAACCATATACTGCATTTGTGTATATTGTGGGTTGCAAATGGGAGTGGGGTTTTTGGATAAGTTGAACTGACAGATATTTTGATAGGTATTTATAAAATTTTGAGATTTTTAACTATGTACAGTAGTTATGTGGTTTGTTACTTTTATATTTTTACAATAGCTATGTGGTTTGTTTGTTTTGTATTTTTTATTGCGTGAGAGTACATAAGCAGTGCATGAAATTTCACATATGTAGGTTTTAAAAAACTTCGCGGTTATACTATAAAAAATGGCTCGTTTTCTGGACTCACACCTGAATAAAATAAAATAGAATATCTTTATTTTGCTCAAATTATGGTATAACCAGATACAGATGTTATGTACATTTTAAAGTCCTGCATTAAATATCTATCAGTGATATGCAAAATCTTGAGACAAAGAATTCATTATACAATGTTACCATAAATATTTCATAACATTCAAAATTATTTTGCAATTTAAACATAGTATGTAACGGTGAAATCACAGTAAGTTTAAGTAATTTTTAGTTTTTAATTGCGTGAGAGTAGATAAAGCAATGCATGAAAATTCACAAAAGTAGTGTTTTAAAACACTCGGTCGTGTGATACTATTAAAAACCTGACCTACGCGGCTCGTTTTCTGAACTCACACTGGAATAAAATAAAATAGAATATCTTTAAATGGCTCAAATTATGGTACAACACAGATACAGATTTTAAGTAAATTTTTAAGTCCTGCATTAAATATCAATCAGTAATATGCTAGCATCAATATTTCATAACATTCAAAATTATATTGCAATTAAAAAAATTAGTGTCGGACAACCGTCCGGAATCGTGACAACTTGTGCCTTTCACTTTTTATGTCTGTCTCTCTCGCTCTTAGGCGGGCTAACCATGCCGCGTGCCTCTCACTCGCTCTCATTGTGAGCGCATAACGTGAGCGGAGCGTAACGCAGTTTCTTGAAGTGTCACCCGGCAAACCAATTTATAAGACGTTGTCACGTCAACATAGTAAGTAACGGTGAAGTTTTAGTAATAGGTACGATAAACAAGTCAACATAATCGGCTAATAGATATAGAAATCGTAAATGTATGTCCAATTTATCATCACACCTTAAAACCAAAATGGTAACGCCATTTACAGTGCGATTTTAGAGAAACTTCCTCCCGCTAAAGCTTGGGTTGTAAAATAAGCTCCCTGCTAAGACTTTCTATAAATACTACAGTATGGGGGTTCTTTAAGAAAGAAGTTATTAGATTTTTGGAGAGTCGGCAACGCGCGAATGATGCCCCAGGTGTTGCAAGCGTCCGTAGTCTACAGTGACCGCTTACCATCAGGTGGGTCGTAAGCTTGTTTGCCACCTTAGTAGTATAAAAAAAAATTAATTAATTAACAGCAATAATTAAAAAATTATAATTTAATCTTTGTTAAGCAAACCAATTCTTACTTAATTTTAACGTTTACGTGTGCGAAATAGTTAATTTGGTATATATGCTGAGAGCAACAAAACAGAATGTTAAATTGCCACTTGAGTTTTAAAAAATAGTCAAAATAAATTTTAATTGCAGGTGATTGTCAAATGTGCTTTTGACGAAAATATCGGTCGAAGATACTTTCGGCTATAAAATACTTTTGACCGACTACTAATAAATAATAAGTTAAGTAGGTTATTGAAAATTACCTGGAAAAGCATCTGTTAAGTTACTTGGCATTACAGTTCGATTACTTTAGAAATCTTATACGCACATTTTAATGATGTTTAATGTAATTTATAAATTATTTTATTTCGATTTACGTATGTTCTGTGCAAGATTGATGAAAACTTTAAGGTAGCAAATACGTACGGTCCAGTGGTGTATCAAATGAAAGGGCGTAACTGCAGTGACTATAATTGGTTATACCATGGAGCTGATCTCATGGTTTCCTTCCTCAGTTCATGTATAAAGAGTTATATAAATACATATTTTTGAACTTTACACACAGCGCCATCTCCATCACCAAAGTAAGCAAAGCTTGTGTTATGGATACCAGACAACAAATACAAATACATACATATCATACATAAATACACCAAGATTCAAGACAAACATAAATGTTTGTCCAGTGAGGGGATCGAACCCAAACCCTCTGCACAGCAGCGGACCACACTAGCAACTAGGCTGCGATGGAGTAAAAATAACCGTGACCATGAAATATTTTTTTTATTTGACGAGAAATCATATACCTACCTATTACTCTTTAAAACAGACTTTTTAAGGTTTGACAGACAGACAGACAGCGTGATCATAGTAATTGGGTGCTTAGGTATGAAACTCTAACAAACGGTATCTTTACTGCTAGTTTACTGTTTTTCTATGCCTAATTTAGGATATTTTTAATTATATGTAAAATAATAATTTATTTTATTAATTTATAACGACAGTAAGCACTTATTAAAAGCGGTTTTGACTAATAATTTACTACCTATTCCTGTTCATAACCGCATCCATAACCAAAAATTTAATGATTGTTTTACTATCCGTATTTTAAAATAATTTTTATCACCTATTCAGGATATAGAACTACGCACATTTAAATCTTCTCACGTATGGACATTGGGCGCTTTTTATAGCGATGGTCGTAACAAATTTCATTACTCAAATTATACATAGGCTATGGTTACCACTTACTATCAGGTGGACCGTAAGCTGGTTTGCCACCTTAGTGATGTAAAAAAAATTAAATAAAAAATACAATCATTTAAGAATCATGTAATTCATAACGAACACATGCAGACTTTTGCATACAAATTCTCTCTCACACACATACCTACACAAACACAAATGTAAAGATATCGAATTATTTTAGTTATAAGTACAACCTAGAGATATTTGAATGATGATTTTGTATATAGCATTTTTTAAAAGTTGTCGTCTATGGTCGATTAATCGATTGTAAAAACATATTATAATCTGTGAATGATTATCAAAAAAATGTGTTTTCTAACGTTTTTTTTGTAAAAGTTTCTGTTTATGTATCTAGAATGTTTTATATTTTTTAACTTATTTACTGATAATTTTCCACAAGTAAGTTTGTTGAGGTAACTTCTTCTTCTCCGACTTAGTGTGAAAATCCATGGACGCTGCGTTGAGTTGAGTTTATCTCCTCCGCTTCTAATTTTGTTTCTGATTCGTATTTTTGATATTTATACGTGCCAGAGGACACATAAATAGTTACATTGCGAAAGGACGCTTATAATTTTAGTGTTTAAGTGCAAATACTTTTCTGTGGTAAAAGTTAATATACCCCAAATTATGCCTTCCACTAGGCGGTTTGTGTTTGGATGTTTGACCACTGGTAAGTATTGTTTGAACAATTTATTATACGACTTTTATCGTTCTCTAAATTCTATAGGTATCTAGCTAGTTTGTATATATCTTCAAGACTGACAGAATGAATCTTAAGAATTTCTTGGTCACTACAACTATTGGTTTATGGTAAGTACCTAATTGGCCTAAGTGGACTATAATCACGTCCAACACCATCAAGGGTATTCATGCATAACTGTGTAATCATGGGGTTAATGTCATGTACCTACTAAAGCAATAATAAGTAAAACAACATTCAAAAATAGACAATGGTGCTATGAGGCCATACAGTAAAGAAAGGGATGCTTCTCAATGCACTGTATAGGTTTCGTAGAGAACCCAATCATAAGTAATTTGTGTTATTTTGTGTCATTTCAGGTATCTCTCTGCATCATTTCCCACATCCGGAGAAATTCCCTGAACGTTTTCGAGTATGGGTGGATTTAGCTGGAGAATCTCTTACAAATTTTTCTGAGATTCACATTTATAAATATAAGAGGGTGTGTGACATCCACTTTACTGATAAAGTGCGTACAAGAAATAATCGTTTAAGTGCATTGGCTGTTCCAAAGCTTCATTTACCAGGTTTGTTAATTTTACTATTAAATTCCAGAATCTCTTGAAAGGTTGATTTTGTTGTTAGATTAACATGCCTTGTTATTTATATTCGTCATCATTTCTACCCTACAAGCATCCATTGTTGAAACTAAGCCATTTTTGTTATTCTAAATGGCTGATGTACAACTGTGTGCAATCAAGGTTATCACTGCTTTGTTAGTCTTTGCCGAGAATCGCTTGATTTTTGCCTGTTGGCTGAGAACGAGGCAGCATGTAGTCGTTTAACCTTAACTGACTGGCTATGCTGACCATAAATGATAGCACCATATTTTTAAAGCTACAACAAAAAAGCAAGATGTTTCAATACCATCAACCACTGGTGTAACGCTTGGTACCAAAGGTAATTTCATGCAAGGATATGATTATTGAGATATTAAAATTATCTTTTATATTATATGATATTTTTATTATTATTATATATACATATATATAAAAATTAATTGACGTTTGTTAGTCTCACAAAAACTCGAGAACGACTGGACCGATTTCGGTAATTCTTTTTTTTGTTGCGTTCTTAATTGTTAGAATACGGTTTATATATGACAAAAAAAGGGTCAAATGCGAGTTGGGCTCGCTCTCTTAGGGGAAAACCAATTGTAATGAAAACTTGTTGTGCACACGCCAAGGTTTTTGAGTTAGTACAACCCTTTCACAATAATTGGCGCGTCATTTGTGAGTTTGAGTTAAAAAAAGAGAAACAACATCTGCCAGTCAGCTACTAAAACATACCTGTAAATTGAGTTTAGCTTATTTTGGGGTTCTGTAAAACTTCCCCAAAAACTGAACTAAAAATTTAATAATAATCTGAATCTTGGAAACGGCTCCAACGATTTTCATGAAATTTAGCATGCGGGGGTTTTCGGGGGTGAAATAAATCTAGGTAGGTTTCATTTTTAGAAAACGTCGTTTTAATCGTGTTTTCAGGCAATATAAACTGATAAATATAATTCTTCCTGACATCTATTGGCAAGTAGTAATGCTATTATTTATACCGACACAGCAACACCAAAGCTACTTGACAATTGGGTGTTGTTAAAAAAAAGAGCAAAGCTTGGTCTTCAAGGTACTTACTCACTTCATTAAAAGTGAACTTTCGATCAAAGCTGTGAGTTTATTCCCATGATGTTTTTAGTCGCTTAATGAGGCAAAAGAACCATGTACCTACCAAGCCATATAATACAAATCTTGTCAATAGCAAAAAATTTGTAATTAGTACTCTATTTGTGTTATAGATAGATCATAAAGTACACCAACATTCAATAGAGTACAATACTCTATTTTATAGTAAGTATGGTTGGCCACCCTTGTCACAGTCTTATATCTGCCCTATGTTTTTGTTGATTCTCATAAAATTGCACAGAATAATGTCTTACTAGAACTGCTGTATTTTTTTTTGTTTGCCTGCCACAAATGTACTAATAAATGACATAAACATATTTTAACGGCTACAATACTATCACAAGATGTTCCAATACCATCAAACAGTGGTGTAGCGTTTGGTATTAAAGGTAATTCTAAAAATTTTGTATTTATAAGGTAAACCATATATTGTGATATGAAAATTTGAAAAACTCAATTTATATGAAGTTGAGTTTTGCTTGTTTTTTAGGGTTCTGTTGCCAAATGTCATAAACGGAAATCTTATGGTATCGTTTGTATTTGTGCATCTTTCTGTCCGAATGTCACAGCCTTACGTTTTTAAAGATTATCATAAATACCCGGAATAATGTGCTATTGGAACAGGCATCATTTTTTGTTTGCGTTCCCTAGTGTTAGTGCCGTTATAGAGGTCTTATAGTCTCAACATTCAAATATAATGACATAAACATATTTTTACAGCTAAGCAAGATGTTTCAATACCATCAACTAGCAGCGCAGTGCTTGGAATCAAAGGTAATTTCTATATTTAACTAACTAATTTTTTTGAATTATATAATTTATAACACAAGCAAAGACTTCTTTGGATGGTTTACCCTGTTCTACAACAATGTAAAGCAGAAAATGAACTGAAAAAAATTAAGGTTGCCTGCTAGATACAAATTGTAAATGTTGGTTGCAGGCTTCAAAAAAAAGAAGTACATAGCTCTGAAACCCAAATGACGCTTTTGTTTTAATTAACTAATAAGTAGAAATAAAAAAATGCTTTAGTTTCTAAATATAAAGTTAATTCTATCAATGAGCAAATTTTAAAGGATGCAGTCTCCTCAGATCATGATTTATTATTAATAAATTAGTTTTAATTTTTTTTAATATAAAGTGTTTACTTTACAGGGCAACCTCTTCGAGCACCTTTGAAGGACATCACTCATTTTGAAAACATCCCTACGGAAATTAAGACACAGTCTTCTGTTAAAAACCTTGGTATGTATTATTTACTCCTAACGTTAAATGATTATTATCTGGGTAGGTATAAGATATGTTTAATATCTGGAAAAGACATTTCTGATTTAATTGTATGTTTTGTTCATGTACTTATAAAGAGAGATATAAATGTAATGAACATTTGCATTAGTCTTAAATATCATTGATTTTTATGTATTATATGTACAAATGTATTTACAAGAAAAAACTATATAAGTATTTGTATCCATATCCGTTGTCTGATACGTTTGTTTACCGTGGTACACCCAGTAGTACCACCAGTGGTACCACGGTTACTATTTCCTAACCATAAGTGGTTGTGTTGCAAGTATGTGATAAATACACGTGTTTGCTTTCTTTCTACTTTCTAACCGACTTCAAAAAAGGAGGTTCTCAGTTTGACCTGTATGTTAGAATGTATGTACGTTTGCCCGCAATTATCTCGCGTTTGGCTAAACCGATTTTGATGTGGTTTTCTTTCTTTCTATTTTTAACATAATTCATAAAAATTAGGTTCTCAGTTTGACCTGAATGTTTGTCCGCGATTATCTCTCGTTTGGCTGAACCGATTTCGATGCGGTTTTCAGAAAAGTATTTGTTACATTATGGAGAAGGAACATCAAACATCAAATGGATACCCATGGTTCTATGCTCATCAGGTCAGGATATATTCAAAAGAATCAGTCAGTCAGGATATATCTGAATCATGGAGAAATTAAACAAACTCTTGAAATTTTTATAGGCACACTTGAAGCGCGATTTGGTATCTTATACCTTTAAACCAGCAATTCTTGTATAAATATATATATATATATTTATAATATTATATATATATTAACATATTTATAACCTGAATCTTGGAAACGGCTCCAACGATTTTTTTGATATTTTGTATGCGGGGGTTTCGGGGGCGATAAATCGATCTAGCTGGGTTTCATTTTTAAAAAACGTAGTTTTATCCGTGTGTGATCATGAAATATTAGTGATGAGTTGCTAAACAAATGTAGCCTAATGAATACCCAGCTTAAGCCACACATACTTATGCCTATACTATATGTTAGTTTTATTTATTTCTCATATGTCCACGAACGTTGAGGCACAGCACCGAGGGTGATTTGGGTCACTACATATTACTTTTAAGTTTGACTGTAGCCACAAGTGTATAAGTATATTGTGAAGTTTTGAGAGTTTGTGCCTTGAACGGCGATAGGTTTACTACCTTTTACATTTGTGGGACGAAATACCATCAGTAAAACGTATTTTACGAGCTTCGTTCATTGTTCGTTGCAACAGTTGATGGCCGTTATGCCACTGATTAGCCCATAATGTCGTGATGGTATATAATATTATTATAGTGCAAAGAATGTTCCACAGAACTCCTTTTCTTGTAGGTTTCCCAACTGGAATAAACAATATGTAAACTTACATTTTTTTTTAGTCTAGACAAGCGTGTTTTTACATCTTGAATGATCTATTTTTAATTTTTTTAAAGAAACAAAAATTGGTTTTGTTTTAGGTATTGAGTTGAAATTATACTAATTAATCTACCTAACAGTTAATTTTAATAATTAAAAAAAACTAGGTTTAATGGTTCACTTATTCGTATGTTTATTTATGTAAACTCATCGTCTACTTCTTGTTTTCAGATTTCAAGAAAAGACCTGTAAATATTTTACTTAAGGATATTAATAACTTGAAACGAAGGATACAAAGAATTAAAGTGGCTAAATCTAAATTGTGCAATAAGCTTAGCCTTATGAAAACTTTGATTAACGAAGAGAAGTTTAAATGGTTAAATAACCTCAATTCTGCAGGAAAAACATTTATATGATCGCAGTTCCGGGAGAGTGGAAAGAAAGCTAAAGGCCGTAGATATAGTAATAAAGAAAAAATTATGTTTTTAACCTTATACAAACACAGTCCAAAGGCATACAAATATCTTTCAACAATGTTTGCAACACCTTCAAGAAAGTCTTTGATGCGACTATTAAATAAAATACGTTTAAAAGTAGGAATTAATGAGTGTATTTTTAAAATTATAAAAGAGACTGCAGAAAAAATTACAGAAGAAGAAAGATTATGCACTTTGATTTTTGACGAATGTTTATATCAGCACAGGTGCAATATGATCCAGTAAATGATGAAATTTGTGGATTTGAAGACAATGGGACAAACAGAACATCTAAGATAGCAGATCATGTTCTTGTTTTTATGATAAGGGGTGTGTGTAAAAAATACAAACAACCCATTTTATTTTCTTTTTGTCGGTCTACCACCAAAAGCATTGATCTGGCAATCATGCTGAAATCAATTATAAAGGAACTACAAAACGCTGGTTTCATTGTCACATCTACAGTTTGTGACCAGAATGCAACAAATGTTGCAGCTTTTAATATTTTAGTAAATGAAACACGGGCTGATTATTTAAGAAAAGGTAAAGAATATAGAGATGGATTTTTCGAATTAAATAATCAAGAAATATATAATTTGTATGACCCGCCTCATTTACTTAAAGGCATAAGAAATAATTTTTTGAAATATAATATTAAGTTTCACTTAAACAACGTGGTTAAATGTGCAAAATGGGAACATTTAATACTTTTAAAAGAAAAAGCTCGAGAACAATTGCGTTTGCTTCCAAAATTAACGGACTGTCATGTTAATCCTGATAAAATACACAAAATGCGCGTAAAACACGCAGCTCAAGTTCTGAGCCGAAGGGTAGCAGCTGCCCTTAATTTCATGGCAAGTGTTGACCACTTGCCTAAAGATAGTGCTGACACAGCAGAACTGTGCTTATTCTTCGATAGATTATTTGATTTAGTAAATTGTAATTTTTCAAAATGTATTTCTGGAAAAACTTTAAGAACAGCAGTAACGAAGAATTCCATACATCACAATTTTTGGTGTGAGTCTTTAAAAATTTTAAAAACAATGGAATGTGTTATTGTAAGAGATGGACAAGAAAGTTATAAACAAGTTCCGTCGATCAAAAATTGGATCCATACTGTGGAAGGTTTTATGAAACTATGGAAAATGCTTCATGAAAAATATAACGTTAAGTCATTATTGACAAGGAACATTAATCAGGATCCACTAGAATTTTTTTTTGGTTCCATTCGTAGTACTAACTATAGAAATGTAAAACCAACATGTGTTAATTTCATAAGTACATATAAAACTTTGTTAATCAACAATTTGTCAGCTAGTCACTCATTAAGAGCAAATTGCGAAAAAGATGATAGCAAATGTTTGAAATCTTTAAGAAAATTGTTAAGAGAGTGTAAAGTTATAAAACCAAGTAATAGTAATATAGATATAGATGATTTTATTTTAACTATGGATCTTAATAGCGATGATGATGACATAATTAAAAAAAATATTGACACATATGTGTCTGGATATGTTGCACGCCAACTAAAGAAAAGAATATTCAAAACATGTGCAATTTGTAAAAGTGATCTGCTTCTTTCTGATGAAAAGTGTCACACAGAACTATATAAATTTGCCTCATTGAGAGAATACGAAAATAAAAGATTTTTAATTTATTCTAGTGAAAATTTTATTTCTTGTTTTACAATGATTCAAAAAATTGTAACTGTTATTTTGAAGACTTATCCACATACAAAAAATTTAAAAATGAAAGCAAGCTTAGCTGTGTCTATTCACGCAAATTTTGATTTTATTTCGTGTGACATTCATCGTCAGAAAATAGTAGAGTTCATAACAAACCAATCTATAAAAATGTTAATTAATAGTTGGTGTGTAGACATATCCAGGTTGCTACAAGGTAAAAATACTGTTTGTGATGAAACAGACCCTACTAAATTGCAAGCTAAAAAATATTATATTAATGTCAAAAGTAAACGAGAAAAAAAAGTGATTTTATTTTTAGTTATTGTTATTTACGATTATGATTTATGATAGGAATGTTTGTTAGTTGTAAGACACCTCCCCTTGATGCCCGATTCTCCCTGTGCTTTATCCAACTAATAAAACCCTTCTGTGTTCGCCCCGTAACCTAACTGTGACTAATAATACGCACCGGAATCAATAGTACACCTGTAAATAGCAGCTTACCGCATTCCATTACATCCTGTACTTATTATCATTATCATATTACGTCTATTACATTTGTTCTACCAGACATCCTAGGGGTAAATACCCTATCATGGCTTCCTACACTTCAATATCGACTCTCACAACGCCTAGGCTCTCCCTGAGCATTCTTACTGTCATTAGTTAAACTTCTTAACACCCGTGACATTACCATTGTCGGTATTGTGACACACCATCATTACCCTACTGCCAAGCTTTTGAACCTCATTTTATTTATGCCTGGTTATGCATGGTTACCCTTCACGATAGGCACTACTGACTCTCCCCTCGAAACAAACAAAAAACAAACTAAACCTATAAACATGACCCAATTTAATTGTAGTTTAGGCTTTTACAGTTGCAATAAATCATACTTATAGACATCATTGCTATTAGGCTATTATAATAGGTTTTTTCTCCTTATGTATATTTCACATGTTGGTTTCTACATCTTAATTGAATGTAGTAGGTTCGTGAAATTTAATTATATTATTTTATTAATATGTTTCAAATTTCTGGAAAAACTCAGTTCGAAAAATGCAAGTCCAATGGGTATATGGATCTCAAGGGTAAATTGTATACATGAAAATAGTATGAGCAAAGCCTAAACATTTATACTTTCAGCCATTGCCTTTGATATTTAAGAGAATTCCGAAAGCGCTAGACATTCATGGCACTGCGACCAAACGTTCTGGCTCGCTGGACAGCTCCCAAATGTGAAGAAATAGGCGTCTCGCTGCGAACCTACCTCACGATTGCTCTGACTTAACGCTTCGATGGCTGATTATATAAATGAAATGAATGTTTACCCTGTGGTATAAGAATGGATGTAGGTTGCTATAAGATTGAATACAGTTTGTGGAAATAAAATAATGTGGGTAGTGAATTATTTCGGAAAATATATGAGGCTAGAACTAACACTAACACGTACTGATACTGTTAAGATTTAGGATGTAAACATGTAACAGTAATTGTAAAGTAAACGACATCAGATTATATAAATTAATTATGATATTAATATGGGAAAACATAATTTAACAAAAATTAAAAAAAAATTAGGTTGGATGATTGCAGGTCAGTCAAACTGTACGTAACGTGGAGTACCAAATTTAACACAGACGCGAAAAATAATAAGAAAATTACCATTTCTTGTAATTGAGAAAGCAATGAATCAATATGGCTATCTTGAAACTAATCGCGTAGATTCTTACGCAAGTCAGGGCATAACGCTTAAATAATATACACGGTAAGTCCACAATGGTAACAAGTGCAGTATATACGCGATAAGTGTGTAATAAATAACCACGTATACTTTTTAATAAAACGTGCTATTAGAATTTAAATCTATACGTGAATAGTCCCATCTTGTGTGTTCTAGCCTTGTATACTTTCAAAAGACGCGGCAATACAATACAAATATTCTTTATTGTACACCAAAGCACAAAAAAGTTACATCAAAACAATAATTAAGGCCTTATCGCCTGTAGGCAATTTCTTCTAGACAACCTGAAACTCCATAACAAAAAAAATCAACCAACAGGCAAGTCGACTTACCACGAAATTCTTTCTTTAAACATAGTTATCTATAGATTTTTTTGTTTTGCTATTTTACTTCAATTTAGCTTAGTCCTGTTTTTTGTAAAAAAATATATTTTTACCATTTTTAGTACACTTGCGTTTTAGATGTCAGTGATAAATAATAATATAATAATAATAATAATAGTTTATTAATGCAAAGCCAATGTACATTTCAAACCTTAAAAGCTAAGACGTTTACATTATAGGCTGAAGAACTGTTTTAAATTTATGAAGCTGCTGAAACCTACACTAGATTTAAATCTGTATTGTAGGTATCAGTGATTCCTCATATCACTTCACTTATACAATACATGAGTAATGTATCCTTAGAACAAAGACTTGCTTAAACAAAAGGACACAAATATAAAAAATAACTGCGTAGTAAATACTTTTATTGTTTCTAGAGCCATTAATCTGTTTTTAGAAATAAAAATGAAAATCCCGACAGATAGTCACATACATATTACAACGTTTTTCACTTTGTGGCAATGGTTAGTAATAGTTTCAAAGATTCTAGAATACCTTAATATATAAAACCTTTCAAATGTTATGTCAATTGTTTTAGTAGTAAGTCTGTGATGTGTTTTTTTAAATATTTATTTATCTTTTTTTTAATTGTATTAGTTAAATACTATTAAAAAAAACCTTACCAGGATCAGGATAGCATTGAAACACTTCAAACCCTTATCCACCTACCTTAAATTTAATTCTTTTAGCGTATTAATATTGTCAGCATCTGTGAAACATAAAATATGAAAAAATCCAAGTAATTTTTAGATTCTTGGTAGAAAAAATTGAGTTTATATTTGTATAGGTGTATTAACTATATTATGTCTGCATATATTTCCACTATTAATAGGTGATAATAATGGATGTAATTTCTGAAATAAAGAAAGTAAAGTACCTAAATGTGTTTTCTCATTTATATCCGAGTTTTTAATTCCTAAATCCTCTTATCTATTCAAATTAAAAATGGAAGGGTACATTTAAAAGACATGGGAAAAGTTTCGGGGATCAAATAATAGGTGGCGCTGTGCTATCATTGCCTCTAAATAATTTAGAGAGGGCACTCTATTCCCTGTATTATTTATACTTCTCTATGGTGATTTCGCCTTGCAGCCTGAAAGCATGCCGAACAAAATGGCTACTACACTTTCGAAACTAATAAAAATATAATTAGTTCGGTAGCAAGTACCGCACAAGCATCTTTTCTTAAAAATATTTTTTATATTTGAGAATTTATACATGAAAATTATTATTGCTTCTTTTAAAAAATCAGTTTTTGAGAAATAAAAACAAATGGACCGATTTTTCAAATGTAAGTCATGACGTGGCGTGTCGATTGTTTTGGTCACGAACACGAGAGCAATTTTGTTCATTGGTTCTTAAGATATCGATGGGCAAAAAAAAGCTAACATACAGAGATACACACACACACACACACACACACACACACAGAGAGAGAGAGAGAGAGAGAGAAACAGGGAAATCACTAAAAAATTTAGCCACCTATTATAATAACTTCTCTCAAGAGAAGTTAATACAGTTTGAGATAGATAGATATATGGGATGTCTGATATAGTAAAGACTTACATAAATAAGCCACTATTGAACCTTTTGTCTTTGCAATAAAAGCCATATACTAAGAAAAAATATATATCAGTTATCTCTTAATGTCGTTGTAACGTATAAAATAAAATATCTGACGAACTATGAATATTTTATTTATCTTATAAAATACTGCAAGCTAAGGCATATTACTATTGAACCAATTACATAAGTACCTTTTTTACCTCTTGCTGACATGATAATTTTAAATAATTTTTTTTGGAGAGTTATAAGTCAAGCCATAGTTTTTTTTTATTTTGCCACGAAAACCAACCTCTGATTTTATAACTAAGCCACGGGAATATGAGAAAGCATCTAATAAACTAATTTGCCTTTTTTTAAATGCCACCTAGATATTCCAAAGAAACCATCAAATAAAGAAAAACAATGATTTTTACTTGTCCCACTGATTTATACATTAAGTACCACCTATTACAAACTCAGCAAGGGATTTAACAATTTACCAACATTTTTCGTTTTAAAGATTTAACATATGTTCCTCAAAAAAAATACAGTTCAAGCTTTTGCTATAATTCTATGTACTGTAAATATCCTAAATACCTACTCACTAACTGACTGACTGACTGACTGACTGACTGACTGACGACGGACGACTGACTGACTGAGTGATATATCAACGCACAGCACAATATCATCCACTAAGGGGGTAAAATAGGGGTTCGAAGTTTGTATAGAAGTCCGTCATTATAGTTGAACATACCCGAGGACCCACTTGAACGACCAAATTGAATAAAATATTTCAATCTCTAGCGCAATGGTACTGTAGGGAAAATAGTTACCTGTGGTCCCACCAGTGGGGCATGGCGGTGGGTCCAAAGTTTAAACGCCCATTTTTGAAGCTAAATGTTATGCATTTAACTTGTTATTTGGCCTAAAAGTTAAAAATTAAAATTTCAATGTTTCAACATTTTTGGAAAATCATCCCCTTAAGGGCAAAGTAGGGGATGAAAATTTGTAGTTGAATCTCTAACCCGTAACCGTAATATAGTATAACGTGAATGGTTGCTATTATTTTTGTACAGGCATTTTTTTTTTATTTTAATATTAGCTTTTGCCTGTTATTTATTTGCGTGGACTTTACTAATATACCCTTTGTGTATCGTCGGATGGTAATCTATCTTATTTTAAGTTTCATCAAAATCAGTTCAGTAATTTAGCCGTAACAACGTCGGAACGACAAACAGAATAGAAAATAGGAATAAAAATAGTAAGACCTATAAGATAAAAATATATTCATTAAAATATAAATATATAAAACAAATCTATAATTTTCACGATTTTTAAGCACGAGAGAGAGAGAGAGTACGTAGGAGAAAGAGTGGTACCACGGTTACTTTTTCATAACCTTGGTACCTCAATCGAAACGCGGTTAGTATTTTCTAACCCTGGTACCACTCAACTTGTGCATGTTGCATGTATGCGATAAATAAACGCGTTTTCTTTCTTTCTTTCTTCAAATTTTTTTAACCGACTTCAAAAAAAAGAGGTTCTCAGTTTGTCCTGTATGTTGTTATGTATGTTTGTCCGCGATTATCTCGCGTTTGGTTGAACCTATTTTTATGCGGGTTTCTTTCTATTTTTAACCGAATTAAAAAAAAAAGGATTTTTAATTTATCTAAATACAATTAATCCAAAGAAAGGAATAGAATAAGTTTAATATGGGTACCTTCATTTTGCCAAGGTTTCTGCTAATTATTTTCGTCCGTATACATCTGGTCGTCATACTCTACATATTCCTGATCACTCGATAGACTATACTCGATATAAGTACTTGAAGACGTACACGAAACTCGACTACAACTGCGCTGCGGTGAAGGCGCTTGCGACGATTTCTTCATTTTCCCTTTTTTGGTTTTTGATTTTTTCTTTATATATATTCCTTCTCATCGGCGTCGTAATGTTTACGTTTTCCCATATTGTTACTACATAAAAACACTGATATTTCAACAATTAGTCTAATTTCTCACACAAAATAAAAGTAAGTGTTAGATGACATATTTTGTTCTCAAATGTTGCTTTAAAATGGTGTACGATGGCAGCACCTGCGCTTCCTTCTAAAAGTAAATTAACGTGTAATCTCGAAGGGTGAATCACTAAAGTTTTTCATGACAAAGATGTAATCAAAAGATCAAACTCGTGCCAGGACTTTATCCTGCAATTCTAAGATTTCCTAGTGTTCTACCATTTAGCATTTGAGGTACAATTCTTACTACATCCTTAGAATTATAAATATTTTTTAGAAGACCAAACTTTGAGAGTCTCAAATGAAGAAAGATAATTTTTATATATACATTTTTATCATATATTTTTTAATTTTATGAAGATTTGTGTATTTATAAGATTGCACAGCGCCAAAGCAACATTGATACTAAGTTACTGAAACTCGTAACAAAAAGCTGTAGGTATTACTTGTTTATTCGAGGTACCTACGAGTACCATAGCCGCTTGTTCTGACAACCTGCTTTGATGCTTTATCACTATGCAGCTAGACTTTCTTCTAAATAAGCTGATTTACTTCGCCTAATATGTTCTCTTCGTTTGCACTTTTCCTATACATATACTAGCGGAACTATTGTTTTTATAGACTACTAGCGTTTTCCAGCGGCTCCACGCGCCCTAACTAAATTTGGTTATGGACGTTAATTCTTACGTTAAATCCCTAATTATACTTATGAAGTTTTGCTATAGCAAGTTTTATCGGTAGCTTTAGTTCATTCAAGCTCGGTTATAATTAGTTCCGCGGGAACTTTTGAATTTTTCAAAATAAAAACTATCCTACTATATACTACCACTACTACTACTACTATACCAAATTTCTTCTAAATCAGTTCAGAGATATAAGCGTGAAGAGGCAACAGACTAGCAGACAGATAGACAGACAGAAGTTTCTTCCGCATTTATAATCCCATACTGGATGTCTCTACGATAACGAAGTTATGTATATGATGCAACAAATAATGTATAACTACTTAAGGTTTAAGGTACTAACTAGGTATCTTATATAAAAAAAAGAACACAATCAAATAAGATTTGTCAGGCTCGACTATAATAAGTCGCTGCACCACCAACAATGAGTTACGACTGTCGGGGCAGTAGCAGTAGGCTTACTAAGTGCAAGAAGAGTGCACTCGAATCCTACTTTATTTTCATACACGTGCAGCGTAGAAAACAATTATTTTAACTTTACAAGACAGAGATAATTTTTTTACAAAATATCCACGCAGATATGTCGCTTTGGTATATTACAGTGTATTGAGTATGTAAGTGTGAGGAGTCACCCTGAGCAGCAGCAATAGCGTGCAGCAGACGAGGCTGAGCAGGCAATCTGGCGTGCGCACCAGTCGCCAGCGGTCCAGGATTAGCGCGAGGTTCTCGAACACATTCTCGGCCACAAAGCTGAGCCCCAGTAGCCCCTTGAGCTGCGCCACTACGATGATAACCGCTGTCGCCGAGGTGAACCCGCTCGTCATCGCGGGCGATATTAGCTCCACGAGGAATCCTGGACGGGAGCAGATGTAGTAAGCACATTAATTTTTACTATTTTATCAAATTTCAAGAAATAAATTATAAATACCTAATAAAGAAAAATATCCCGAAATATATCAATCATCAAAACATGGGTCTGCTAAGAATGCAGCTTGCGTTCCCGCGTTTGAAAACCATACGTATGTATATTATCCTCTGGGGCCTGATTCTCGTGCTAATAGAGATTTATTAATTAATAGAGTTTGATATCTTTTGAAAATAGTTTTTTTCTTCTCTAGGCATACGTCGTACGCTAGCGGTCGACATGCATCGAGTGGTCGGTAGCAGTTGAGATGGGATGTCGCACGGAAAGTGGTATGAAAAGGAGTCAGAATTAGTGATATAAGTTGACAGCTAAATAAAAATAAAAATGTACTCGTATATTTGTTATATAGAAGGAATGACAGGAGACAAAAGATAAACAGTAAGTTTCAGTGGATGATATGACATGTTTACTTTCTTGACAGTTTCACAAGCGTTAAGTGTTTTTACGCGATAAGAATAACTGCATTGAGGTACCTATGTATGTTCACCGTATCCGCACCGTATACAATGTGTGGTACATTGTTTAGGTACTGTAGAGGTTACGAGCTCTCGTTAGGTAAAAAGGAAGTAAATTTGCTATCGAACGTTTTTACGCAGCAAATACTTCAAAATGGTTTTTTTATTTAAATATAATAGCTGGTGTCAGTGTGGTTTTGAATAAAAACAATGGGAACACCGAATATGTCAATATTTTTTATTGATTGACATTCCAGTGAAAAATATAGATCGGACAAATCTAAATAAAATTGTAGGGTCGATTCCTGTCTCTATCAGGGAGCTCTAGAATATTTAGAATGGTTTTACATTGCCAATAAGCTTATGGTTAGATACTCCAGTATCAAATATATTCGAAACGCTACCACCGTCGTAGACAAATAGATGTTACCTATATTGTAAACCCGAAAGAGACCCGACGTGGATTAGGGATGACCTGGAGACCGAAGAAATATGATAGCTAAGTCTTACTTGTATAATAATTCTCCAGGTTAGAAGTTGAGTCTAAATGGTGCTTGTTGAACCGTGTTATTATTAGCAGAGATTCCCGATACCTAATAAGAAATAGGTAGTTGCAGCGTCTTTACGCCCCCGCCCGCTTCAGTACTCATGTATTTTCTTCACCGTATACTATGTGTGGTACATTTTTTACTTATAAACTTTATTACCAATCACGTTATTTGGATTCGTCACACCTGCGGTAAATATCGATCAGCCTGTGTAGATACATATTTATGAAGAGAGATGAGAACAGCAAAGTTATTATTACCAAGTCGCAGCAGGCCCATGAGCAGGACGAGGCAGCCGGAAAGGAAAGTGAGCAGCACGACGAACTCGATGGGGAGCCCTCGGCAAGTCTGCAGCGTGAAGAGAGACATGAGGCTCGTGGGGCCGATTGAAACCTCCTTCACCGTACCCAAGAACACGTACAGTATCGTGCCTGACAACAACAGAAATAGATACTTTTTAAACTATCGCGTTTAGAACACATTATTTTCATATGTTTCGGGCCTTCGCGAACAAATATTGCAACCTGGCTGAAACTTCGAGAAACAAAAAAGGTAAAGGTTTGTCGCGTGCAAGACTTGAAATTTGTTAAAATAATGAACACAAATAGAATATGAAAATCATTGTGACGTTTCATAATAAGTATTTTAAAGCACGGAGCTTTAATTATTAGACACCAAAGTGCTTTAATTATTCGGATCCAAAATGATGTTTCGTGCAATAATTAAATTCGTCATGCTCAGTGCTTTAACTATTTGAGACCAAAGGAAAGATTTTCGCTTGATTGTGTCGCTCAAGATCAGGAAAAATACAATAAATAGTTGTGACACATCCATCAGTCCTTATGTAGGAGCTTCCCAGCCTTATAATAGTCTTTGCATCGATTCTGGTGAAATTTCACAGAAAGTTTCCTATTTTTTATTGGTAGCTCTCTATTCATATTTTTTTTAATGGTAGCTCTCTATTCCTTTTTCTGAAGGGTAGCTCTCTATTCATATTTTTTTAATGGTGGCTCTATATTCCTTTTTCTGAAGGGTAGCTCTCTATTCCTTTTTCTGAAGGGTAGCTCTCTATTCATATTTTTTTAATGGTAGCTCTCTATTCCTTTTTCTGAAGGGTAGCTCTCTATTCATATTTTTTTAATGTTAGCTCTCTATTCCTTTTTCTAAAGGGTAGCTCTCTATTCATATTTTTTAATGCTAGCTCTCTATTCCTTTCTCTGAAGGGTATCTCTCTATTCATATTTTTAATGGTAGCTCTCTCTTCCTATCTCTGAAGGGTAGCTCTCTATTCATATTTTTTTTAATGGTAGCTCTCTATTCATATTTTTTAATGGTTGCTCTCTATTCCTTTCTCTGAAGGGTATCTCTCTATTCATATTTTTAATGGTAGCTCTTTCTTCCTATCTCTGAAGGGTAGCTCTCTATTCATATTTTTGAATGGCAGATCTCTATTTCTGTCTCAGAAGGGTGGGTCTTTATTCCTTTTTTGAAGGGTAGCTCTCTATTCTTCTTTCTTAAAAAATAGCTCACTATTCCAATTTTAAAAGGGTAGCTCTCTATTCCTGTATTTGAAGAGAAGCTTTCTATTGCTGTATTTGTAGACGAACTCTCTATTCCCATATTTGAAGGGTACCTTCTTTTTTTTCTTAACTTGAAGAGAAGCTCTCTATTCCTATATTTGAAGAGAAGATCTCTATTTATATATTTGATAGGTAGCGCTCTATTCCTATATTTGAATGGTAGCTCTCTATTACTTATTTGAAGGGTAGCTTTTTATTCATATTTTTGAAGAGTAGCTCTCTATTCTGTTTTCGAAGTAGCTGTCTTTTCCTATATTTCAAAGGTAGGTCTCTTTTTCTATCTTTAAAGGGTTTTATAGATTTTTATTTGAAGAAAAGCTCCCTATTCATATATTTAAAGCGTAGCGCTCTCTTCCTATATTTAGGGAGAAGCTTTCTATGCCTTTGTTTGAAGGGTAGCTCTCATATTCTAGCTTTGAAGGGTAGCTCTCTATGTCTCTTTTTGAATGGTAACTCTCTATTCCTATCTTCAAAGGGTAGCTCTCTATTCATATTTTTGAATAGTAGCTCTCTATTTCTATATTTAAGGGTAACTCTCTATTCCTATTTTTGAATGGAAGCTCTCTTTTCCTATTTTCAAAGGTACCTCTTGTTTTTTTTTATACCACTAAGATGGCAAACAAGCTTACGGTCCGCCTGATGGTAAGCGGTCACCGTAGTCTGTGGACGCTTGTAACACCAAGTGTATCACTCGCGCAGTGCCGAACCTTGAAAAATCTAATAACTTCTTTCTTGAAAAACCCCATACTGTAGTTCTTGGAGAAAATCTTGGCAGGGAGCTCATTCTACAACCCCAGCGTTCGCGGAAGGAAGTTTCTACGAAATCGTACTGTACGCGACCATTTCGGTTCTAAAGTGTGAGAATGAATTCCCTGCCGACGGCAAGCGGTGCGATAGTAGAAAGTAGCCGTGGGTATCATTTTGAACGATTGTTTATTTACTTAAATTTACAATTTAGGTTTACAAGTTATAACTACTTCTACTACTTCTTCAGAAAAAATCCCATTGTACAGGAGTGGTAGAACACATACAGGGAGGCAAAGTCTCCCCTTAGACTTTAGGGCTCGATACGGCAAGTGAGTTTGGGATCGTCAATTCTCACAGCCCGTCGTTGAACTGAGTCAAAAGGGCAAACTCCCTACTGACACTTCATACGTGTACATAGGTACTATACTATATTATAAAAGTTCTTTTTTAGGATTCCGTACCCAAAGGGTAATTAGCGGAACCCTATTACTAAGACTTCGCTGTCCGTCCGTCACCAGTCTGTATCTCTTGAAACGATATTGAAAACGGCAACAAGTAGACGCTTGAAAAATTCACAGAATATTAAGTTATATATTCACTTTAAAAAGGAATAATTAATTTTTTAATTTATTAAAATAAAACAAATATTTAAGGGGCGGGCATACAACAAACGTAAGTTTTTTGCCGTTTTTATAGATAATTGTACGGATCCCTTCGTGCGCGAGTTCCACTCCGACACTTGGCCGATTTTTCTTCATTTTGGAAACGAAATCTTAGAAATATTGATAGGGACCCTCGTCATTTCCTTCTTTTTTTAATAGTAGTTGGGTAATCCACTATTATAACTTCTTTTTCGGACAGACAGACAGCTCAAACTTAGTATCTGTATACCTGATAGGGGAGCCCTTGGCACCTTTAAGGTACGGGACCCTTACAAGGCTTAATTTAGTGTTTGATTTTTAATTAAATTAGAATAAAAAACAATATATATAGGTAAGTAATCATCTATTATATAATATAGATTTGGAGGCCACTCCTCGCGACGTGGCCTCTTTGACCAAAACAGTTGACAATTTCGACACGTTTAGTGGCTAGTATTGTAAACATCGAAAGTTTAGTTTTGCGATGATTATTAGTAGATATAAGTGTTATACAACAAGCGTGCCCCCCCCCCCCCCGTCCCCCCTCTCCACACCCGCGCTATCGTCTCTGGCTGTACCGTTGCACATTTACATACGCATTTGTATAAACATACCAAAATAGGTAATTAGATTTATTTCAGAAATCCGCTCGAAAGATAAAGAATTTGTGTTAGTATGATATTAAAATATTGTGTGTCCAACAACATCAATGAGGGCTACCGTAGACCCCGTTAGCTACTTAGGTATCTAAACAGGGGCTACCGTAGACCCAGTTAGCTACTTAAGTATCTAAACAGGGGCTACCGTAGACCCCGTTAGTCAGATACCGTTGTCGCTAGTTAGAAATCTAAATCAATCAAACTAAAAAAATAAGCTATATGAATTTAAGAGTATAAAATCAGTGTCGCCTTTCAGCTTCATACAAACTTCATACTTCTCGTTTGTTTTGGACATTTACTGTTACTTACGTAGACATGATATAATAGGTACCTTCTGAAATTATGATCTAAATGCCGTATGGAAATTATTCAAACAATCAATATCATTTATTCAATTCAGGCTACAGTAACTGAGCACTTATAAATGGCACTACGCTTTCGGTTCGTAAGTCTATAGGGCGGTAGACCTTGTAATGAGAAGAACCGGCAAGAAACTCAGTAAGGGCATTTCTTTTCTCCCTTTCTCTTACAGCGTCCAATTAAAATATTGGAAAATGCCTTCCTATCATAGAACACTTTCCAATACAAACATAAACGACATGAAATATAAAGACAACAAACAAATATTTGCAATATTATTATATTTAAGTTGATTGAATGAAAGGTAAGGTTTACGATTTATGACGTATTAAAAAAAAACTACTTACTATCTCGTTAAAACCAATTTTCGGTGGACGTTTCGGGGGGGGGACACACACACACACACATTTTACCACTTAGAAGTGTCTGTCGCGCAAACTATTCAGTTAAGAGAAAAATGATATTAGAAACCTCAATATCATTTTTGAAGACCTATCCATAGATAGACACGTATGGGTTTGATGACAAAAAAATTTTGAGTTTCAGTGCTACATGTGGGAACCCCAAAAATTTATTGTTTTTTAATCTATTTGTGTGTGAAAATCTTAATGCGGTACACAGAATACATCTACCTACCAAGTATCAATAGTACATATAGTTCTTATAGTTTCGGAAAAGAGAAAAAATTGGCTGTGACATACAGACGGACAGACAGATAGACATGACGAATCTATAAGGGTTCCGTTTTTTGCCATTTGGCTACGGAACCCTAAAAAGTATCTCATTGCAAAATATGAAAAAAGACAGTTTATGTATTTATGGCAGGTAAATCGTATAATTCGCCTAAACGGAAACGAAATAAACAGAAATCGCACTGTAAAAGCGTTCCAGCCAAGCTTCATATAATAATCTGTTCAGTTATATGATAACTTCTATTCCATACTTTACGATCTACCTAGGCATATTGTAAAACGGCGAATTATACGATTTACCTGCGACATATTCATCACTTAGAAATAATCAATGTCTCACAGTATTGATAAACAAAACAAAAAAATAAGACTAAATACTAAGAGTACAAAGAAGTTTGCAAGAGCAGACCAGTCTCACAGGCGGCACCTGTTCACGAGTATAACACATGAATCAGCCATCGCTTCGCTTTGCCATGTTTTTGGGAACGTAACGACCCGACGCACATGCCACCACTGCAGAGACACTTTGAGAGAGCATGACACACTCAAGCAACTCCAATAAATCTTCGATTGTACCAGTTACATTGTGTGTAGTAAAGAAACAAAATATAAAGTAAGAAACTCAGCAGTTAATCTTTTATACTTTATAATAAAATACAATACAGCCTTACACTAGGTAATAACATAACATAGGTACAATGTTTTAATTTAAAAAATATTTCAAATGCCCCAATAAAAATACAAATCAATTAAGTTCTAATTTTTCCAAGCATTTTCATCAACTTTGTAATAGCTTTTTAATTAAACTATCTTTGACATATATTTTAAATTTAGTTGAGGGTAAATTAATCACATGTTTTGGAAATTTATTGTAGAAAAATATATTTTGTATTGCGAAAGAGCTTTGTACCTTCTGAAGACGACATTTTGGAACTACCAATTTATCCTTATTCCTTGTATGAACACTGTGTAGGTCACTATTTTTAGCAAATAATTAAAAAAAATTGCGTACATAAATTATATAAGCGAAAATATATTGGCAAGGAACAGTTAAAATATCAATTTCCCTAAATAGTTCCTTAAGAGAAATTCGAGGACTCGAGGTCCCTATTTATAGATTGACCATACTGCTCTCTTTTGCAAAATAAAGACTGTATCAATATTACCTTACCCCGAAGCAAAAGCCATAAGACATGGCGGAATGGAAATAGCTAAAGTAGACCAAGCGAGCAGTGTCAACATCTGTAAGCTGCCTAACTTGCCTAACTGCATAGGCAGCTAAACTAAGTTTCCCTGCAAGAACTGAGATGTGAGGGTTCCACTGCAGCCTATTGTGTAATGTAATACCTAGAAACACTGTTGAGTCAAATAGTTCTATTTCTTCTCCGTTAATTTTGTATTTATGTTTAACACTTAGTCTTTATTGATGTTGCCTATCTCCAAAATGAGCTGTTAGCGTACCTAGGTACATTGCGCACCTTTGTACTCAGTGAATTAAGGGTGGCAAGGAGAAAAAAAGAACCTATTTAGAAGCCTAAGGCCGCAGGCTTTAATGACTCAATTTTTTTATTTCCGTACCACCCGTGTTACACACATTGTTTTTCATCACATTTGCAAGTAAATAAATTTTAAAAATGAATGATTAAATAAATTAAAAAAAAACCGACTGAGAAGAACTAAAACCCAGGTGTTACAAGCGTCCATAGGCTACGATGATTACTTACCATCATGCGGACCGTAAGGTTGTTTGCCGCCTTAGTGGTAAAAAAAAAAAGTAAACAATTGCCCCTCTCGTGGGTATTTTCTCTATCACCCGAAGGGTGTTGAGGTGCGTGTGTCGGGGGAGGGGAATTAACCTCCCACCATGACCCGGGCAAAAGCTCAGGGGTGTTGAACACCCCCGGTGAAATTATAAGGGAACCTACTAAACCCGTGCTGCGGCTGCGGGTGCTGACACATGCATTTTGCGCATACGCAAGGGGCGGTCTATAACGCAACCAAGGTACTTTACGCTGGGTTACCACTCAATCACTTGGTCTCGAAACACAAGTTTCGGTGGGAGAAATCTTTGTTGGCCGGTCAAAATTACATTTGTTTTGCTGGCATTTACGGCTATTCTCCACTTGTCAAGCTAGCCGGGCAAAGTGTGTAATGGTCGCTGCATTTTTTTGGCTGCTAATTTGCGGCTAGGTTAGACAGCAAAGTGATCGGCCGGTAATGTTCTGGGCGGTGACGGTCTTACCCTGGTTTGTCGATTGGAAAGAAGGGGGTTGTTGGTGGCTTATATGCAGCGAAGACGTTAAGCTCAGTATTGCCGGTTTTAAATTTTACACCGATTGGATTTAAAAAGAAGAAGGGGTAGTAGTTCATGAACAAGGTCACGACGGACTAATACTGCCGTTCCCCTAAAGGCCATATTAGCTGAAGAAATTTCGTCACGCCTATAGGTGAAGAACTCACCTCTGAGTTTCGTTTCGCCCAGTAACATATATACTTCGTGCTCCTGGACTAACGTTCTGATGGCGGCTGCCTTGCCCTTAATGCCCCCAGGGTTCCAATACACAATTCTCAATTTAAGGCCCCTGTGAGGACCGGTGAGTTGTGCTAGCCCATTATAATAGGGGCTAATGGATTGTGTCCAGCTGCAATGGCCTCTATAGCCGAATTTAGTGCCGCTAAAGCGGCTCTGGCTATATTCAGTGCACTGGGTGCGAATGGTGGGGGTCCCTGCATGTTTTGATTACCGCTGGGGCGGTAAGAGCGGCTAACTGGGTGAGTGTAGGTCGGTTGGGCAGATGCGGCAGAGGGTGGCAGCTACTTAGGCGGCGGCAAATTGCGGGGGGGGTATATATGTGGTGATGATCGGTGGTTGAGATGTGGGAGGGGCCAGTGTGATTGGTACTGGTTCCAACTGTATATGCGGATTAGAAACCTGAGTCTTTTTTTTTCTGTTTCCTTTTTCTCCGCCCGCGAGCCTGGGTGCAGTGGGGGGGTTTGCGGGGGGTATTAGGTTGGAGCTTACTTTAAGGTCATACTCGTAAGGACCTCATTGCTGTAGGGGGTTGGTTGGTAGCCCGTTGGAGGTCGCGACTGTATTGCGGTCGCATTGGAGGCAGGCTGTTCGCCGCCGCAACGAATACATTTAATAGGCCGGTGGCAGTTAGCTGGCGCATGTCCGTAAGCTCACTGACTGCGTATAGACTTTGGAGGTCTGCTATAGAGTGCCTATTTTGCAACTGCGCATAATAGATGCAGTTGGGGCGGCCCCTGACCGCTGGGATCTGACGTGTGTGAGACACGGGGAAGTTTAAGAAAGAAAGCTCCTCCGCAATCTCTTCTATTGACGTGTCTTGGGGGAGACCTTTAATTGCAATTTTTTGCGGGCGTTCGCTGTCTAAACTGTAACAGTACCAGGATATTGTATTGTCCAGTTTAGACAGCTCGTCAATGTAGGCCGCTGCAATTTGGTACTCAGTGGGCGTCTTGGGAAAGAACCTCACCCCCTTGCCGAATGGGCGGGCTTTGGGGGCGTGGCCTAAAATAGTGTGCAATTTTTTCAAATGCAACGTCCATTGTGGCAGAGTTTCCACAATTATAGGTGGATGACTATTTTTTTTCCTGTTTTATTGCCCGCGGGATCGTTGGGGGCTGATTGAGCGTTTAAGCTGGTGGATGGCTGGGTTCCTGTTTGCTGAGAGGCCGCCTGCGGCGAAATGGTGGCCTGTACATATGATAATGCCAAAGTTGAGGGCGCAGACGGTAAATAGAGAGTAGTTTCCATGTCTGTGTCTAGGGGTTGTGGGGGGTTAGTATGGGGCCTTGTGGCTACCTCGGCCGTGGCCGGCGTTATAGGTCGATTGGCCATAGCGGCCCTTGCCTCCTGGCGAGCACGCTCGGAGGGGTTTTTTGCCGGGCTAAGGGAGAATGCTTTCACCTTTCTGTTGCGGATTCTGTGATCCCTACGTGGCAGTGGAATGGATGGCGGGTTTGAGTTTGGTGGCACTGAAACTGGGGTGACAACAGAGTTGGAGGCCTGGGCAGGTGAATTCGATTTTTGCATTTGGTGGGGCGGAGTGTCCTCGATGGGAGAAAGTAGTGACGGTATGGTGGGGATCTCCACATCCCTAAAAATTTCGTCGCCGGTGTCAGACGCAGAATAAACTGACGACTGCGAAATGGCAGAGGCTATGGACGGGGGCCTAGATGGTGGAAACGCCATGGAAAAAGGTCTCTCAGCGGCTGTAATTTCGCCAGAGATAAGGTTGCGCGCCACGACGGCGACGGAGGGCTGGGAGCGTAGCCATATGCCACGTTTTCTGATACAACGTATTATCCCCCCGATCGACCTCAGCACGGTCGTAAAACTATAGTTAGACGGCCTCGGCACGTACTAACGGCCCCAGATGACGATCTCGATGTCGGGATAGCGAGATTAGTCTCTACGACCTCCCTGAATAGGGCCTCCCTCCAAAACGACGCCGATGTCCCCGGGTTCGTCGGCGCCCGCAAGGATACACGAGGTATCAAAGAGTGCCGGGGCGCTTCTCGCCCCCACTCAATCGCAACCGCACCCGCGTAACGGGGAACTCCCCGGCGGTGACTCACCTTCGGGTTCGAGACTCACGGCGTTCGAAGGGACGCCCCCGAAAGCTACAACAAAAGCCGAGGCCTAAAAGAGCGACGATCGGCAGCGATTCGTGGCAAAAGTTGCCAATCCAGTAATGAAGTATCGCTTACCGAAAAAATCCGCTGGATCGCTGGAAAAGCGGAAACCGTTTACCTTCAAGCGTTTTATGGGTAGGCACAGACACGCTGGACACGACAAACACCTGTCCTCGTCCGTCCACCGTCTACAGGAATTGCTGTCTTCAAGCATATGCACTTTTTTCTCTTGGAATAACTTAAACATGGATGATGATATGATCGAGCAGTCAGAACTCATTTTAAGGTACAAAAATTACAAACTCGAGTCATTAAAACCCAAATTCGCCTCTCGTTACTAAAGTCTCCTTACCCTTAATACACAATGTACTATTTCTATGTAGTATTTCTTAATCTGTACGGGCAAATGTCTTTGACTAGTTTTGATTCATTATTTTTTTATATGTAGCTATAGGCTTCTAGTTAAAGCAATGACGGGTAGTTGCAGTATCCAAGAGGCAGCACGGACCGCCCTGTGCAACCCGAACTGAGTTAACTTGACCTGGAGTGAAAATAGGGAGGGGTGTGAAAAATAAAATTGTCGCTAAGCAGCCGACTGAAAGATCGGTTGCCTGAAAGTGTATATTAAGATAAGTGTATACCTCCTGGTGTGGAGGTGAGAGGTGAGAGGGATGGAATTGTGCATATCGTTTTTTACATCATATAAGACTCAAAAACCAAATGCCATCCGATTTTAATTGCATTTTTCCATTAAATGACATTTAATTGCGTGCGAGTTGTCGTGAAAGGTCTTCAATATAAATATCAATATCAATGTCCAATCAGTAATTAGCAAAGCATTTAATTGAGGTTTTTGGTGTGAAAAAGCAAAAAAGTACAACTTGTGACTTCGCTCGGATAACGTAACACGAATGAGGTGACGTTCAGTGGCACAATACAATACAAATATTCTTTAATGCATACCTTAGAAATTACAAAACAAGATAAAAACACTAACAATATGTATGTGCAGTAGGCGGTTTTGTCGCTGCATAACAATCTCTGCCAGACAACCTATCAACAGGGCTACGTTCAGTTACAACGCCGTGTGGTCACCCGAAGATAAACTTGCCGTTCAATAACTCGGAGTGACTTACACGGCGAACGCACCGTGTCGTTCAATAAGTCGTCGGGCGATCGCACTAATCACACCGTGAAATAGGAGGGTGAAAGTCGCACTTTGACAGCTAACGAGAATTAATTTTTAGATTCAATGTTATTTAAGCGACTGTAGGTAATAAAAAGGACTTTTTGGTGACTGACTAATGAGATAAGGTGATAAGAGGAGACAATAACACAATAATTGATAAATAGAATCTTTTTGGAACCTTAATTTACAGTTTTGCAAACTCGCGGTTATTTTCAAACCCCTGCTGTTGTCAAAGCCGTTCAGTTTCAAAAGTCACGTAAATCGGACCAAAGTCCGGCGATCGCCGGGCGAAAGACAAACGGCGATAATCACACCTAAAGTAAACGTAGCACTGCGGACACTAACGGAAGAAAGACGTGGGTGGTGCACTGAAAAATTTGAAATACCTAATTTTTACAAATTAAACACAGGTTATAAGTAAATAGGGTTTACAGTTTATAAGTACAAAAATATATCTACATACATATTTATAATAATGTATTATATATTTACATACATGAATACAATAATATATATAAAAATGTAATATACGAAAAAAGCTTCAAAGCAATGCCGAAAATATTGACTGGATGCCTGTCATGTCAGCGTCTTCGGTCGATGACAAGATCAATATCTTTAACAAAGAAATTCTCAAATTATACGATATACATGCTCCAATTCATACGGTCAAATTGAAACGTTCTCCAGCACCTTGGATATCATCTGAAATACGTGATGCCATGGCTAAACGGGATCGAGCATTTCGGATATTCAAAAAGAGTCGTCTTGATTAAAATTGGATTGCCTATAGCTTCGGAACAGATGTTAACAGATGATAAAAGTTGCTAAATGTCGCCATATACATGAGAATGTCTCGAAATCATCGCAAGCGGATATCTGGAAGTTTATTAAAACTTTGGGCATTGGCAAAATACAAGACAGAAATTTTACATCCAGCTTCACTCTTGATGAACTAAATAGACATTTCTCCTCCTCAGTCGTATTGTCAGATGTCGTAAAAGCCAACAATATTGCTGACATATCTGCCACCCCTCCGTTAACTATTAACAAATTTTCCTTTTCCCCTGTCTCAGAGGATGAGGTACGCAAGACTATTAACAGCATTAAATCGAAAGTCACCGGTTTTGATGATATTGGTAGGAATATGATCTCACCAATTTTACAACAAATAGTCCCAATCCTTACTCATTTCATAAATTTTTCTTTATTCTCAGGAACATTTCCTGCCGCCTGGAAAACTGCTTTTGTAACACCACTCCCAAAAATTGCTAATCCAAATTTAATAAACCACTTTAGGCCCATATCTATACTTCCGTTTCTATCGAAAATCGTCAAAGCTATAGTTCACAAACAACCTACATATTTTATTAACAAAAATAACATTTAAACACAATATCAATCAGGATTTCGTTGTTGCCATAGCACAGCACAGGCTTAAAATTATTGAAGATGTAAAAGAAGGGATGGAAAATGGTCATTTAACTGTCCTGGTATTAATTGATTTTTCCAATGCATTTAATACAGTGGATCATGATCTGTTAAAAGCTTTTCTTTCGAAGCTTGGTATCTCATCCTCTGAACTAAACTGGTTCGATTCCTACCTCCAAGGACGCCGTCAGGTAGTGCGCGCCAATCGCATTACTTACGACTGGTCCGACCTGTCCGCCGGGGTTCCGCAAGGTGGAATCTTATCTCCATTATTGTTCTCACTTTTTATTAATTCTATCTCTACCACAATTTGTAGTTCTTTGCATTTGTATGCAGATGACCTACAATTATATAGTCAAGCTGCGGCTGATGATATAAACATTTCTGTGGCCAAATTGAATAGGGATCTAAAACATATTAGCGATTGGTCTGCCAAATTCGGTGTTGAAGTGAATCCTTCCAAATGTCAGGCGATAATACTAGGGAGTTCTCGTCAACTTCAAAAACTCAATAAAATATCTATAAATTAAGTGTCATACGAGAATACTACCATTTCTTATAGCTCGACGGTGAAAGATCTTGGTTTAATGATAGACAGTGACTTAAGTTGGAACTCTCAAGTCTCTCAAGTCTGTGCTAGGATCACAGGTACACTAAGATCATTTTACAGGCTCAAACATTTTCTACCCGTTAACACAAAGTTACTTCTTGTAAATTGTTTGTTGTTACCTATAATTGATTATGCAGATGTATGCTACTGTGATCTTAAACAAGAACTTCTTAATAAACTGGACCGTCTCCTAAACAACTGCATTCGATTCGTATTTGGTCTTCGTAAATATGACCACATCTCTAACTTTCACACTCAATTGCACTGGCTTAAATTGAAAGAACGACGCCAAATACGTATCCTATGTACTCTCTTTTCTATTTTGCATTATCCATCCTCACCATGATATTTAAAAACAAAATTTCAATATCTTAGTGATTCACATTCACAACCTCTTCGCTCTTCTAGCAACCTCCGATTAAAAGTCCCATTTCACCGAACCGGTTTTATCTCTAGTTCCTTTTCCTGTCAGGTTATACAACTGTGGAACGCGTTACCTGTAGAAATTAGAAAAGCGTCTTCTAAATTCTCTTTTAAAATATCACTTAGAAGACACTATAAAAATAATTAATATTACTGACAGAAATTAAATCGTATTTTATGTACGTATGTATAATGGTTATTAGGTATACAGAAGTTTAATATTAGTTAGTATCATATATCATTCATATATTATTATATTATATATTATAGTATTATATTGTATTGATATTCTATTTTAATATGTATTATATAATTTTATAAGTATCTTGTATATATTTTTAGATTTAATTTTTTAATTTTAATTTTAAGATAGGTTGACTGGTAGATAATGCCACTAGGCATCAAGTCCACCCATTGTACCATTTTTGTGCAATAAAGTTTTTAAAATAAAATGAAATAAATATACATACACAAATACATACACGGAAACATAAATACAGTCAGTCAGGATTGACCTGTTGCAGATAATGATTATTGATCAGTTTTTTTGGAAAAGCTTGGTGATTGTGCTTCTCTTATGGAGGTAGAAAAACAATTCTAAAACTGAATAGCTTGTGCTGTGAAGGGCTTGTTGCAGAAGCAAGAGGAATGTGCTGGAAGCTGTTAGCAGAAACTTTGACAAAGATCGTAATGAGCTGTGATATTTAAAAAGATCCTTAATAAGCTGAAGTTGATGGATTGAACAATACAGAGTAGAGAATAGAAAGAATGTGAATGAGAACTGCGAGAACGGATAGGGAGCCATTTGAGTTAAAAACGATATTCAAAGATAATTTAAAAAAATATGACCAATTTGCGCAAACCAAATATGAACCTTATACCGAGATTTGAAGGCGTTTAAGCTTGTCTAGCTGCTCTTCAGTAGCCCACGTCGGCATAGTCCAGAAAAGGAAGCAAAAGTGGCTGTGCCAAAGAAATTTTAGTTTTAATACGAATTTAGGCAACTGCATAATACATTTTTTAACTAACTTCCTTGATTTGTGGAAAATATGCATAAAAGCATGCTATCCATTATAATTTATAGAGTCCAGAAAACATAATATTAATCATAATTTATGGAGTCCAGGAAGGCAAGCTATCCATTATAATTTGTGGAGTCCAGGAATGCATGCTATTCATTATAATTTGTAGAGTCCAGGAAAGCATGCTATCCATTATAATTTTTAGGGTCCAGGAAAGCTTGCTAGTTTTGTTAATATTTGTGCTCTTCCAATGAAACTGAAATGACTACATTGAAACTGCGTTTTGAGAGGCTTAGCATTTAGGCCAAAAGGTTTTGTTCATTTAAATATTAAGCCAAGATGGTGGATGGGTCAATAACATGGTGGATGTCACTTATTATTGAGTAGCTATAAATGTGTAAGTCATCTGCATACAGGTGGTACTTAAAGGAAATATGGTGAGTGGTAGAGTTGTTAAAAATAGCGAAAAGAAGAGGTGACAAGACACCTCCTTGCAGAATACTGGCAGATATAAAGCACCAACCCAAGAAAGTATCCTCAATTTTGATGCGTTGCCTGCGCCCACGCAAGTAAATGCAGAACCAATAAATTACCGTTGGAGATATGTTAAGAGAACATAATATGGCCAATAGGACATCGAAATCAACATAATTAAATGCGTTAATAAAATCTAGTAATGTTAGCAATGTAACTTGTTTATTGTCCATAGACATACGTATGCTATCTGATCATAAGAGCCGTAGTCGTACTGTGACCAGGACGGAAACCGGATAAGAGCCGTAGTCGTACTGTGACCAGGACGGAAACCGGATAAAAGGGGATTAAGGAAATTTTATTTAGGAAGGAAATTGCTAAGTTGAGAATGAACTAGACAGTCGAGAACTTTAGATAGACATAGGATAATAGATATAGGTCCGTAATCCGAAAACGTAGGAGGATACGCTTTTTCAGGCCAAGGAATTAACTGCAAATCTTTTCAAAATGTGGGAAAAAAACCAGTGGAAATAGAAGTGATGTGGGTTTTGGTTATTACAGGAACAAGAAGCGTAATTGCCGTTTTAATAAAAATATTTTGAGTTTGAGGAAACAATCAGCAAAATAACTTAGACAAGTACGTATAGCGCGTGTTACGCTAGATAGGTACTCTGACTTAGATGTGTGTGTAACAATGTAAAAATAATTCTTAGCGTTTATTACAAAAGTGAGCGATTACCGCGCAAAAGTTGTCTAGCACTCCGCTACAATTAGTTAGATACGCTGCGCTTCTGAATTAGTCAAATTAGTTTTCATCCCACCAGCACGAAAAAAATAGTTTTGCTGTCCAAATTCAGTAAGCAAAATCGAATTTTGCTCACTAGTGAGACAAAGTAATTCACTGTTCGAACATTGGCTTTTGGAATGAACCCGATGATGAAAAAAAAAATTAAGCGTGAGTCAGTTGTTTTACTATAATCAAGGAATCGCAGTCGCAATCCCAGGCGCACGATGACTGTATTGAAGGCGGGTGGAGCCACTCACAAAATCTACTAAGAAATAATTTTCTCGCTGGTAGAGGTGAAAAGTTGTATGTTAGACGCGTGAGCAAATTTTTTCGGACTCGTTCCTTTAAATCCCTCGCTATGCTTAATAGTCTATATTTAAATCACTCGCTACGCTCGTAATTTAATTCTAGCCTACTTCGCTAGCTCAGGATTTAAAGTGGCACTTCTACCAAAAAATGCTTTTACTCACTTGTATAACAAATAACTAGTTCATCTTACTACTCGTTGCTTGGAAAGCGGCTCGGTTGGGGCGCAAAGTCAACTTTATCACACAGCGCGCAAAACGTGAAGGACTATCGAGAAGTTTTTTCTTCCCTTTAAAAAAAACATAAAGAAACGTTTAGCAGCGCGATTCGCACTGACTATGTACTTCATGCATAACATTACTAATCATAGGTATATTTTTTTATTATTAAGTAAGTATATTAGTCCGTTTTAGTTTTGTACATAATATATTTTAGTTCGTCAAATCAAGAATAAATAAATTTAAAGTTAAATTTTTAATTTATGCTAAGTATTTTAAAATAGTCATAGTGTAAATTAAGAACGCACCCGAAAAAAAACTTTATCAAAAATTTCTTTTATTTAGATAATTTTGGTTTTTTATGTAATAAACTCAAAGAAAATTAAAAATATGACTGATTATAGCAGCAAACATATAAATAGCCCGTACTGCAAGGTGAGTGTTCACTCACACTTATCGAGGAATACAGAGTAGAGCCCGTACTGCAAGAGTGGATACACTCACCGAGGAACACATATTAGAGCCCGTACTGCAAGAGTGGATACACTCACCGAGGAACACATATTAGAGCCCGTACTGCAAGGGCGGTTACACTCACCGAGGAACGCGGAGTAGAGCCCGTATTGCACGGGCAGGTCAGCGAGAGCGGCGTACGCGATGCTCTGTGGCACCAGCGTGAGTCCCAGCGTAACACCCGCCACCAGGTCCCCGACGCACGCGATGCGGTCGTACTCCCGCGCCCAACGCAGCACGGGCAGCCGTCGCAACAACCACCCGCGCCAGCGCTGACCCTCTGATCCCGGCGGGATGCCCTCTTCTCGATCCATGTCTCCTTTTCTTGCTTCACTACTATCTTCTTGCTTCCCTACTATCTTCTTGCACCTGCTTTTACGCTATTGTCTGTTAATTTCGTTTACACTTCGATATCAATTGCGTTACTCATCAGATGGGTTAAAAACAATTTGGAATATTTTCGATACTTTTCTTTTGTAATATTTTGTTATTTGGAGCGCGGCGGCGACGCTGACGGTAGCAGGAGGCCGGACGAGCGAGCGCGGACGGACTGGCAGCAGGCTGCGACGCTCGCTTAGATATCCTCGCGCTATCTGCCGCCGCCGCCGCGCCTCCTCGGCAAACATTGGAGATGACGGCGGCCCGTCGGCGACTTCGGCACCGATGCTTTCACTTATCCTCAGCACCTGGAGCCACCCGTGTACAGTAATGTGCCTTAGCTTCGGGCGCTAACAAAGTCCCAGTCCCACGCGGCACACCGCACCAGACTCGATGAGCGTCCATCAGTAACGTCCGATGTTGTTCTGGATAGTTAGATTTATTTGAAACTGTGCACACACTTGCACTAGCTGTCGTAAGACGCTGGCATGAACTTCGACTGACTGACTTATCTATTCAACAAGTGCTTTTTTTTTCAACTTTTTTTCAGCAGTCTAGGAAAAATATGAATGAGGATTAATACGATTTTTAATCGCTTCTAAATTAAAAAAAATCTCGAAAAAATTGCAAAAGTTATAAACAATTTACATATAATATCTCAAAAACAAATCAAAATTTTTGAAATCTAAAAAAAAGATTCGAAAAGAGAAAGAAATTTCCTTAGAAGAGACTCGACTCCCGGAAAAAAATACTGCTGAATATTCTATGTATTGTTATATGTATTCTGGCTTGCGCAAGCTCCGCCCACTTCTGGCACTTTAACAATAAAATTTATTTAAACATATTAAATATGCAAATTAAGAAATGAAAAACTTTCAGGCACTTACTGGATGGATAGATTAATGAACAATAATCCGCCGGCAAAAACATTTTTATCGCGATTAGTTATGCAATTAATAATTTTTACTATTTAACCGCATCAGAGAGGGTTTATATTATGGATCCTAATAAAAATGTGATTATTGTCACAGACGTCGGAAGGTGGAGGGACTGAAAACAATATAGAATGTCTATGTTGTCGCAGGTAGCCGTTGGTGAAGAGAAACTGAAAATTATATAGAATGTTATTACTGTCTCAGGCAAAGGTAGGTGGGCGGACTGAAAACGATAAAGAATGTGATTGTTATCACATCTTCTTGCATCTCAATGATGCAAACGCGAACGGCTTTTTATTCGTGATTGAGAGTTCCCACGGAAACAGATTATTGTATCGGCAGGGCACACCTAGTATTTAATAAAAATGTGTATGACAACTTACGACAAGGAAGTCCGGGAAAATCTGCACAGAATAGCGTTGTCGTCGGAGGCAAATGCACTATGGTATTAAACCCATTCAAGGATACTGGGATCAAAGTCGCAGAAAGAGCGTGTACTTAGAAGTGGTCCCAACAGTATTTATGGCGAACAGATGAACGCGTGATAGGGGCTCAAAACCTTGGCGTACTCATGGGCGCTAAGTCATTCTTATTTTTTGCGAAAAAAAACTAACGAAGAAAACCTATTTACAAAATTTAAAAATCTTATTTACAAAAATTAAAAGAGAAGACAATGCGTGAAGTATGAGACTTATTGACAGCGTATTAAAAATACCGCAGCACCGCTTTTAGAGGCAGTTATTCGCGATCTAAATAATTTAAAAACTTTTAAGATATAAGTTATAAGCTATTATCTTAAATAACAAAAGAACGAGTTTCATTCGCAGTAGCCTAATTTTAATTTTATAAATCTTATAACCTGGATAGGTATATATGTTTTTTTTATGTCCTTATATAGATATAAATATATTCTACAAATAAACACATCATTTCTAATTAATTATATTAAATAAACGAGCACACGAAACCGGTCTCGCGCATGCACCTAGGCACCTTGCCCGATGGGCATCACTGAAAATCAGCGCTGTTAACATTCGTACATGTGCTATGTGTAAGTGCTATGGGTGAGTGTTATATGTGAGTGCTATGTGTGAGTGTTATGTGTGAGTGCTATGTGTAAGTGCTATGTGTAAGTGCTATGTGTGCGTGCTATGTGTGAGTGCTATGTGTAAGTGCTATGTGTGAGTGCTATGTGTGAGTGCTATGTGTAAGTGCTATGTGTAAGTGCTATGTGTGAGTGCTATGTGTGAGTGCTATGTGTGAGTGCTATGTATGAGTATTATGTGTGAGTACTCTGTGTAAGTGCTATATGTGAGTGCTATGTGTGAGTGCTATGTGTAAGTGCTATGTGTGAGGGCTATGTATGAGTGTTATGTGTGAGTGCTATGTGTGACTCACACGTTTTATTTGTGAGTGCTATGTTTAATTGCTATGTGTGCGTGCTATGTGTGAGTGCTATGTGTAAGTGCTATGTGTAAGTGCTATGTGTGAGTGTTATGTGTGAGTGCTATGTGAAGTGCTAGTTTCATTATTATTTAAATGTGTTGTTTTATAAATGGGATTTATGTGTTTTTAATATTTCTAAATGTGTTCTTAATCTGTTTTTTTTTCACCTACTACCTACATGCTTTCACGGGTTTCGAGAGGTACTTGCATATATTTTTGTCTTGAATTCCGGAATCTGGCGTAATCGAAACTGTTCCCAAAAAGCTCAAATAACTTAAACCATAGTTCCGTATCGTTCAAGTTCCGCGCGTAACTTGTTACTCGTACAGACTGCGAACTTGTTACGGACTGCGAACTCTACAACTCGTGTTACACATACTCGTATCGATCATAAGCAAATACATTTTCGGCATAATAAATAAATTATGTAAAAACAAAAAGAATAGTGGAGTGGTCGGCCCGCACCCTCGCGCCTCGCGCCTCGCACTCTGAATCAACATAATGGTATATGTATATGAACCTATCACATATATCTTACCCACATATTTTATAAACGGAATAATCATTTTAAATTAGATCCATACATTAAATGTAAATTTGATAGAGATCTATATATTATTCTGCGAGCGCTATTAACTGTAAGTGACGCGCAGTCACGTGGACCTACTACTTAGTGGTATCAAGTAGGTGGCCAAGTGTGACGTGACTCGGGGTCACGTGGACCTACTACATAGGCTATGGTCCATCAAACGTCCACAAAATATGTTGTATAATAGTTTTTGTTGTAGTTAAACATCTGTACCAGTTGTCATAATTTGACAGTGATAGCTAAAGTTTATTTACTTTTGTTTACTTTCGTAAACTTTAAATTTCTGCTTGCTCTAAGGTTTTTAGGCTCTCAATTGTGATTTTTAAGCAAATATGAATCAAACAGAATAAATCAAAAATTTGGATTGCAACCAGAAGCGGCAGCGCACTACCATAAATAATTATCGTCTTAATAGCGAATGCGACAGCATATTTTCCCGGACGAACATATATACACCGGCATGACTCACAAAATTGTGCTCGAGTTTGTAGCCGGGATAGTGTAGGTATGATATGATTTATCGGCCGGGCAGGATATCTGCGTCTCCGGTAGAAAAAGAATGGTCGGCTGCATAGTCTCCAGATGTTGGTGGACTGCGTTAAGATTTGCGTGAGTACGCATACCCCTAATGTTACAAAAGTCCACATTAAATGTGGATGGAGCGGCCGCTGAAAAAACTTCTTTGTTTATACTTCTTGCCATTTTCTTCAAAAACACACAGACAGCTTCGAGGACAAAAGGTGCGGTACTAGAACTGCGAAAGCTCGGCACAGAAAATACGGTTGCTGGCACGGCGGGCGGAACGGCCCCTGATCCCCCTCTATTGTAGTAGCCGGGTCCACTCCGGTTTCCCTGTCCAACACTACTACTACTTCAGAGACTTTACACAGGTTCCCGGATCAGCCTCCCAGGGCGGAAATTAAGTGATCCCTGGGTTAGGGAACGCGTTCAACCTGCTGGCGCCCTGACCGCCGTACCAGCGTGCCGAGTAATGAGAGCAATAAGCACCACTGGTCCTCAGCAGCTCTGGCAAACTTACTTACCGCCAGACAACACTACTCAATGTAAGCGTTATTCTGGCCGCTTCTGTAAGGTGGAGGTACTTCCCCAGTTCAGGCTGCTCATTCGAGCAAGTACTCGCTTTAATGGTTCGGGCGTCTTATTCGAGCGAGTACTTGCTGTGCCTACTATTATTACAGGGAACCTTATTATTACTACCATACTGACCAAGCAGACATGCCACCCCCCAGCTGCCACGATCTTGTCGAAGAGCCTCAAACTTCATTCATAAATCAAGACCAGGATTTTCAGCTAAGCGCTTTAACAAAAATACAAAAATAGAAATAAACCTTAAGACACAGAGACAACTTCCCTATATTAGCTTTAATCTGCTTTAACTCAGAAGATCCTGACGTCTGCGCAGCCGCAGTCACTGAGACAATCCTTGCTGGTATGGAATGCTATATTCCTAACCCGCGAGTAGCTGCCGGCGTCAAAAAACGACCGTGGTTTAATAGGTCTTGCAGAAAAGCTAAAATTCTTAAGCAAAATGCATATGAGGCTTGGACCACGGCTCGTTTTAATAAGGATCCGAATATTTCTGAGTTAAAACGCAAATTAAATGCTGCCTCGAGGTTCAGTAAGAAAGCAACTGCCAGAGCAAAATTCCAATTCATCGGCAAAATAGGTGGGCGACTTGCGAGCTATCCTTCTGGGAGTCGTGCTTTTTGGTCGCTTGCCAAAGCTGCCGAAGGGAACTTCTGCCAGTCGTCGTTACCACCACTGCGAAAGACCGATGGTGACTTGGCCCATAGTGCTAAAGAGAAAGCCGATCTACTGGGCAGTCTCTTTGCCTCGAACTCGAATATGAGCGATGAAGGCGCTGTACCACCTACTATACCGTGGTGCGGTAAGTCCATGCCGGAAATCTCCATAACGCAGCGGGAGGTCAGGCGGGCGTTGCTTTCTCTAGACGTTCATAAGTCGAGTGGGCCAGACGGTATACCAGCAGTGGTGCTTAAGCAGTGTGCTCCTGAGTTATGTCCTGTACTCACGCGCCTCTTCGCGCTTTCCTACCACACTAGGCAATTTCCGTCTACATGGAAGACTGCGAATGTGCACCCGGTGCCCAAAAAGGGCGATAGATCAGATCCATCGAATTACAGGCCTATCGCTATTACCTCTCTCCTCTCTAAGGTGATGGAGCGTGTGATCAACACACAGCTTCTAAGATACCTAGAAGTACACGATCTGGTCAGTGACCGTCAATATGGCTTTCGCCACGGTCGCTCGACTGGTGACCTTCTAGTGTATCTCACACACCGATGGGCACTAGCCATTGAGAGTCAGGGGGAGGCATTGGCATGTAGCCTGGACATAGCGAAGGCGTTCGATCGGGTCTGGCACCGCGGTCTTCTATCGAAGTTGCCATCTTACGGAGTGCCCGAGGGTTTGTGCAAATGGGTGGCTAGCTTTTTGTCCGGCAGACGCATACGAACCGTAGTTGACGGTAGTTGCTCTGATAGCATGGACATTAATGCTGGTGTCCCGCAAGGCTCTGTGCTGTCTCCTACGCTGTTTCTACTGCATATCAATGACATGTTGGACATCAACAACATACATTGCTATGCAGATGACAGTACTGGAGACACTTTTTACACGGGTCGTGCAAACATCCCTCGTTCCGTTGTGGAGGAAAACCGCGGAGAACTTGTGTCTCAAATCGAGACCACACTGTCCCAGGTCTCTGACTGGGGACGGGTAAACTTGGTCCGATTCAACCCTACAAAGACACAAGTGTGCGCGTTCACCGCTAAGAAAACTCCATTCACTGTGGTCCCACAATTCCAGAACACTCCCCTCTCCATCTCCAAGAGCATTGGGATCCTTGGTGTCGACATCTCCAGCGATGTTCAGTTCCGAGATCATTTACAAGATAAGGTAAAGCTGGCGTCCAAAAAACTTGGTGTACTCAACAGAGCGAAGCAGTACTTCACGTCGGGGCAAAGGTTGTTACTTTACAAGTCGCAAGTTCGGCCCCATATGGAGTACTGCTGCCATCTCTGGGCAGGTGCACCCGGATACCAGCTTGACCCTTTTGACTCGGTTCAACGACGGGCTGTGAGAATTGTCGACGATCCCAAACTCACTTGCGGTATCGAGCCCTTAAGTCTGAGGAGAGACTTTGCCTCACTGTGTGTGTTCTACCGCTTGTACAATGGGTTGTGTTCTGAGGAATTGTTTGAAATGATGCCCACGGCTACTTTCTACCATCGCACCGCTCGCCATCGGCAGGGAATTCATTCTCACACTTTAGAACCTAAATGGTCGCGTACAGTGCGGTTTCAGAGAAACTTCCTCCCGCGAACGCTTAAGTTGTGGAATGAGCTCCCTGCCAAGGTTTTCTGCAAGGACTACAGTATGGAGTTCTTCAAGAAAGAAGTTATTAGATTTCTGAAGGGTCGGCAACGCGCAAGTGATACCCCTGGTGTTGCAAGCGTCCATAGGCTACGGTGACCGCTTACCATCAGGCGGGCCGTAAGCTTGTTTGCCACCTTAGTGGTATAAAAAAAAAAAAAAAAAAAATTAGCATATCGAATCCCCCTCTCATGATAGAGACAGGTGCTATTCAGTCGTTTTTGAGTCCAAAAGCTGCAAAAACATATTTTTCCCATGAACTGTTAAATTACGACCCTTTTGAAGTGACATATGTTCACGCTTCTTCCAGGAATAATTATTCTATCACCATATCTACTTTTTTTAGGACTTAACATATTAACTAAATGGAATGCGAAAATAGATTTCAAGGATCATATTTTAGTGACAAGGACAACCACCAACCCTATCTAGATGTTTAATTCGCGTAGTGTAAACTTATACGAAGATATAATACCAGCAAATTCATGAAAATTTGTCAGAATCCCTATTAACGCTCCCGGTGGAGAAGTTTTAGTTAATCAACAAACTTTATGCAACGAATGTATAACCACGGTATTAAATAACCGCAGAATAAGCGAAGTTGAAAACCCGTCCCATAACGATATTATATTTTCCTTAGATAGCCCTGCTCAAGCTGTAACCTTTAATATCGAGTGCACGCGCACTGAACAAGACTTCAGTCGTGTAAACTAATAAAAAAACCTGCGCACAGATCACTTAAACGAGGAAGAAAAGTTAACTTAGTTCACCTATGTTCGCGTTATGCTGACGTTTTCTACATAGAAGGTGAACCACTTTCATTCTCAATAAAATTAAACGATGAGATCACGAAGATGAAGTCCCTATCTACACAAAAAGCTATCGTTATCCCTTTGTACTTTGCTAGGAAGTTAGAAACCAAATTTCAAAAATTCTTGAACAAGGAATAATTAGCCCCTTGGAATCTGCCTGGAGCTAGTTTACAGTTATTTACAAAAAGGGAATAAGAAACACAAAGGCCGACGCTCTTTCACGCGTGGAAATTCACGACGAAGAAATAAGTTCAATACTAGCAAATCCATCAGCAAATCTTACCGCTATCTCTAATTCTGAAACATTGATCGCACTCACGAGTAACGAAAACCCCATTTTAGAAGTCCCTATCATTGATTAGCTTCTCAATAAATTTCATAGACAGTTAGGCTTGACCTTAGTAGGTGACATAAGAGAGAAACCGACCGCAAGCAAACCATTTGAAACGCACACACGCACTTCTGTACCAACCTCAGAATCGCATTTAGAATCTGACGTAGTCAATGCTAACAAGGAATACGTTAACTCTAAAATAAAAACCGCCCTTCTTATTTCTACACCCATAGCTATTTATTCTATTATACCTATTATTCAAGATAAATTTAAAAGTTCATCGTTGAATCTTGTATTGGCCAAAACCGAACTAGAAAATGTCAAAGATTATTAATATAACAGGAAATAATAAATTAATATCATGAAGGTAAATCTAATCACCGTGGTATCAATGAGTACTACTTAGCACTCTTACGCAAATATTACTGGCTGAAATTAAACGATCACATAACTAAGTACAAAAACAAGTGCACTATATGTCGTCAAGCCAAATATGATTGCAATCCTATTAAACAAAAATTAAATATTGTTCCCCATTCACATAGACCTATTAACAGCACAAAACAAGATTTTTTTTCCTTTGTAGACGTTTTTTCTCAATACGGCCAAGCTTTTCATCTCAGACATGGCACAGCGATAAGTACATTACACGGAATTTTACAATTTTGTGCTCATCACGGACTACCCTTGACTATTGTAACAGACAACGGAAATGAATTTACGAATCAATTGTTCGCGGAATTTACACGCTTACACGGAATAATTCACCATAGAACCCTTGCTCATACACCAAACGAAAACGGTATTATAGAAAGATTCCATTCGACAATCCTGGAACACCTGCGAATTTTAAAACTACATTAAAAAGACGAAACCGTAATAAACCTAATGCTTTATGCAATACTAGCGTAGTTAATAGTTACAAAATGTAGGCCTAGTGACGTCATAACCAAGACTAGACTTGACCTAAGTACACACATTTCACAACAGTGCGTACAACCGCACCCAGACCAAACAAAAACAGTTTATGACATAATTAACAAGTCATCTCTAGAACACCATACAACCCTAATAGAAAACAGAAGTAAAACCAGCGAATCTGAGGTTGAATATCATCCCCAACAACAACTGTTCATAAAAAATCCTCTGGCAAACCATTAAAAGGTAGCCCTAAGATACATTCACGATACCGTTATAGCTGAACTACCAATACATATTAACACTTCCAAAGAACGTAATTCTATTGCGAAATTCCGTCAAAAACGCGTTCCTAAGAGCTCAAAATTGTTACAGAATACTGCTGACAATATCTCTAAATATGACAAGAAGTCAGGAGATAAAACTTAAGAGTCTGGAGTCTTAAGAGATGGACCAGAATTATAACCATTCAAACTAGGACCGACCAAACTTATTACACCACACTTTCTTGCAATATGTTCACTTAAATGACATCGAAAATAACATTAATATATTGCAAACCCAACTACAAAATGACAAAACTCAACTTACTAACGAAACACACTAAGGATACTTACACGAGTTGCAAATAAATTTCCTACTTAACAAGCTAATCGAAGCTTTATTCTAATTAGACATTTTAAACCCAAGGCGAGCTAAAAGAGATCTAGTCGACGGCTTAGGATCAATCATAAAAGGTATTACAAGAAACCTAGACCATTCAAATGTAATTAAGTACAATGCCATTAAGGTTCTGGAGAAGGAGCAGCCAATGCATCCAGGTCGCCTGCTCGATCGGCGTTGCGACATCGACAGCTATCATTAGGTGCTGACGCAGCAAAAGCAACCAGGTCGCCTGCTCGATCGGTGTTGCGACATCGACAGCTAGCACGAGGTGCTGACGCAGCCATTGCAACCAGGTCTCCTGCTTGATCGGCGTTGCGACATCGACAGCTAGCACGAGGAGCTGACGCAGCCAATGCAACCAGGTCGCCTGCTTGATCGGCGTTGCGACATCTACAGCTAGTACGAGGTGCTGACGCAGCCAATGCAAACCAGGTCTCCTGCTCGATCGGCGTTGCGACATTGACAGCTAGCACGATGAGCTGACAAGGGCTTGAAATTCGGACCATTTTTAAACTCCGGAGTTGGGTTTTAATGCTAAGCAATTTAGCTCCAGAGTTCCGGAATTCCGGAGTTGAAAGCTTAATTAGAAAGAAAGTTTACTATTTTGAAATGTATGGGTTTAATTTGTTTGAACTAACCATATGAATTAGTTCAATAAAGAAAAAACAATTACGGCACAAATATAAAACAAAAATAATTATCAAGTAAGAAAAAACCATTAGGGCACAATTACGAGTATAAAACAAAAATAATTAAATCAATAAAAAAAAATAACAAATAATAACTTAAAAAGGAACTTAGTTCACTAAACCGTAATAATAGATAAGAATAAGTAACTTTTATAGGGTTCAAATGATGATTCTTCAACGTTTTTCTCAGATGTAATTAGTGTTTCACTCGTTTTAATGATTTAAGAATTCTTATTGCAGTTTGAGACTTGCCATAAGACGATAAAATTGATTTTAAAAATGAGCAGAAAACAGCAAGTTTGAGTAAGTTATTTAGTGTGCCTCCTCGAATAACTAAAAACGATACTAGTCCATTGAAATCTTACAATTTAGGGGCCGAATATTGCATTTGTTAGAGGACGCAATTTTATTTTTGGGACATGTGTGGGGGGTCAATAGAAGCTTAACCTCAAGTTTGAGGGATCGCCACCCTTGTCATCCGGCCACCATGTTGAAAAAAGGGGTGAAAACACTGTTTTCGCGATATCTCGGAAACTATGCGTCTTACAAAAAATTTGTGGAGACATAATTTGTAGCAAATTGTTTTGCCTACAAATATCTTTCTATAACTTTTTGCTCTAAATTTAAAATTAAAGAAGTTATGAGTAAAAAAGTGAGAATTTTTTTATAAAAATTTTCTTTTATGCTCTATAACTTTTTTTTCACACATTTTACAAAAAACTTACCTCAGACCAATCTTGTAGATGATCTTTTGAGGAAATTTTTTCTCTGTTATTTTTGTTAATTTCATTGATTTAAAACGCTGCTACATAGCTTCAAAGTTGACCGGGTTCATCAATGCTCATGAGAATCTAGTCAAAACGAAATTTTCAAATTATGTTTGATTTTTTTATTGTAAAAATTTCTTAAAAAAATTTTGTAACATTCGTACAACTTTAATTATTCATTCCTAACTCTTTTCCCCGCTACCTATGAGGTAGAGTCTGTCTGTCGATGGTCCAGGCTGTGGCTCAGAATGTCTAAATCAACGTCAAATGTGAAAGTTCGAGGAATGACAGGAGTTAAAATTGGAGTCATAGTCTTCGAATTCTTTTTCTTCCATTAACATTGACATTTCCATAATGTTGCTGCATGTTTCGCCGGAACTATGGAGGCATACTGTAGAGCGTTACAGGCCTGCTTTTCTGCAGCCACACATGCTTCCACAGTTTCCTTTGCATCTGCAGAAAATTAATTTCATAAGAATAGGGGGTGCTGGAGGCTTGGAAGCTTGTATTGACATTCAAATGTTTGCATGCTTTTTCCAGCTCCAATCTTCAGGATTTTGATATCTTCTGAGCCACGACTGGACCTAGTGATATTGTTTAGTAAAGATTTATTAAGTTGGACCGCGGCGCGTGACAAGGTTAATCGGATTGTCGCTACTCTGGGTGGACCGGCATCTAAGTCAGTCACATATAATCCTTTGACAGGTCGCGGCGTATGTACATTGTTTTGATTGTATTAATTTTATACATAGTGTATAAGTACGTCACACAGAGAAACACAATACAGACATTCACATACACACTACATACAATCGTACTTAAAAAACGTTATTACAAAAAACATTTGACGCCAAAATTTGAGTAAGTCCATGCAATTTTATTAAGGCCTACGTTGGCTCAGTTTTTACGATCCAGTTTTTGGTAGCTTAGAGCCTGGTTCGGACCAGATATTGGTAGTTGGATAGTATTACAAATTATTTTAAATTTTCGGTTGTTTTGTTTGTTTTCGTCGGATTCATAGTAAATTACATATTACAATTCGTAACGTTGGGTTACGTCGTCTAGGCATAGTTTATCGGTCTTATCGCATTGCTCGTCGGACATTCGCAGTGTAGCTAATTAGGTTCTTACCCACCTTTTTGTTATTGCGGCTAAAAATAGATCGGAATAAATAGGTTTTTAATATTGCTGTTTATGACGGATTGTAAGTTAATGTATTTATTTGTGTAATTGTGTAGTCAGGGTTTTGTACATTGTAGTTGGGTTTTTTTGGGGTTTATATAGTAACTTGGTTGCTGTAACAAACTGTATATATGACAAACAGAGTCGTATATTTGTGTGTCTGATTTAGTTTTTGGATTGTTTTTTTTTTGTGTGGGAATTTAATTATATAACATGACGTCATCAATTAAGGAGTACAAGGCTGTTTTAACCAATCTGATACGATGGTTTTCAGGTGCTTTAGGGATCGTTAAGCGGGAGGATAGGATGTTTGCATTAAAGCAAAGAGCGGGACAGTTACCGACAAGAGTCAGCGAGCTGGATAAGGCATACCAGGGTCTCTTATCGTCAACGGATGACGAAACTATCCTAAAGGCGGCAAATTCTGACTATTACTTTTGTATGTCAGTAGTGGACGAGGTTAACGAGGCTGCGTCGAAATTAGAGACTGGCCCGCAGCTGTCAAGTAGGAAGGTTTCGGAACAAAAATGTAACGAACGGTTGCCAACTTTGGATATTCCTCATTTTAGCGGATCATTGGATGAATGGACTAATTTTATCACACTTTTTGATAGCATTGTGCACCGACGGACTGACTTATCTGACTCGCAAAAATTAAGTTACCTGTTGACGTCTATCAGCGATGAACCCCTCTGTTTGAAAAAACATTTGGACATCACTGATGTCAATTATAATATAGCCAGGGAGTTATTAGTAAAGCGGTACCAAAATAACCGTCGTATTGCGGATACACATGTAGCTGCCATTTTAGGTATTCCACAACTGTCTTCGGTAAACCAGCTACGGTCGGACCTGCTTAACCCTATTTTGGTAGCGACGAATGCGTTAAGAGGCCTAAAATTCCCTGTAACAGAGTGGTCATTATTATTGCTACCCATTGTTTTAAACAAATTGCCCAATGACGTCAGGGCTCGTTTCGAACAGTTGCACGGAGGTGACTCGGCGTCACACATACCTACTTTTGACACTTTAGTGTCGTTTTTGGAGGACCAGAGTAGGAAGCTGGACAATTTACCCGCCGAGCCACAATCGGGACCGTCACGATTTTTGGCCCCATCTGGACCCCGTCACCAACCCCAGTCTGGAGCCCGTCAACAACCTCTTCCCGGGACATCGCGAGGTACCGGGTCGTTTTGGCCCCCCAGAATTTTGACAATTGAACAGACTGAACGGTGTGGGGTGTGTTATGAACCGGGACACATCATGTTGGATTACTCATTTCGTTCAGAAAATCTGGGGTGGCCCGAAAACGATTTTTCACCCGCAGGCTAGGCCTATGTTATTATTGTTTGGGGGAGCACCTAGCCAAGAACTGTCGACAGCCGCGACCTTGTCTAAAGTGTGGAGGGGGTCAACACCCGGACTTATGTATGCCCATCCGAGAGGATGGTCCTCGGGTGACTCATGGAGGTGTGTCTACGGCTCGCACGGGCGGGGATTCGTCGCCGCCGAATCGAACCCAATCGCTCCCGTCCCCAGTGCGACATCGACCTTCTCCTCCCCGCTTACCGCGGGCGAGCCCACGTGATGGTCGTCAGTCACCACCCTCACGTGCCCCTTCCCATCAGGTAGGTATTGTGTGGTGTGGTTGTGCGCGCAATTTTGGACTCAGGCGCTCAGGGGTGTCTAATGTCGCTGTGGCTGGTGAAGCGTCTCCGCTTTCAGGTAAGTTCGCGGAGTCATGGGATTTCTGGAGTATGGGGTCTACGGGTGGACAACGTCGTGGGTACACTCTCGTTTTCCTTTTCCTCCTTGCTCCATCCTAGTATGCGGTATCAACTTGGAGCTGTTGTCCTGAGCGATATTTTAGGTCATCTCCCTCAGGTGCCCCTACTACCGGACGTGTTGGATCTCTCGTCTGGTCTGCAGTTGGCCGATGAAAGGTTCCACCTACCTGGTCCTGTGGAACTTCTGCTTGGCGCTGATGTCCTTGGATTGCTTGGATTGGACAAGGCTATGTTACTCCAGCCAGGTGGGTTGGTCGCTGTTCCGACTAATGTCGGATCTGTTATCATGGGCCCATCACATTCTCTCGCCGCTCAGGCGTCTACGGATTCTTCGGTGCAGGTGGGACTCTCGCTGGCTGACTCCCTTCAGCGTTTTTGAGAAATTGAAGAGCCCCCTCCGGCGTCAAGGACTCGACCAGTCGACGACGAGTGCGAGTCGTATTTTCTCGCCAATACGGGTCGTCTAAATTCTGGTCGGTTTTTCACTCGACTGCCTTTCTTATCCCCTCGCCCGCGCCTGGGTGACTCCTGGAAAATAGCTGAAAAAAGGTTATTATCCATGGAGCGCCGGATGCGTCGTGATAGAGAATTCCGCACAAAATACTCGGATTTTATGCGCGAATACGAATATCTCGGTCACATGTCGGTTTCGCAGTTCGAGTTGGAAGGCAACGAACATTATTTTGTTCCACATCACGCCGTCTTTAAAAATGGTAAGATACGGGTGTGTTCGATGGTTTGGCGCCTACATCTTCGGGTGTATCCTTGAACGACTGCCTGATGTCGGGGCCTAAGCTTCAGGTAGACATCTCGGACATCTTGACTGGGTTTCGTCGCCACCAGGTTGTATTTGTGGCTGACATTAAAATGATGTTCCGTCAGGTCATGACACACCCAGAAGATAGGCGGTTTCAGCTCATTTTGTGGAGAGAGGATCCGGCCTCTCCATTGGTTGTTTATGAGCTGAATACCAATACCTACGGGCTAAAGTCGAGCCCGTTTATAGCAATTCGCTCGTTGCTACACTTGGCTGATCGTGAGCGTTTGAATTTCCCACGCGCAGCTGCTGTCTTCCCTTCTGACGCTTACGTAGACGATATTTGTACAGGTGATTCGGTGGTGGAGGAGGCGTTAGTCCTGAAGGATGAGCTAATCGGCTTGTTACGGGCAGGTGGTTACGAACTGAGGAAATGGATTTCCAATTCACCTGCCGTCTTGGAAGACTTACCGTCAGAACATCAGCAGGAGCCCCACCTCTTCCAGAATCCTCTCGTTTATCTCCGCACCGTTGACAGCAATGGTCATGTTCGCGTCAGTCTAGTGGTCGCAAAGAGTAAGGTTGCACCTTTGCGGACCAAGTTGACGATCCCCAAGCTGGAGTTATTAGGAGCTGCATTGTTGACTCGACTCCTCAACCATGTGTTCTTCACCTTGGGTCAATGGGTCCAATTTGACTCCGTCACAGCATGGACAGACAGCCAAATCGTGTTGTCTTGGCTTAAGTCGTCCCTTCATGCCCTAGAGACCTTCGTAGCCAATCGTGTCTCCCAAATCCAGTCTTCTGCGGTGTCTCTGGATTGGCATCACGTGCCAGGGTCCTTACATTCCGCAGATTGCGCTTCACGGGGCCTGATTGCCTCGCAAGTTATTAATCACCCGCTCCGGTGGGGTCCTGACTGGCTGGCCTCTCCTGAAGACACTTGGCCTCACACAATTGTGGAGTTTGTTGACCCTCTGCCGGGGTTAAAGGTCTTTGCTGTTGAGCAGACTGTGGACACTTCACCGAACTTCTTGTTTAATCGGTTCAGTTCTCTCAACAAGCTTGTTGGTGTCACCGGTTGGATCAAGAGGTTACTCCGCAACTAACGGAACAGGTCACAGCCAACGACGTCTTCAGTCTTATCTCCTGAAGAGCGTCAGGATGCTATCCTAACCTGTGTTCGACTAGTACAGGCCTAGTCGTTTGGGAGGGAGATTGGTCTTCTCCGTTCAGAGAACGGCAAATTGCGGGGAAGTCTCGCTCGTCTTAATTTGTTCCTAGACGAGTCAGAGTTTTTGCGAGTGGGTGGTAGGCTTCGTAACTCAGAATTGCTCTATGGGGCTCGGCATCCTCTCTTGTTGCCCAAGAGCGGTCATTTCATTGAGTTGCTGATCAGGGACCTCCATGTTAGGAACTGTCATGCCGGTCTCAACGCATTGCTGGCTTGTGTGCAGCGAGACTTTTGGATTTTGTCCGCCAGACGAGCAGCTCGGAGCGTCATTTTTAAATGTATCCTTTGTTATAGGTTAAAGGAAACCTTGATTCAGCCACAAATGGGTGACTTGCCGTCCGATCGTGTCCGGCCCGTTCGACCTTTCGCTAAGGTTGGGTTGGATTTCGCGGGTCCGTTTTTGGTGAAGACGTCAAGTGTTCGCAATGCCAGACAGGTTAAGGCCTATTTATGCGTCTTCGTCTGTTTGTTTTCCAAGGCTGTGCATCTGGAGCTCGTTTCAGCCTTGTCTACGGAGGCCTTTGTCGTATGCCTGTCGCGGTTTGTCAGTCGGCGTGGTCTCCCTCATTTAATTCGCTCGGACTGTGGCACAAATTTCAAGGGCGCAGTTCGCTATCTGAAGGAAGACCGACAGTTTTTGTCGGACAATCACACGTATATTGATTCGGAGTTGTCTAAACGGGGCGTGACTTGGATTTTTGATCCTCCCGGCTATCCTTCGTGGGGCGGTATTTTCGAAGCAGCTGTAAAGGTCACCAAAACTCACCTCCGCCGTGTGATTGGTGAAACGGTCCTTACGTTTGAGGAATTACAAACGGTATTTTGCAACGTCGAAGCGGTATTGAACTCACGACCGCTTTGTCCGATCTCGTCGGATCCTAATGACCTGAAAGCGCTAACTCCAGGCCATTTCTTGATCGGTAGTCCTTTAACCTCCTTGCCTGAATACCCCTTCATCGATGTGTCAGTTTATAGGTTATCGCGCAAATTACGCAATTGTTCCACCGGCAACGGGTTCGGTGGACGGATAAAACTAACCCCCCGCGCGTCGGAGACCTTGTCCTATTAAAGGACTCAAATTTACCGCCCTTGCAATGGCGTTTAGGTCGCATCGTGCAATTATTTCCCGGTACAGACGGTATCCCGCGGAGGTCATGGTAGGAGATTCAGTGCTGAAGCGTGCCGTCGCAACGCTTTCTCGATTGCCAGTAGATTGAGGCTCTGGCTCGGTTTATCCTCATCCAGACACGGTCTGGCTGGGGCGGGGGTTTGTTAAGTAAATATTTATTAAGTTGGACCGCGGCGCGTGACAAGGTTAATAGGATTGTCGCAACTCTGGGTGGACCGGCATCTCAGTCAGTCACATATAATCCTTTGACAGGTCGCGGCGTGTGTACTTTGTTTTGATTGTATTAATTTTATCCATAGTGAATAAGTACGTCACACAGAGAAACACAATACAGACATTCACATACACACTACATACAATCGTACTCAAAAAACGTTATTACAAAAAACATTTGACGCCAAAATTTGGGTAAGTCCATGCAATTTAATTAAGGCCTACGTTGGCCCAGTTTTTACGATCCAGATATACTCGGAGACTGTGAAAACGAGCTGCATCATGTGTTGGAGGCAGCGATGATAAATTTAATGAATTTTTGTCACTATCTTGGCAAATCGTTTGTATCGCAAGCCGTCTAGTGAGTCGTCTTTATTACAGCCTTATAAATCTATGAAAAAACGTTCGCCAACAACAGTGAGCACAGATGGATCGACTTTCACACTCAGGAATAGCGCGGTACCACCAGCTAATTCAGGATGTCACGTAAAAAAAACGAGCCTACAGACTCTATCTCATAGGTGGTGGGGAAAAGAGTTAGGAATGAAAAAGTAAAGTTGTACGAATTAAACAAAAAAAATTTAAGAATATTTAAAAAAAAAATAATCAAAAATAAGTTTAATATTTCGTTTGACCGGATTCTCGTGAGCATTGACGAACCCGGTCAACATTGGAGCGCTGTAACAGCGTTTTAAATCAATGAAATTAACAAAAAATATAGAGAAAAATTTTCCTCAAAAGATCATTTACAAGATTGGTCTGAGGTATTTTTTTTGTAAAATGTATAAAAAAAAAAGTCATAGAGCAAAAAAGAAAAAAAAATTCACTTGTTTGCTTATAACTTCTTTAATTTAAAATTTTAAGCAAAAAGTTATAGAAAGATATTTGTAGGCAAAACAATTTGCTACAAATTATGTCTCCACAATTTTTTTGTAAGACGCATAGTTTCCGAGATATCTTGAAAAAAGTGTTTTCACCCCTTTTTCCAAGATGGTAGCCGGATGACAAGGGTGGCGATCCCTCAAATTTGAGGTTAAGCTTGTATTGACCCCCCCACACATGTCCCAAAAATAAAATTGCGTCCTCTAACAAATGCAAAGCTCATGTAACATTTCAATGGACTATACCTCCGACGAATTTAGAAGCACAGCGTGTTTTGGGTTATTTATGTCTGCAAAATTATGATGAAAGTTTGGACGCCCTAAAATTTCTAATATTTCTTAATAGTAGTATTTCATCTGCTCGATTTTAAAATCGATTCCAATGTCGTTCAGACTGAAAACAAATAATATGCCTGTTGACATTCTTTAAATAGAAACTTACCGTTGATGTCTTAAGATATCTGTTAAGACATCGCTTGAAAAAAATAACGGCCAACCCTCTAGTTTTTCTATTTTTAATCTATTACTCCTATCAACCTGTAGCGAGAAAATAATTTATTTCTTAAAATGTTAAATAACTATAAGTCTAGGGAATCACTGTAACACATTTTTTATATCTTATGTGATATAATTGTAAATAATAATTTTCCACTTTTTACGCTAATATTAAGATATTAAGATATAGGCAATTATTAAGATATTTTAGTTATCGTCGATTTTAGCTAAACGGCCATAAATTTATATAAACCGCAAATGTATGCGCATTGGGGGCCTTCTGTAAAGGGCGAAGGCAGCAACGCCAATTTCTGTACTATTAACGATGTTCATCGTAATGTACTAATAATCACTACACAATGATTCTTCTTAAGTAATTTATACCATAAAGACGCCTTGAAACTTTGAAGTTTTTGCAGGAGTTCTTTCTTAAAGAACCCCATACTGTAGTTGACAAAACCTTGGCAGAAGCTCAGTCCACAACCTAAGCGTTCGCGGGAGGAACTTTCTCTACAACCACACTGTACGTGACCATCTAGGTTTTAAGGTGTGAGGATAAATAACCTGCCAATGGCGAGCGGCGCGATGGTAGAAAGTAACCGTGGGCATCATTTATTCAACAATTCCTCAGAACACATCTCATTATACAAGCGGTAAAACACACAGGGAGGCAAAGGCTCAGACTTGAGGACGCGATCCAGCTTGTGAGTTTGGGATGATTGATGATTCTCACAGCCCGTCGGTGAACCGAGTCCAAAGGGACAAGCTGGTATCCGGGTGCGCCCGCTCATTGATGGCAGCAGTACTCCATATGGGGCCGCCGGACTTGCGACTTATAAAGCAGCAACCTTTGCCCCGAGGTGAAAATACTGCTTCGTAGCAACTTCGGTAAATGACCCCGGTGCCAGACCCGATGGAACACTTCCCCCTCTGTTTATAGCCGGGTCCACTCCGGTCTCCTTCTTCGGCACGACTACTACTTCAGAGACTTTACACAGGTTGGCGGATTAGCCTCCCAGGGCGGAGATTAAGTCTAATTTGATCTCTGGGTTCGGGGACCCATTCAACTGTCAGCCGTTTCACCAGGTCTCCCTGACCACCGTACCAGCACGCCGCGTGTACGCCGATCAATAACAGCAACAAGCACCGCCGGTCCTCCGCTGTACTTGAGTAGTGTTGTATTCCTGGCGGTGAGTAAGGTTGCCAGAGCTCTTTGAGGATTCGCTGTGCAGCGAATACAACACTACTCAAGTTAGTGTTAGTATGGCCGCGGTTTTCTGTAAGATGGGGGCCCCAGTTCAGGCTGCTCATTCGAGCAAGTACTCGCTATGCCCCGCTTTAATTGTAAAATGCCTTACAGAGCATTGGCTAGAAAAACATAAATTAAATTAATGTTAAACATTCCGGATTATTGTATTTCTAGTGCATTTTTAAGAGAAACTACAATACATGGGGGTCATTAATACTTGTTAGCAATAAACTCAATGCAAAAGATCGCAAAGATATTGTAGGGCAATATTCACAAGAAAAAATAGTAGAAATAGTCACAAGACGTATAATTGAGCTCTCTTGTATACGATTAGATATTTTTGTTTTAGTGTGTGTGTATCGACCTCCATCATCAAATTATAGTTCCTTTGAATCAGTGATGGCGGAAGCGCTGAAACGCATAAGTAATAAAAAGAAGTCAGTTATTGTTTGTGGAGATTTTAACATTGACCTTATACAAAAAACACCCAATAGGATAGAATTTTTAACTTACAGAAATAAAACAGTGCAATTTAGTATCATGTACACCAGTGAAATCTTCTCGCATTAATCAATTTCAGGGTAATGTTGAATATAAAATTCCATTTTTGCAATTTATCACATTACGATCAGTCGTCTACCGTTGGCTGCTTTGTGTTGGGGGGTGGGGGGGTTCTAGGTGGGTGTGGAGCATATACGTGTACATGTATGTGTGTTAACAATGTTGCATAGATTTTGTGCATTTGGTGGTCTGGTTCCTATGTGATTGATGGATGTGTGAACAGGTGTACACCCGGGAAGTTTCTTGTCACTTCATCTTCCTTTAGGCTTGTTTCCGAAGTGAAAGTACGTTAAATGGTGTGCATTTGTTGCTGGACTGTCGTGTGGGATCTGCGCTACTTCATGATCATGAAGTCATGAACGTCTGTGAGTATTTGTATGCATATGGGTATGTGTGCACGTTTGTGTGATGCGCTCTCTCGTATTTGGAGCCTCTCTGGCGCTGGGCGGCCGATGGTTGGTTGCAGCGGGTTAGTAATACTATATTTATTATACTTGTACCTATGTAAGTATATACATATATGTATATTTTTTCTAGTAGTATAAATTTTTAATACACTGTTTGTGTTTTATGTACATTTATGTGTGTCTTTGTGTATGTATTTATATATGTACTAGTTGTTGCCAACAGCTCCGCCCGCGCTGGTTTAGCGTAGGATTACTAAGATCACTCCTGAATTGTAGTAAGAAAGTTGCAATAGGAAGCTCTAGCTGTAGCTATAGTTCATGCACGTTGACTTTAGTCATTCCTGCATGGACTTCTATTTTTTTTTTTGGATTTTTCAATTTGTCAAACAGGAGCGCGTAACAAAACTAAATTTCACGCGGACAAAGTCGCGGGCACTAGGTAGTATATAATCAGTACCAATGTCGATCAGTCATCAGTGCGGAATTTCAGTCTTTTTTGAAACTGGTAAAGTGGATTTGAGTTATTTATTGCGCCGACATTAGTTACAGACATCTAACACAAGTAGCTACGAGTTTTTTTAGCTGAAAAGTATCTCGAATAATATTTTTGCTGACGATCACCAACACACTAATTTTGTCCTCTAGACGGTTGCTCGGCAGCACGGGCAGCACCTACGTATTGCAGCACATTTTCCAAACTTCACTCACTTCTGCAGATATGTGTAGACATATATAATTATCTCGGTAAGGGATATCTCATCAAAAGCATACATGTAAAAAACAGGCCAACTTCGGATTTTTCTCGTTGGTCCAACTATTATGTACAACTAGTTGTATGAACAAGGATTTTTTTTCGCCGTGGACCAACTAAATAGCTGAACATTAGAAAACCGAAATTTACATGGCCCTTCGTACAACTGCATAATATTAAAGCTTTTAACCAACTTTAAAGAAGGGGTTCTTAAATGATTAACGCAATGAAGGTTTTATACTGAACTAGGTAAACGTCATTACTTTTTAACTGAATTTTAAATGGAAGGAAGTTTCTGGAGTTAAACGTAAAGTGTGAGGGTTTAATGCGGAATATAAATACCAAAACTTTTTAACCAAGTTCAATTGAAGACAGGGTCTTGTACTCAAAACCTTCAAGTTTTATTCCAGGTCTAGCTTTAAAATGACTACCTATATCTTCAAAACTATTGATTGTAGACCAGAAGTTTCTTAACAGAAGTGATAGATCTCAACAGGATCTTCGTTTCGGATGTCACCTGTCAAACTAGAGAAGGCTATATCTCCGTAACAATTGATTGTAGACTAGTAGTTTCTTATCAGAAATGATAGATCTAATCAATAACTTCGTTTCAGATGACACATGTTAAACTTAAAAGTGCTATATTTCCGTAACTATTGATTGAAAAAAAAAAAACAGGCTGACTTCTTAAAATTCAGTTTGATTCATAAGCTTAAAAAAAATTATGAAATTTAAGAAGTAGGAACCTATTCCAAGTTTCTTGTCTGTCTCATTAACACCAATCTATACCTACGCATCATTATTAACATAAACACTGAGCTAACTGACGAAGTCACTGAAGTAGAGGGGATTCGTTGGTTCTGGCGCACTTCCCCCCAACCTCAACCCCTCGCCTAAAAAAAAGCTCACCAACTTTTTAGCTTTGTACGACTCGCGCTTGACCACTCTCAATACATCGTTGGTTCTGGCACACTACCCTCCAACCCCAACCCCAACCCCTCGCCTAAACTAACCTAACTTTTCTGCCCCCGCACGACTCGCGCTTGACCACTCTCAAAACCACCCCTGTGTCTGGGGTGTGGCGACTCGCGCTTGACCACTCTCAAAACCACCCCCTGTGTCTGGGATACGTCGACTCACGCTTGACCAGAACTACCACGTGACATCACTGTAGGGTAGTTTTGTTAAGTATTTATATCATTATCGTAATGGGTCTATCGTATTTTTCCGTTCATTAGTTATTCTTATTTAATTACAATGTCGTGAGTGCGATAATGATGTTTGTGGTGACATTCCTAATACCTTTTTAATTATATTTGTACTTGTAAGATAAATCGTATATATATAGGATAGTCGAGAGTATTCGAGTTACAATTTATCATCAAGTGATTGAATTCATCCTGTGTGATACTGAGGCTGGTTCTATTTACTTCAAAAAAAGCTATGGAGGTATGTGTTTTTTTGCTTTATAATTCTTTATCTATATTTATTATATATATTACAGACCCTCAAAACTATGTGTTTGTTTGAATGTCTATTACTTAAACCAATTTTGTTTAGGTTTTCACTTTAGGCAAATTTTTGATTCAAATTATTATACAAATATGTTTTTAAAGCATAGGCTTATTTTATTACAGAATTCAACATTTAACGTAATGGAAGAAAACACGTTCAAGCATTACTACTACGCTACATCGGATGATGAGCAATCAACTGAGAAGGCCTTAGAAACAACAAAGCTCAAACGGTCTCGTCGAAATAGTATCGACTCATTCTTTGAGGGGACCAATCAGAAGAAAAAGAAACTCAGCTCTACAGTGGCGAGATCTTCAAAAGATGGTATCCCTGGTGTCACATACTTGTCTACTAATAATGATGATGGGGCTCATGCTACACATTTGATAAAAATTGAGGTGTATGACCTCATAAAATTGAAAAAAGTACCAGTAGATGAACATTGGAAACACTCAGAAGTGAGGATCAAATATTATACGGATACAAAAGATGAAAAATATGAGCAAACGAAGGGTATCATATTTGATATCACGAAGCAAATAGCAGAAACCAATAACTGTAAAAAATACTTTTTTAAAAAGTAATCTCTAATAGCTAAATTAATTTATAAGAACCAGCTTCAGTATTACTCGAAATCAACTTTGAATCAAATTGTATCATGTTTGAGTTTTATTGTGAATGAATGAATAAATGATATAAATAAAAAATATTTTTTTGTTTTTTAACCACTAATTACACAAACACACACATAAGAAAAAAACATTTTTTTTATTTTAAAAAGTTTTATTATCAAAAATTGTTTTAAACATATCATATAATAAAATATCATTACATAGAGTGTTATTACTAAAGTGGTTTACAAAATCAATCATTGATTTACCATGAAACTTAAAATACAAATAAACAAGACAATATTCCCCACAAACAGTTGTAAAGTCATTTTGAACTCTTTTATTATTGTAACTCCATATCTTAGTATTCTTATTTAAGAAATATAAATGATGTCTACTAGGTTTACGACCATAAGAATCAAAGTATTCACCTAATCCATTTTTATTAATATGTATTCCCACCCAATGCGATCCAGGTTGATTGTCAACATCTAAATTACTAATGAGAAAAGCAGGTAGGTGCATGAGTACTGGTAATCTATTTGCAGCAAATACATTTAGTTTAATTTTCGGAGAAATTATCTTTAAACATTTTTGAATATCTAAAGTATTCATTTCAGAATGTTGATATTATGAATGTCAAAAGTATAATAAGTCCTTTCATTGTGTTCTAATTATTATATTTTAGCTACTGTAATCTACTGAAACATTACGATTTTTATCTATTTCAATAACATTATCAAATTCAGCATACACTATACAGTTTATTGTTTGTATGAGTGCTGCTTCAAAACGAACTTCAAGTCTTACGCTTCCATGTCTAATAAGATTCCAATGAGACGTAGAACTAGCTGATAAGTCTGGAGTTAAATCAAATGCCATCAAACAATATCCGTTTGCATATTGTTCCCTAGAAATAGCATTACCATCATTCAAAAAGTGAATACCTGACCCGGAAAATAGTGTATGGTAAGCTGTGGTAAATATATTGTTGTGAAACATTGGTTGTAAAGCTTTTGATGGTATTTGTTGACCATCTATATACAAACTAAATGTATTTATTCCATAGTTTTCAAAGTTAAAAGGGTTTCTGTTAAAACTTCCATTAAAAGCAGCATTGTTTACAAAACCTATTATACACCTTTTTGGAACTTGACCAATAAATATGTTATCAAGCGTTTTTCCCTGAACTCCTGAAGGTATTGTGAGCACTTTGACTTCAGCTCTGGTTATAGGATACTTAGCGGTCGTTGCACTTAAAACTTTTTGATGTGCTAATAATACACTTGGACTAATTTTTGCTCTACGAACTATAAGTGTAGCGTCAGTAAAAGTAACTTTCAGTTTAGCATCAGCACCAGCCATAAGATTAAAACTTTCTCTTGATCGTACTAGTTTAAGACTAATTTCAACACCATTTATCAGAAACTTTTCTTGATTAAACAAATCCCCATGCAAATGTCCTACCATTTCTACCTCTTTACTCTCACGTACAAATTGATTCCTTTTTTTAAATCCATCATTAGAATCATCTAGTGAATTCATTTTTCCAGCTGTGTCTTCATACCATAGTCCACAAGTCAGATGAGATTGTTTAGCTGCTGGACCATAGTTTAATAAAGTTTCTATAAATGCCCTATAAGCATAAGTGTTGTTTGGTGGAGATACTAGTTTTTGATTTAAATACACATCGAGTTGATTGAACAGTGAGTGTAACCAGTTATTAGTTGGGGCTACTACTGTAGCAGCAGCTAAGTTGGTGCCATCTTGGTTTCGAATTTTAACTTTTAAATGTAGTAATGTATGAGACAAATCGATATAATCATCCCCCGTACCAGGAATTTGAAATTCAATTGGTCCATCGTCTGTAAGGGATGATATAGGTTTGTAGTGTATCCATTGTCCATTTTCAATACTTGTCTGAGTTGTTGGTAAAGCAAATAAATCCAATTCCGATTTTATACATTCACATGAATGATTATGTAAGAATGACATTATTTGTTTGAAAATATATCTTTAGTATTTCTATTAATTTTATACTTTCTAGTTCTCAACTCTTTCAAAGCTGTTGACGGAATGGAATGAATCCGACGTTGACGTTTCGTTATATAACCTGATCCATTCATTAGTCTTTCAATTTTATCATCTGCTCTTCGTTTTAAATTACTACTTACATCTTTTAACCGTGTTTGCACAGATTCATTCATTGGTTTCTGGCTTATCATATCGCTTAATAATCCCACTCCAGCATTAAGAGCCTCTTTACCAATTACTCTTGCCCCACTTGATAATAAAGGTAGTACTGATCGAAACAGGCCTCCTAAAAAGCTTCCTATTCCATGACCACGTTGATGTGGTACACCTTTATAAATTACACCAATTCCTGATCCTGCTTGGTGTGAATAATATTGCTCATAGGGACAAATACTGTTATTATGCATTATAATCGCTTAAAGTGTAGTTTAACATATGCGGTCCCAAATTGAAATGGTATTTTATTACCAGTTGTTCTTATATCTATTTCAATTGTATCAAATTCTCTTCGCATAACTGGTAAGTAGTGGGGTGGTGAAAATACATGCATCTTATAAGCACCATAGATATATTTCTCGGGGTCTAAAGGTATTATTCTTAACAATGGTGTCATAACATCTCCAACTATTTGCGGATCAATTATATCACAGTAAACAAATAATTGAGAAGGTAATCCTAAATGTAAATTGGGTGGGTATCTTCCAACATTTTTTGTTATTAAATTAGTTTTTGGTTCAAAGCCAAGTTGAATACTTAACTTTGATGATAACGTTAAAGATGATATATTTTTATCGTTAATTTGAACAGAGACCATCTGGGAAACTTTATCATAATGAAAGCGACAGTTTTCTTTTAGGTTTAAGGCTTTTAAAATGTTATCAATATTATCATAATTGGTTGCAGGTATATGATTTTTATAAATAACTGATGATATTGATTTATCCAAAGGTACTATCATTTTCTTAGTCATATACATTATATTTTCACCCTCTTGAACTGTAAACATACTACATGGGTATTGAAATTCTACAACTCCAACAGACCACTGTCCTTCTAATTTTATAGGTTTTGGAAGTTTTGTTGAAAAATTTGTAGTGGTATTACTCGGAAAATATTCCATTGAACTATTACTGAGCAAAGTTAAATAAAAATCTTCCTTAATCATATTTTTTCTATATCTTTTAATGATACCCAAGTATTAAATTTGTTTGGATAACCTTTCCACTTCACTAGTACTTGCTTTCTATTTCCAAAATAACGAGTGTGGAGTATTTTATCTATTTTATGTGGGAGAGTGGGGTTGTATATTACTTTTTGTAATTCTTTTTCATAAAATGTACCTGTAATGGGTTCATTTTGAAGATCTTTTAACGTATAAACTACCCAAGGTGATCTTCTTATAACTGAAGTAATAACAAATATTTCATCACTCCAGTTGCTCTCGTATCCTTTTTGAAATATGTGTTTATGTTTTGTTATCCTAACATAATCACCTTCTTTAAACCTGTTTAGAATAGCCTTTTGCCCTTTATCTCTATCATATAAATTATTCCAAACAGTCATAATATTTTCTGAGTTAACATCTTTGGGACACATTTTTATACTTGAATGATAGCTATGATTATAAGAATAAATCAAATCTTTTAAAATATCAACATATCTATATGTGTTATGATGTGTGAAATACCGCCACATTTTTGTCTTTAATGTTCTTTGAAAGCGTTCCACGATACTAGCTTTTATATCAGGATTGTTAGTGGTGTAATAGTTTATACCTTTACTTTTAAAATATTTTTGCACATCCTTAGAAACAAATTCAGTTCCCTTATCTGACTGAATGTGGTTAGGTAAGGATTTTGACTCATTAAATATACTTTCAAAGCATTCTTTTATAGTTATAGAGTTCTTTTTTTTTAAACATCTAGCAAATGCATATTTACTAAATACATCAATAACACACAGAATATATTTAAAACCATCATTATATTCAGAATAAGTGCGCATATCACTTAAATCCACCTGCCACAAGTCATTATAATTAGATAAAATGTACTTATTTCTAGGAAATCTATTTCTTACAGGTTTATGTAATGTGTAAGTTTCTTGTTCTTGCAACCAATTTTTCACTTGTTTTGCTGTCATTTTTCCCTTTAACGAGTTGATGAGTTTGTTTACACCTCCATATCCAGCAGGATGAGAAACATCATAGTAAATCTGATTTATTTCCAATAGGGGGTCCATTTTTCCCAGTCTATTTTTTTCTTGATTTTGTTAAAATGAGTTGTTAAGTGGAATTTCTTCTTTTATATCACCTAAGTAAAGTTTATTAATATATTCTAGTCTTTTTGGATTTCCAATTTAAGTTAATGGTATTTTAATTTCTTTTAATGCTGATGCAAACTCTTGCCACCCAATTGGATTACTGTGTTTAAGTGGTCTTAGTGTATCATTCACCAGGTCTATAATGTTACTCCCTGGTATTTTCATATTATTGATACTAACAGTTCCATTGGTATCCCAATCTACCTTATTTTTATTTGAAAAAATTGATTCTATTAGTAATTCACCTCGTTTTATATACGTCTTAGGAATCAATTTCAAGAGTTGTTGCTTTGAATAAAATGGGGTTAAGTCAGTATCATTTATGGTTTTTGATTTTATGTTTGATACCTGCTCAGTGTCAAGGACTGTTTCCTTAATGACATCAGTATCTTTATAATTAGGCGAACTTTCTGTTTTGGTTATAATTGGTATTTGATATGGTCGTCGTTCTACTTCAGTAAAATGTAAATACCTTTGTAGTGTTTGTAAATACAAAATCCATTTTTCTCTATCTTCTACATTACTATTTAAAATATCTTTCATTTCACCATCTAAACGGGATAAAGTATTTAAAGCGCTTTGTGTTTCATTTTCCTTTTTAATTTTTTCTATCAAATTAGGTTCAATTAGAATCATTTTTTTAGCATGTTCCATTTTTGCTTTTATTTTCCTGCTAAGGTTTTAAAATTGAACTCACCAAGGCACTTAGAACAGATCCTAAAATAATAGGTAAAAAGGCACCACCCCTTTGAATAATTACGTTTTTTCTAAGTAGATTTCTTCCTTTACACACCAACTTTCTCAATATATTTTTATATTTTTTTAATTTGTTTTTATCATTTTCCTTGACGGGTATTTTACCCTGTAATACGTTGTAAATACACTCACAAATAAAATTTATTTCTTCTTTACTACAAGATTTAAGTAAAGCTTTTCTATGTCTTGGTTTCAATACATGCAACGATTTTAAAAGTTCTTGATGTGTTGTCACTCTTGAATGCATTATTTATGAATGATTGGAATTTCATTATGTTTGCTGTATTTAAATCCTTTTTTAGGTATATATACAATGCAGTTCTGGTCAGAAGGAAATATTCTCGTTTTAAATCGACACATATCAATTGTGTCCTGTTTTAAATCTATCATTAGGTAGCCATGAGGTTCACTAGTAGCATCTTTGTAGGCATCTTCCAAAAATTTAATGTTTTCAGGTGAGACTTGACGTGCTAAGTAACGAATTTGTGTTTTATCTCGTGGATTTTTAAAGTAGACTATATAACTAGAGTTTAAAGAAATATCTCTCTGTCCTTTACCTTGATGGAATATATTTTGTGTAATATAGAAAACACTAATGTTTCTATGATGACTACCCTTTGTGAATATGTCAACAACACGACCATCAGACTCTCGCATGAGGTCATCGATTATTATTAGTTGTGGTTGTTCTCCATCAAACATACTGAGGTCAGGAATACCTTGGTAATAATTAACATTGTTCAAGTTGTATAACGGTTGCATTTCATCATAACACCACATAATATTAGAAAAATGTTGATTGCAAATCTCATTAGCATGTTTCACAAAATTTTTAACAAAAACTGATTTACCACATCCACTAGGGCCAGCTACAATTACTGTAAAGGGATGATAAAAATGAATCATAATTATTTTTAATGTGTGTTCTCTTTGAAAATGTTCAAATTCATATGGAGGAAAGCAATAAAAACAAACACTTATATATTAAAAACAATATAATTAATAATAAAAAAAAATTACAATCATTAGGTTACTTAATAATAGTTATTACCTTACATTTTTTAAACACACATAAACCAGATACAATTAATACTCTATATTATTATTATTTCAAAACTATAAGTTAATCTTAAAATGACCCCAAGCATATGTATCTGTTGAATTAGGTAAAATATATCTCTTGGTGTCATTACAGGATAGACAAGTTTTATTAATTTGTTGTGTAAAAATAGTATGTTTCACACTTCGAATCCTACACATTTGTGAAACATTTACATTTTTATTAAATAGACACAACTTATAATTTTCCAAATTCATCTTTTTTGTCACACTTTTATTTACACCTTTAGCTTTAGCAATAACCTTACTTTCAATGTCCATTACATACATTTTTGATCGAAGTCCTACAAACTCCCGAAATATTTTACCATTGTTCTCATCCTTAAAATATCCAAGTTTCTTTTTATTTAAAAGTGGGAAACCATAAACATTATCACTAGAATAGTCTGAAGTATCGAAAAAACATTCTAAGTCAGATTTTATATCATTATAAAAATTATCTGTAAATACATGGTAAACTAAGCTATCCGTATCAGTGTATAATAACTTGACACTATTATTGTATTTTCTTTTCATGTAATTATAATGAAAGTTATACATCAATGTTTTTGATATTTCTAATATACAAAATCCTAAAACAAATGGTTTATTGAAATATACCTTAGTCTTTTGTAATTGTACAGCAATTAAAGACTCGGAGAATATAGATAGACTATGAAACTCAGGGCGAGCAATTAAACTTTGTGCACCTTGAATTTTTCCATGGTTTTCCCAGTGGGTTAACAATTTCACATTAACACGTTTTTCAACATTTTCCATAGTTTTACCAAAGACTGCATTATTCATAAGTTTATAAAAATCTTTTTCAAAGTCACTTTTAGCTAAAGTTCTTAGTTGTGTATTTAAATCTATATATTTCTTCAACCAAGGACTTTGCTCAAACTGTAAAACTCTATGAACTCTAATTAATTTCATACCAAGTTGTAAACATTGCTTCAGATTTCTATAGTGAATAATATATTTAGTTTTGTTATATAAATTTGGTACTAATTTTTTATCTTTACTGTTACCGATTACAATGTTTTCAGGGCATAAAGGTAAATCTGAATGAAGATCATGTAAATTTTCAGGGTATTCAAGATCAACTTCCAGTATGTATCCAATATCTGATGAATCTGATATATTGAAGTCTATGTTCGGGTTAACCCATGTAAAATCTCTTACAGGCAAATACTGAGACATTGCCCAACCATAGAGATTGTTTGCATCAAAATACATTAAGTAAGATTTTGGTAAGTTATCTTTGTAATCACCCATGTACTCGTTATTTGCCTTTCCATATCTGTTAGAACACTGTGAAATACCACCTCTTATACCAGACTTTACGAATGCTATTTTATCAAAGTCTTTTAATAATTCCAGTGTTATGTTAGTACATTTTAGCATTGCATCCCAGCTTAATCCTGGAAGGGTATAATATTGTACAGGGTCGAGTTCATATGTTTTAATACAAATTTCTCTAAAGTTTTCAAAAATATCAGTGAGTAACATTACATCAGTTCTTAAGTATAGATTGGAATAGTCCAACATATTTTTACATTTAAATTGGACCCAAACATTTTGAGCATGTTTATAATCATCATCTGAGACACTGGTATTACTTAAAGAGTTAAAGAAAGCGTCTTGATCTGGAAGAGTTGTAACTTTTAAGGATTCATAAGAATTAACAAATTCATAAGGAAAAACACCTTTCCTAATAAGTTTATTAAAATCATTTTCGTTTGGAAATTGTTTTCTTAATTCTATAAATTGATCTTTTTTTAGATTTTTAGCTAAACTATCTAAACTACTGGCCATGAATTTAAAGGAATCTAAAAACCGCAAATGTACTAAATGACCTCTTATATTAAGTTTTTTTGAGAATGAAATATATTTTTCCTTATTTTGCGGAATGATATCTATTTCTCCATCTTTAAAATTCAAAGCATGAACAATAAAATGAGCATCATAATTACTTAGATTATGAAATAGAATGGGAATGAACAATCAAAGGGAACACGATACTTTGAACTACATAATTCGTGAGCAACACCTCTAAAATTACCAGTATTCCAATCATAGTCTACTGTGATGTCATCACCCAATAGCCCTTCACAAATATAACATAATTGCGATTGTCTAATAGATTCCTTCTCTTCGTTAGTTAATGGAAGTGGACATTTTTGAAAACAATTTATCCTATGTATATTGCTAATATCTTTGTAAATGCTTTCCATAAACATTTTTGCACAATTAGGCCCTGTGTATGTTCTGTATGTAGACAGCTTATCATCATACGAACATTTTATATAGTATCCATAACTATAAACTTCATGTTCATGTATTGTTTTTGTATATGACTTCGATGGATCAGGGTCACATGAGGTGACGGGTTTTAAAAGAGCTTCAAAGTCTGCATATATTACAAAAGGTAATTTTAATTTTCTTTGAAACTTATCAAAATAGATTTCATCATTATTTGTTTCCCGATTAAACCAATCTTTTCCTTTTTTATGAATTCCTGGTAATTCAGTAACAATATGAGCACAGTCATGTTTTTGGTGATTAATTAAATTAACTTTAGATTTAAAATATAGAAGGCAACCATCACAGATATGAATAGCATTATTTCGATTTGTTATTTGTTTACTAACCAAGCGTGATAAATTTTTTAAAAAACAATAATGACCATTTGAACCATTGTTTAAAAATAATAAGTTAATGTGTAATTCTTTACGACATTTTGTAAAATATAATGGTCCAACGATGGTATTACATTTTTTTTCTTTGTTAAATTCTAATCCGAAAACATTGATACTAATGTTATTCTGTTTTTCTACCTTGGGTATATCCGATAATTTGATTGGGAACTGTATATTATTAAACTTTAGTCTATTTTGATTCCTCAAGTATGATGATACCCTTTCAGAACTTTTATTTACAGGATATAGTGCGGATAATAAAGCCCACTTAAAACATTGTTGATCGTTTTTTTTTTACATTTATGACTGCTTTTTTACGCTTAATATCTAAAGGTAATTCAATAAACGAAGACCCTCGTAAGGGATTGAACTTATTAACATTCATTTCTAAGAACTGAATTTTTTTTAAAGTCCATCGACTATCTTTTGCTTCGAAATCACTCATTTTATTTTTAATGTCTTCGCTTAAAGTTTCTAAATAATTTTCTAATTCGTCCCCTAAAGAAATAGTCCAATTTTTTGTTTCAAAATCGAAAGAATTTTTTAAATCTTTTGTTTCCTGTTCAAAATCTGCATGAATAATAAAATTAACTTTAACAATAGTTAACTCTTTTAAACATTCCTGAATAAGAAATAGTATCGACTCTTTAATTGATGCTATGAATACTTCAGGAGTTTGTATTTTAAGTGACTCATTAGCTTTAGGTGATACAATTCTATACGTTAAGACCCGAGACCCAAAAGCAACTGATATAACAGAGACATTATGTAAATTATGATTATGAATAAGACATTTTTCTTTGTGTTCCTTAGATCGTAAGTGCTGAGCATAGAACCTTTGGCTAACCTGTAATTCACATATTTGACACATAACGTTCTGTCTATGTGTTGTATTGGCAGATGATGACGTCGATGCTTGTTGTAAATCTTCAACACTAATATCAGCTTGTCTCTTCAAACCTCGACCGACTTGAATTGAAGATTTTCTGTAGATATAACATGCTTATGTTAATATAAGAACACAAATATGTAACATAAAATTTAAATAAGTATAGTTAGAATGTATACCTGAATGTTTCCTCAACTTCTTTACAGATGTTAAACAGTGAAGTGTCATAATACGGATTTTCCAGAGCATTATCTTCATAATTCTCACACGCTCTCATTAGTTCTTTTTCTTCTTCTTCAAAAACATTTTGAAAAAAAACACTTTCTAGTGACATGGTTGAAATAAACCAGTTTAGCTTTGCTTGTGAATGATGAATTAATAATAAATATAATGTTCGATTTTTCTCTTATATATACAAGTCGATAAGGTGATTACTATATTAGTTGATGGTTAATTAATAGTTGCTCGTTACTTATCAATTAGATACTCATAAAATTTTGTAAGGATGGTTCTTATAAATTAATTTAGCTATTAGAGATTACTTTTTAAAAAAGTATTTTTTACAGTTATTGGTTTCTGCTATTTGCTTCGTGATATCAAATATGATACCCTTCGTTTGCTCATATTTTTCATCTTTTGTATCCGTATAATATTTGATCCTCACTTCTGAGTGTTTCCAATGTTCATCTACTGGTACTTTTTTCAATTTTATGAGGTCATACACCTCAATTTTTATCAAATGTGTAGCATGAGCCCCATCATCATTATTAGTAGACAAGTATGTGACACCAGGGATACCATCTTTTGAAGATCTCGCCACTGTAGAGCTGAGTTTCTTTTTCTTCTGATTGGTCCCCTCAAAGAATGAGTCGATACTATTTCGACGAGACCGTTTGAGCTTTGTTGTTTCTAAGGCCTTCTCAGTTGATTGCTCATCATCCGATGTAGCGTAGTAGTAATGCTTGAACGTGTTTTCTTCCATTACGTTAAATGTTGAATTCTGTAATAAAATAAGCCTATGCTTTAAAAACATATTTGTATAATAATTTGAATCAAAAATTTGCCTAAAGTGAAAACCTAAACAAAATTGGTTTAAGTAATAGACATTCAAACAAACACATAGTTTTGAGGGTCTGTAATATATATAATAAATATAGATAAAGAATTATAAAGCAAAAAAACACATACCTCCATAGCTTTTTTTGAAGTAAATAGAACCAGCCTCAGTATCACACAGGATGAATTCAATCACTTGATGATAAATTGTAACTCGAATACTCTCGACTATCCTATATATATACGATTTATCTTACAAGTACAAATATAATTAAAAAGGTATTAGGAATGTCACCACAAACATCATTATCGCACTCACGACATTGTAATTAAATAAGAATAACTAATGAACGGAAAAATACGATAGACCCATTACGATAATGATATAAATACTTAACAAAACTACCCTACAGTGATGTCACGTGGTAGTTCTGGTCAAGCGTGAGTCGACGTATCCCAGACACAGGGGGTGGTTTTGAGAGTGGTCAAGCGCGAGTCGCCACACCCCAGACACAGGGGTGGTTTTGAGAGTGGTCAAGCGCGAGTCGTGCGGGGGCAGAAAAGTTAGGTTAGTTTAGGCGAGGGGTTGGGGTTGGAGGGTAGTGTGCCAGAACCAACGATGTATTGAGAGTGGTCAAGCGCGAGTCGTACAAAGCTAAAAAGTTGGTGAGCTTTTTTTTAGGCGAGGGGTTGAGGTTGGGGGGAAGTGCGCCAGAACCAACGAATCCCCTCTACTCACTGATCAAAGACAGATTTTAATATGAAGTCTTCAATAGTACGTACGTACCTACCTAAGTACCTATTGATTGTGTTAATTTGGCACAGGTCCCTACTTCTTAGATTTCATATTTTTTTAAGCTTATGCATCAAAATTAATTTTAAGAAGTGCGCGTGTTTTATAATTTTTTTTTGTTGTTTTCCCTATAGTGTGGGGTGTCATTGAGGTCGTTGATTTCAAAATAATGGGCGTATGTGAAAACCATTTTTCGATTTAAAAACAATTAAAGTGCAAATTTTTTTTTAGAACCCAGTGTTCCCCTCACTGCCAGCTAAAAAGCTGTACTTGAATGTAAGAAAAAAAAAACATGGGAGTAGCATATAATTATCTATATCTAATACCTTTAAACGAGCAATTCTTGTATATATTTATATAATCTGAATATCGGAAACGGCTCTAACTTTCATGAAATTTAGTGTGCAGGGAGTTTCGGGGGCGATAAATCGATGTAGCTAGGTTTTATCCGTGTTTTCAGGCAATGATAAACTGAAAAATATGACTCTTCCATTGGCGAGTAGTAATACTAATATTTTTACCGACACAGCAACACTAAAGCTACTTGACAATAGATGGCGCTGTAAAACAACGAGCAAAGCTCGGTCCTCCAGGTACTAACAAAATAAAAGGGAAACTATAATAGCTAAGTAGGCTTTACAGCTTAGTCGACTAACTTTTGTACGAAAAGTAAACATGACGTACAAATTCCATTTAAAGGTACTTACATGAAGTTGGTACTAACTATGTAACATTACAAAAAAAATATAACATTCTGTCTACTAATACTTTCTAAATATTTAAAAATATGTACGTTAGAATAACAAATTGGAACAGGTGGCAGAGCGGGGCAGCAGCGCGCGGCGGGACCTTGCGAAAGCGTGGCGGGGCCTGGCGACAGCGCGCGGCGGGGCCCGGCGACAGCGCGCGGTGGGGCCTGGGGACAGCGAATCGTAGTAACAAATCCAGCGAGTGGCAGCTGCGCTCATAAGCGCGTGCTGCTCGGATGTCTCTCTGGATTGAGATTGTAATGGACTTTATAGGTATAGTTTTCAATTGATCTAAGATAAGTATCGTTTTAAAAACTTTGATTTCAATATAGGTACTGACCCTTTTTTTATTCAAATTTCAGTTACTGCAGAACCCTATACCGCGCGTGAACCGACACGCACTTGGCCGGTTTGTTTTATTTAAATTTCAGTTACTACGGTTACTACGGAACCCTTCACTGTGCGTGAACCGACACGCACTTGGCCAGTTTTATTAATTAAATTTCAGTTACTACGGAACCCTACACTGCGCGTGAACCGATACGCACTTGGCCAGTTTTTTTGATTAAATTTCAGTTACTACGAATACTAGGGGAGAGTTGGGTAATACCGTGCCCCTAAGGGAATTATCCTATAACTAAGCTCAGGTTAGGTTAAAATAAAATTCAAATATAATAAAAGGTAGAGAACTTATCTGATTAAACTAAACTTTAAATTTATCAAAAAACAAACAAAAAAAATAATACGAGCAAATAATTAAAAATTGGAAAAGCGGAGTATTATTCAAATTAAAATTAAAGCACAAATTGGGCTGATAGTATCGTGCCCCAGGTAGGTAATTTCGCGCTGGGTCTGAGAAAACCGCGCCATTAATGACAATAAAATCATCACACAATGTGTCAGTCAGAGAGTGGAAGCCTGGAGACTGCATTGGAACAGACTCCAGCTTTCACAAAATGTTTATTATTAGCCTAAATGATTGACAATTTGACATTGATAAGACAAGACAACTATTATTATATTATCTTGTACTTTTACACTTATAAGTATAATAAACTTACATATTCTTTCAGAGATTTATAATAATGAAAACCATATTATATAGCTGATCATAATGTCAACGCGCCCTACGCGCGGTATTATCAAACAAGATCATTTTATTTTGTAACCTCAAAAACATAAACAAACTCAAAGGATGAATTTAAAGTTATTCTACAAATAAGTAATACATTACTCTTACCCTATAAATGAGTATAATTTATTACTGAGTGTGAAATATTCATTGACTCACCTCTTATTAAAATCACCCAAAAAATATATCGATCGCGCGGAAAACCTACAAGCTCGTGGCCTTGTTCTCTGGATACTCGGTGGCAGTTGGCGGTGCTCCAGCGGGGTAGGGGGAGCATAAAGCTATGATTTCACTTATATTGCAGGCGCGTTTTGTAGACTGTTTCAAAGAAACCAGGGGCGCAGAATTTTCAACCGCGCGGTATTACCCAACTCTCCCCTACGGAACCCTACACTGCGCGTGAACCGACACGCACTTGGCCGGTTTTTTAATAAAATTTCAGTTACTACGGTTACTACGGAACCCTACACTGCACGTGAACCGACACGAACTTGAATGGTTTTTTAATTAAATTTCTGTTACTACGGAACCCTACACTGCGCGTGAACCGACACAAACTGGACCTTGACTTATAACTTTTTGTTCAGACAAGGTATCTGCATGATAACAGTTACACACAAACTTTACTTATTTATAATGTACCTAGGTAGGTTGTTTTGATAATAACTTATTGTTTATTGTACGTAAAAATTTCAAAAGATATCACAACAATATTTTTTTTTTTTTTTTCTGAGATGACTATGCAGTTGGCTGTTGCAGCCATTACTGCTTCACCGGACTTTTGGGGCGAGACTCTGAAGGAGCCTCAGCCCATATATCGCCCAACGCTCAAGGGCTTCCCGCGGAGGAAGCCTCGGCTTGGGTTGTCGCTCTCGGGGGCGTCCCTTCGACCGTCGTGAGTCTCGATCCCGAAGGTGAGTCACCGCCAGGAGGGGAGTTCCCCGTTACGCGGGTACGGTTGCGATTGAGTGGGGGCGAAAAGCGCCCCGGCACTCTTTGATACCTAGTGTATCCTTGTGGGCGCCGACGAACCCGGGGACGTCGGCGTCGTGTTTGGAGGGAGGCCCTATTCGGGGAGGTCGTAGAGACTAATCTCGCTATCCGGACAGCGAGATCGTCATCTGGGGACGTTAGTACGTGCCGAGGCCGCCTAACAATAGTTTTACGACCGTGACCGGGTCGATCGGGGGGACGATACGTTGTGGATTGCACAATTAATCGATTCGGGTGATTTTGCGTACGCTCGAAAAAGCGGACTGCCAAGTCTTTAAAGTATTGGGGAATCGTGGGAAGTTCGAAGTCTCTGTGTAGGTCCGCATTGCGAACGTACCAAGAGGCTCCAGAGGCCGCTCTGAGAAAGCGGTTTTGGAGGGTCTGGAGGTTGTGGAGATTGCGCTTGGACAGCGCAAAGACTACGCTAGCATAAGCTAGTATGGGGCGGATACAAGTTGTGTAAAGATTTAGCTTATTTCTAAGCGACATCTTACTATACTTGCCTATCATGGGATAGAGACGACCGAGGACAAAAGCGGCTCGGTCTCTGACTATTTTGGTGTGAGCTTGGAAGTTCAAACGACTATCCATGGTCACACCGAGATATTTGGTCTTATTTTGCCAGGGAATAGCACGACCGAAAAGAGAAAGGGGAGGTGGCCGCGGAGGGCGGCCTAAGGTAAAGGGGACGGCAGAGCTTTTGTCGGGATTCACTTCGATTCTCCATTTCCGAAACCATTCGCCTAGGGCGGTAATAGCGGTTTGGAGTCTCTCAGTGATTCGACTCACTTGCCTATCGGTGGTTCACAACAATAGTAAAGAAAAATGTGCATAGGTAAGCTTATCTCTATTTAGAGATTTCTTCCAGTAGACCTTCACTAGGGATGAGAGAATAGTCAATTAAGGGGCAACACAAACGTAAGCAAGATATAAATATTTAGTTTTAGTTATTATACACATCGAAAATATATGAAAAATAAATTAAGTACAAACATAGCAGTTTTTTAGATGAGTATAGTTATAAATAAATATTGGTATATATATATAAATAACATAAATAATAAAATAAAGGACTATTTACACTGGATTAAATACTTAAACAGTAAAATAAACAATAATAATAATACTTTTATATTTTTGGACATGTTACACAGCGCTATCTGGTTTCAAACTAAGCAAGGAAAGTAATATAGGTAGGTAGTGTGGTGTGGTGTGGACTTATGGACTTAACTCCCAGGTACATCGATTTTTTTAGGGCCTTGGCCATATTTTCAATACAAACATGTAAGCTTATGAGTTTTAGGTTAAAAAAATTACAAACAAACAATGAATATCACAGTTAAATCCTAAATATTGCTGTATTTAAAAACCATATTCATTCCAATATTGCAAAACTTTAAGTTGAATTGTAAAACAAATAGTAATCAACTAAAAACTAACTTTTTGACTTTAAATATTATGAATGACTTCAGCATCGGTGCGCGTCGTCTATGGCGGATTAACTAACGTATAAAGTGACATCTGTTGGACAGGCTACAAACTATTACTGACCAATAAATGAAAAAGACGCGGTAAGTTTAAAATTTTTGAAACAGCCCAAGGTACAACTGCCACCATGGTACAGCAGGTTACCCTACCTACTAGATAACAGATACAAATGCATTTATACTTTCTTTCAGTATATACAGACATAATTATTATATATAGAAAACACCCGACTCAAGACGAACACAAAGTTCTACACTTTATTAATTATTGTTTTGTACGAGGATCGAACCCACGCCTCTCAGTTCAGTAGGCGACATCATTCCCTATTAAGCCACTAAGGCAGTCTCATCTTCGGTAACATTACCTTAAGTAAATATCCACCTATCTTGGGTTGGTACTATCGGTAGGTACTACCAACAACCTAAGCTCGCTTTTGTTACAGGTACTAGATATACCTAGCGATCACATTACTTATAATGTTCTGTGCCTAGCGATAGACAAACATTTAAAGGTACTTTATAAAATGGTTCAGTTCGTTCTAGGCCAATTTTTGATTTTTCCCATTATCACCTTATATTTACTTAAATTTCATATTTTATACATTCATATTTAAAACATTTTTTATTAAAATGTCAAAGCTTAAAAAAATTTTGGTACTAGGTACAACTTTAGCTAGCGAGGAATATGGTAATAAGCCCTAATACTATACCGATAAAATAAACCGATTCGGTCTTGGCCATTTTTTACTGTTCTCGTTATTGTCACCTTAACCAATATATACACACCGGCACAATTAGCGGAACAGAAAAAAAAGTGAGACTATGAGATAATAACGCATATATTTGACGAAATCATTCAGATTGTTGGGGGGTGGCATTCTGGATTTAACCCTTCTTTTAGCAAGTCCCAGACATGCTTTATCGGATTCATATCGGGGAATTTGCTGGCCACTGCATCACCGGTATACCTACGTGGCTCAGATATGCCTGTACCGATTGTGCACTATGAGCACGAGCATTATCTTGCATTAGAATAAAGTCGTCACCAATAAATGGGGCAAATGGTACAACATGTTCTTCTAAAATGTCTCTGATGTATCGATCTGCTGTCATGGTCCCTCCTGTGACTATCAGTAACTCCGTACGAGCTCCCAAACATATCCCTCCCCAAACCATAATCGAGCCGCCACCATAAGCCACTGTGTGTTCAAAATTAGACTGTATGTGGCGTTCTCCTTTCCGTCTCCATATTCGCTGTCTCCCATCGATCTGTTTTAAAAGAACTCTGCACTCATCAGTAAAGAGAACCTGCTGCCATTCGTTCAAATTCTTTTTTTGTGTTCCGCTAATTGTGCCGGTGTGTATATATGTGCCTATTTCAAAGTCTCTAGCTCAATTAAAAATAAGCTAGACTTTTGAAGATCTATGAGTATGTGTGAGTGTCTGTCTGCCTGAAATAAATCGTGACTTCTGCCCTGACATATCTTGTAAATGGTTCCACTTATACATGTAAAATCAATACTAATATTAAAATGCGAAAGTAATTCTGTCCGTCTGTCACCTTAACACGCTTAAACCGCTGAAATGTATTAAATAGCCGCTAATTCGCCGCGTTCAAATGCCGATTTCTTTTTTACTTTTTCAAATTAATTTAATGGCTTATTATTTTTGTTGTGCCAATCCAAAATTTAAATAAAACTTGATTAGTTATTTCTTTAGTTATCAATGTTGAGGTTTGAAAAATTCATACTTGACCGCTCGAGCGCGAGAGCTCGAGAGCTCGAGAATATATATTTTTTATTGTAGGTTACAGAAGTATAATGAGGCATTAGGTTTGGCTTGTTTTTTTGTGTTTCATTTATTTGACTTCATGACGAATACGGCCATTAAAGTTAAAGTTTTTTCCTAAATATTCTTTACTTCGTCTGTCACAACTCACCGTGACGTATGTCACAACTCACCTTGGTGCTAGGAGAGTTGTAGCAGTAGGAGTTACCTGGGTTAGATCTAGATAATAATATGTATCTTGTACAGGGTTCATCAAGGCCGTAGCCAGCTTTAGGGCTAGGGGGGGGGGGCAGACTTGGTACGAAATGTTGTTTTTATACGGCAAAGATGGCACTGTAGGCACTTTACTCCATGATTATTCATTTGGTAAAACTCCAGAGGCGTGGAGCTGCTTCTGCTCTTGATTCTGATACATCGCACTTTGATCCTATTTTTCAATAAGGTAGATAAACCCAGCTGAAAAATTATTGACAGATCTGGACACGTTTACAAGCTATTTCGAGGGTCATTATCACGAATAGGTTAAAAAGCTTTCTTATTTATATTCCGTATTAAACTCTTAGTGCGCTAGATCGACTCACACTTGACTTTTTTAACTGAAACAACTTTCATCCTTTTAAAAGTCGGTTTAAAAGAAATAATCTTTAAAGTTCATTATAAAACCTTGATGAAAACCTTTTTGACAACCTCCTTTTTTAATGCCGGTTCAAATCTTTAATATTATCATTTTGGGGCAGTGGCCAACTGGTCATGCAGTTGTACGAAGGGCCTTGAAAATTTCGGTTTTCTTATGTTCAACTATTTAGCTGGTCCACGGGGAAAAAAATCCTTGTTCGTACAGCCAGTTGGGCAAACTAGTTGAACCAACGGGATAAACGTAATACGTCGAGGTGTTTGAGATATCCGTGTGATTCGACAACGAAATCAGTTCTACAGAACAGTCAAACATGACTTATCCAGCTACAAAATGAAGTGAAACGGAGGATGTCATGTCCTTTTAACTGTTTACAATCACACTGATGTCTTTAAGTCTTGGAAAGGACAAGGCATAAGTTAATGTAAACAGTGAATAAATTTCACACCTACAATTTTTGACAATGATATTATAGTGCAGTTGGGTAAAAAATCATATCAAACCCCCCCCCCCCCCTGCCCGTACCTGGCTACGCCCTTGGGGATCATACTGATCTCACTGATTTGAACTGAAATATGTCCAAAAATATAAGAAATGTCACAACAATCCTCCCCTGCTTGTCAAGACAAAACCAATAACGGGGTTACAGTGCGGAAGTGAGAAGTTCTTATGCGCCACCTTGGGTCTTCATCATCAGACCGCTCCATGGTACCATATTATTGCATTATCACCGAGTTTACATCGATATGCCAAATTTCAGCGCAATACGATCCTATCAAGTAGGTACTTAAAAAATAAATCACATATTCTGAACGTGTAGTTGCTGAAACCGACAAGAACAGCTGTGCCAGTCGGACCGACAAGAACAGCTGTGCCAGTCGGACCGACAAGTCTCACCGTAAGGTGGACTCTTATAAAAGCTTTTCAAATAGGAAAGGATTTGAAGAAATAAAACAAGCAAAACAAGTAGGCAACACCTTTATTGTTAAACAATAGACATCCCTCCCGCGTAACTGTGTATACCGTGTGTCCCATGTATCCCGTGTATCCCATGTATCCCGTGTATCCCATGTATCCCGTAGCCCGTATTAAATACTGCGCACGTTTGTGTGACTTACGAATAAATAAACTATAACTTATTATAAAAGTTGAGTACTTATACCACACCCGACCTGTACCGATACCAGTAACTGTACCTGTACCCGCTAACTACTACTCAATACCCAACTCAGGTGTGTTACATGTCACTACAATAGCTACAATGCAAAGCGTGTTCATTTCATCAAAAACAAAGAACAAATTTTAGAACGCGTCCATTTATAATAACATTAAAATAATTTATGTAAATATATCAAAATGAAATTCTGAGAAATAAATCTGAAATGCAAATGGTTCTGCGACTGAACCGATTGTAGTCGGAGAGCTAGTGCTCGAAGTTGGGCCCGTCAAGTTGAATTTTCTTTAATGTTGTTTTGAAAAGACCTCACTCGTTTAGTCCTAAATAAATTGACAGACGATTATGATAGTCCCTAGTTAAGTAACTATCTATTTTGATAGTCCCTAGTACAGTAACTATCTACCTTGATAGTCCCTAGTACAGTAACTATCTACCTTGGTAGTCCCTAGTACAGTAACTATCTATCTTGATAGTCCCTAGTACAGTAACTATCTACTTCAAGAGTCCTCACAACGGTAACTGTCTACCAGATGAGATAAAAGTTGCACAAAAAAGATAATTTTTAAAATTCTGTACAGCTGAAATTATTATAGATGCTTTAGAAGTAAGCAATTTAAAGAGACAAACGATATGAGTCGCTAGTGGGAGAGGGTTCCTTGTTTGACTGTAGGGTGTTTGATGATAATTATTAATCAGGCACTACGAGTACCATATCAGAGTCTTCTCGCAACTTTAGGCAAGCAACACCAGCTATTATATTAATATTTCATTGTTTTTTAAATATTAAAACATTTTCAAAAGGGGATCGAGTTAAGCTACCTGAGGGGGGTAACCAAGTCGTTGATTTCGTGTTAGAACAACATTTAAAACGTTCCAACCCGACGCGCCTAACTCCGTGGCCGCTTTGAGCTTCTAATCTCTCTTAGAGGCTCAACGGCACCCATCAAAGGCGCTCGCTCGGCTTCCAAGCGACGGCTCGCGTTTCCGCGGCGCCCAAGAGTCTCTGCTCAAACAGTGAAATGAAGACTAATGACGACTCTTACGTGCTCTTATCAAATATCAACGAATGAAGCATACGAGGGAAACAGAGAAAACTAAATTAAATGTGCAGTCCCTCGGCAGAGTCCGCCCTGATGAGACCCCTTCACAACATCCCGAGTCCAGGGGCGTTGCAACGAAGCAGCTGGGCAAGTACCTCGAGGACTGCGCAGAGCCAGGGTGCATCAGTGCACCTTGGCGGCGATGAGGTCGATCTGCTCGTCCACGCGCGCGCTGGTGCCCCTATGCACATATAACGCCGTTAATAAATTTGCAAATAAATAAAGTAAAAAAAGTAATTGAGTCATCTTAACATAATAGAAGCATTTATGTGTAAGATTGTGGCTTCGTCAGGTTAGAGGTTAGGTAATGTAGGGATGACTGTGTCAGGTTAGAGGTTAGGTAATGTAGGGATGACTTTGTCAGGTTACAGGTTAGGTAATGTAGGGATGACTTTGTCAGGTTAGAGTTTGGGTAATGTAGGGATTACTTTGTCAGGTTAGAGGTTAGGTAATGTAGGGATGACTTTGTCAGGTTAAAGGTTAGGTAATGAAGGGATGACTTTGTCAGGTTAGAGGTTAGGTAATGTAGGGATGACTTTGTCAGGTTAGAGGTAAGAAATGAAATTTATTTGCTAGGAACATGGTATGTTACAGAGGTGTTCTAATAATTACTAGAGGTTTCACATGATTTCGCCCTAACAGGGCATGCAAACATTAAGAAGGTAAATTAAAGATTACAATTAATTACATAAGAAATATTAAAATACAATAATTAATTACACATTTCAAATTTATATTTTACTTTATGTCTACTTTCTTCAACATTAGGTATTCATTTATAGTGTAAAAATATTTTTGTACCAACCATTTAAAACATTTTCTTATAAATATATTTATTGGTAATTCTTTAATTTGCGGTGGAAGTTTATTATACACTTTTATGGCCATACAATAGCTGTTCTTCGAAAAATTTGTTGTCTTGTAATTAATTGTAATTGTAGAGGTTAGGTAATGTAGGGATGACTTTGTCAGGTTAGAGGTAAGGTAATGTAGGGATGACTTTGATCAACACGCAATTAATGTTCGAAAGGTTTGCTGCAGTCTTACGGCGATCTCATTACATACATTTTTTTAGGAAAGTGAAACCAGGGTAGTCGCAGTCTTACGGCGATCTAATTTCATATAGTTACGTATTTATTTTTGACTGAAGACGATATAATATATCAAAATATTTCAAATACTTATATTTTTTTCTTATTTATAATTAAATACAATATATCATTATATAATTTAATGTATTTATTTATTTACTCGGAAGACCAACAGTAGTAATAAGATTCCTATCATACATAATTAAATAACGGACACGTTAGTAGGTCGTCACAATTTGTATCGGCATGGCTATTAATTAAGTAAGGACAGATAAAAGATGACAATACTTAAAAACTACAATAATTTTAATAGTAGATTGATAACTAAGTGATGAAAGGCACCCATTTCTGACGAGATATTTAAGTGAGAGCGCCAATAGTTCGAGGCTGAAATGGACCTTTCACCCGAATTAAACTCTGTACTTTTCTGCTCGAATATGAGGAAAGTAAACACAAGCCAAATATGAAAAAGGTTTTTCATAACAGCTTCAACCTCTTTTCTTATTAAATCAGGCGCTAAATCCATTTCAGAATCGCTAGATGAACTCATTTTATTAGGTATCAAATTTAATTCGCTTTAAAACCTCAGAATTTGCACCTTTCAACATCTTATCACGATTTCCTGCCTTTTTTTCTTTTTTACGCGTAACATTTTTCAAGCGCCATAATGTCAGCCAGTATTATTGTGTTGTAGTTATTGCTAGTTCATGAAAAGAACTTACTATTATTAATTATTTTTAATTTGTCATGTTCTTCCTAAATTAATTTAAACGCGCTTTTCTGGTAGTATTAAACTACATATCTAGTATAATCAGGTATCTTAAATAATATCACAAACAAAAAAATAACGACTAACTTAAGAATAAATATACCTAGTTTTAATCGAATTGTAGTTGTATAGGTGACTGACTTTGCCGATTGTGGCTGAATTTTTCTTTGCTTAGGGCCGACATTTGGTACTTCCCACCAGCTTTTTAGATAATATATGGTCTACTTTCTAAATATGTAAACATGAAAAACACATTTTTTGTATATTTTTGTTAAATGTGTTTATTTAGTTACTGTACTTAATTTCTGTTACTGTACTTCAAAATCGTTTAAATATATTTTCAAAAACTTATTTTGTGACTGGAAACCGATATGAAATGTGATTGTTGTCGCGGGCAAAGGTAGATGAAACGACTGAAAATTAAATAGAATGTGATTGTTGTTGTAGGCAGAGCTAGGTGGAGGAACTGAAAATTAAATAGAATGTGATTGTTGTTGTAGGCAGAGCTAGGTGGAGGAACTGAAAATTAAATAGAATGTGATTGTTGTTGTAGGCAGAGCTAGGTGGAGGAACTGAAAATTAAATAGAATGTGATTTTTGTCGCAGGCAGAGGTAGGTGGAGAGACTGAAACTGATATAGAATGTGATTATTGTCGCCGGGGTTGTCCTAACCTTACGGCGACCCCACGACCCCCCCTACCCTCACAGACTCCGCGTTTCCACAACCATCCCCATAGACTCAGCGCCCCCCACAACCACCCCCATAGACTCAGCGCCCCCACAACCATCCCCACAGACTCAGCAGACCCCACTATCACCACCACATCACAAACACACAGGGCTTTTAAACCGCATATCGTGTGACCATTTCGGTTCTAAGGTGTGAGGATAAATGTCCTATTGATGTTGAGAAGTGCGATAATAGAAAGTAGTCGTGGACATCCTTTTAAACGATTCCTCAGAACAAAGCCATATTTTTTCTTCATGAAAGCCATAGGATTTCATTATACAAACTATCTCCTCAGGCCTAAGAGTTCAATAAGGCTTGTCGACATTTGTCTCAGCTCGTTATTGAGCCCAGTAAAAACCGAGCTGGTATCCGATTGCACTGGTCCGGAGAAGTCAGCAGTTTTCCATGTGAGTCCTAACTTATGACCAATAAAGCAGCAACCTTGAACCGTAAAGTACTGCTTAGTACACTAGCTCTCTTGGAAGGACTTAGTTTCTTAGCTTGGAAGACAGGGTGTGTTGTCAAATGATTTTGGAACGGCAGCGCGTTGCTGGAGTTTTCAACCAAGGATCCTAATGCCTTTGGAGATAGTAAGGGTACACAGGTCCTTACCCCCTTCTGGAATTGTGCATCTCCGATTTCTCATCTGCGTAGTAATGTATGTTGTCATTGATACCCCGTTGCTAAATCTGAACTAACGTCTTCACTATGTCTAGGCTACAGGCGAGTGCCTCCTCCTGACTCTTTATGGCCATGTCCATCCATCAGTGTGTGAGATACACTAGGAGGTCGCCGGACGAGCGACCGTGGTAAAATCCATATTGACCGCATCGTGTATCTCGAAGCATTTCAGAAGTTACGTGTTGATATGCGCTCCTTCACCTTGAAGAGGGAAAAGGTAATAGCGATTTGCCAGTAACTCGATGGATGCCTTTGTTAATCGCTCTCTGTGAGCACCTCTCGTTCCATAAACTTGCCTATGTTTTGTTGAGAGAGTGGTGGGATTAACCTGAAGGCAGAAGGGTCGGGCCCCACTAGCGCGACGAGCTGCGGCACGTCGGGCGCGCGGTGCACGAGGCGCGCAAGGGACGTGCACACGCGGAACAGCGTCTCCTCGTCAGGCGCGCCGCCCAGCACTTGCAGCAGGGCCATCGCCAGCTCCACGCACACCTCGTCGAACACCTGCAAACACGTGTATATGAATACACATTGTGGTTTGGCACTAATAAACTATTCAACTAAATATTACGCGATCATGGTTCTTGTACCTAATCTACAACAACAAACTCACAAGTACCTACGCCAGTCGTCCTGCGACCATGGTTCTTGTACCTAACATACAACAAACTCACAAGTACGTACGCCAGTCGTCCTGCGACCATGGTTCTTGTACCTATCATTCAACAAACTCACAAGTACCTACGCCAGTCGTCCTGCGACCATGGTTCTTGTACCTAACATACAACAACGACCTCACAAGTACCTACGCCAGCCGTCCTGCGACCATGGTTCTTGTACGTAACATACAACAACGAACTCACAAGTACCTACGCCAGTCGTCCTGCGACCATGGTCCTTGTACCTTAAAACTTTAAACTATTTAAATCTCAAAGACATAAACTCAGATAAATAAATAAGTGATCACGATAAGAGCCCCGTTAATGTGTCTTACAGTAATATGTAGGTTGTATACCTACCTTTTGGCAAATATTAATAAATAAAAGGATTCGATTAGCATGTGATTATAGAAGGCGGCGAGGTCCGGCCGCAGCGTCCATGCCCACGCCCACGCCGCACATTATGTCGTCGTCCATTATGTACAATTACAATAATTTAAAGTTTGAGGTCGGCACCATTTTATAATTATCTTCGTTTACATAAGGACAGCTGCGGCGCTGTTGACAAACACATCCATCTCTCGATAAGCGGCAACGGCGCGGCCGCAGCCACGACCACGGCCACGGCCGCGTGGCATTGCGTAACGTAACGTAACGTACCTACCGTTAAGTGTGGTACGCGTCTTAGTAGTGGCGCCCGTGTTACTACCATACGAATACAGAAGACGACTAGAATGGAATCTCATGTACTTCCTCTTTGTGATTGTACAAAATAAGTACCTCTTTTCTGAGACATTTTTTTATCTGAGCAGTGGCAGATACCATTCGTTACACTAAAGTAAAGTAAATCGTCTAATAATCTAGCGCCACTTAATCTTGTCGGGCAGTACGGCATAGGGTTTGGGCGGCATGGCGAGGCATGCCGAGCTGTCCTGTACAGAAGATGGGCATCTCATTGGTGTGAGTGTATACAAGCCCCGTTGTGCAATTTATGACAATTTTGAATTAGTGGGTTTCATTTATTACGACCTTGGTTGTAGCGACCATTTAGCTATAGCGACGTTAAATCTAAGTCTCTTGAATTTAAAGCATACTCTAGTACGAAACTCATGTGGCTATAGTATAGTAGCGACTGTTTTTAATGAATCATTTGTAACAAATTCCTAGAAATCCCATGCAGATATTGCGACCGGGGCTTTTTTAATTCCACTACAAACATTTCTTATCTTTTGTTTACATCCACACAGATGGTCAGCAGCTGTGGAGACCTTTACCTTTTGTGTATAGATATCAGCTAAGTAGGTAGGTAAACGTGTACGTTTCGGAGTTTAATTTATGGTTCAGTTACAAAGTGATATTCTGAGTACAAACTGGGTTTAGTAAACTTTTGAATAAATATGGCTTCTAGACGCACATACACTGTAACGGCTTTTGGATATAACGACGAAATTAGTCCCTTCATCGTTGTTTTACCCGAAATCCACTGTAGTTATGGAAGAAACGCGGTGCAATTTAGCGAAAGATCAACACGATAAGATCTACATACTCGCTTATCGAACCATCGTGACAATAGCGTCGAACGTGGTTTACTTCCATCCCTAAATAGGGCACGTCCCGTTAAGTATAATTAATTAGATCTTTTGTATATAAACTAACCGATGTGGTTGAGTGGGCTCATATTATTGTACTTACTTCCGTGAATATACAAGTTAATAGACACATGTCTTTCCTTCAATCGTCTAACCGCCCGCCTTATCTCAGCTGAACGAAATAGCAATTCCCATAAAAAAATGATTATTTGTGGAGACTTTAACATAAACATTTTAGAAAATAGCTCATTAAGCACCAGATTTCTTTCCTTATTTCGATCTTTTCATACAAATTATTTAATTTGTGAACTGACTATAATTGCTGTATCTAGTGCCAATTGCATCGACAATTTATTTACTGACATAAAACCAATTCAAAAAAAAATAATAAGCAATCTAGAGTCAGATCATTGTGGACAGTTAGTGGTGTTAAAAAGAAAGAATAGTATTACTAAAAAGGACATTAAATTTATACAAATTACAACTAAATGGATTGAATCATTTAAATCTAACTTATTGCAACTTCCGCATTTACTTTATAAAGGCAACCCAAATGATATGTAGAATAATGTTCTTGACACTATTACTAGAGTATAATAAAGAAACTGAAGTAGGCGTAAACTGTATGAATTATATAAAGAAAGAACATCTAATAATATTTAGGTGACACGTAAAAAAATACTCAAAAACCTATAAAAAAGCATGTATTGTTGCAAAATCAATTCACCTCAGAAGTAAAGTAAAAAAATCAACAAATATAATTAAGACTGCATAGAGCATTATAAACAATGAAAATGGTAAAGCTAGGAATTCTTGTCAGAACTTTGAGTTGATCGTAGATGATAATAGTTTTTAAACAAATCTTGTTAATTCCATTCAAAACAACCGAAAATCTTTACTCAAGTTCAATTTTAGCAGAAAAAATAATAAAAACTAATGTTCCTGAATGTAAACTCCCTTTGTATTTAATAACATAAGTCCTACGGATGTCACAAATACGTTTAAAACATTAGAAATTAAAAACACCACTGACCTTTGAGGACTTTCTGCAAAAACTATAATTCATGTTATAGCACAACCCTTAGCCATGATTTTTAATAGATGTGTTGATAGTGGTGTGTTTCCTGATGAGATAAAACTTAGCAAACTTAACTGAGCAAATTCATACATCTTTCTAAATCAGGTAGTTCAACAGACTCTTATAATTTTCGGCGTATTTTAATAGCCGTATTCAGTAAAGTTTTTGAATTAACATACAGTGTCAAATGTTAAGCCATTTCTGTATCAATAACTTATTTAGTAGTAAACAGTTTGGCATAATGAAAGGCCGTTCCACAACCGATGCAGGAGTGGCACTATTGACAAATATATTTAAAGCTTGGGTGGGTTCGAATTATACTTTTAGAGTGATTTTGTAATTTATGGCGTTTAACTACGTCCAATATGAAAATCGTACTTAAGTAATAGAATTTAAAAAGTGGTTTTAATTTTGCCAAATATCAGGAATCTCTAGTGAAATTAGGTGTACCATAGGGGTCAATATTGAGGCCTTTCCTGATTTTAGAATATATAAATGACAGAGATAGAATTATTTGCGGGTGTCACTTTATTATTGTTTAAAGTGAACAGGAAAATCGTCAATTTGAACGACATAAATAGACACCTTACAAAAGTCTCAAACTGGTTTACTGTAATCTTGTACTTAATGCAAATAAAAACATGCATTAAGTTTTCACCGCCTAATGTAATCCGAATTAATAGGAATCTGGTATTAAATGATAAATAAATAGAATTAGTTGATAAAACGGTCTTTTTAGGTATAACTATTGACTCGAAATTGCAGTGGGGTCCACAAATTCATAATATGTTATAGTGTGTACAATTTAAGGCTGAAATTGTAATTTATTGAATAAAATTGAAAGTAAAAGAAATATGAAAACTTGCATTTCTAGCAGGTAAACGTAGTTCTGCTAAGTGGTGTAAAATTTTATAATAAGTTACCTGTAGAAATTCTCAACTTAGGTACCATTTGCTATGTAACAAAGCATATTATAATGTAGATGAATATTTGATGGACAAAATTGTATGTAAGATGTAAGATGTTCTTTTCAAACTCAGATAATTTACATTTGATAAGTTAAAGTAGCACAAAGCTAAGTAGTAATGTCATGACTTTGTTGTAAACTTTACAGCGGTCGGTGTGCGAGCTACCAGGAGATGCACAATGCCAATCCGCCTTTGGTTGGCTGGTTTTGGTAGGGTTTTGGATGTGTAGGGGTGTGACGCGTAGGTGCCTGTGTATACATATTTGGATACATGTCGTGTACTTGATGACTTGGTTCCTGCTTGGCTAATTGGTAACAGGTGTACGTCCAGGAGTTTCTTGTCACTTCTTCTCCCTTTAGGCTAGTTTCCGAAGTGATGTTAGTTTAAATGATGAGCATTCGTTGCCAGGCTGTTGTGTGGGAGCTGGTTGCCACAAAATGCCATAAAATGTAATGTCTGTATATATGTAAATGTATTCTGCTGTGTAGTGACAATATGAATATATTTTTCTCGGGAGTTACTTCTGATATTAAAATCGCGTCACAGAATAATTGAGGACTTTTAACGTATCACATGGTGTGCAATTGTGTATTTTTAGTTGAATTGGTTACTCAGAACCGAGTTTTGCCGTAGGCAAAGCAAATAATATACAAAGTAATTAATGATAAGTTAAGATTAGTTAAGATGTGTACCTATCGAGTTCGTAGTAAAGATGACGGTACACGGTCGTTCGCTGAGTACACAAGCAACATATTCTCGGAACAGCTTAGCCAAAAAAAAAATTGTACGTAATTACCGTGATCACTGTTCACTGTTGCCGACCCACTTATTCACACTGTCTACACAAACAACCTTTAACAGTATTCGTAAAGCGAATCAGCGACAATCACCAGTTTGACTATTAGAGTAAGACCTGTTCAGATCCCTACCCTCTACTTCACACTGCCTACACAAACAACCTTTAACAGTATTCGTAAAGCGAATCAGCGACAATCACCAGTTTGACTATTAGAGTAAGACCTGTTCAGTTCCCTACCCTCTACTTCACACTGTCTCCAAAAACAAACTTTAACAGTATTCGTAAAGCAAATCAGCGACAATCACCAGTTTGACTATTAGAGTAAGACCTGTTCAGATCCCTACCCTCTACTTCACACTGTCTACACAAACAACCTTAAACAGTATTCGTAAAGCGAATCAGCGACAATCACCAGTTTGACTATTAGAGTAAGACCTGTTCAGATCCCTACCCTCTACTTCACACTGTCTACAAAAACAACCTTTAACAGTATTCGTAAAGCGAATCAGCGACAATCACCAGTTTGACTATTAGAGTAAGACCTGTTCAGATCCCTACCCTCTACTTCACACTGTCTACACAAACAACCTTAAACAGTATTCGTAAAGCGAATCAGCAACAATCACCAGTTTGACTATTAGAGTAAGACCTGTTCAGATCCCTACCCTCTACTTCACACTGTCTACAAAAACAACCTTTAACAGTATTCGTGAAGCGAATCAGCGACAATCACCAGTTTCACTATTAGAGTAAGACCTGTTCAGGTCCCTACCCTCTACTTTACACTGTCTACAAAAACAAACTTTAAAAGTATTCGTAAAGCTAATCAGCGACAATCACCAGTTTGACTATTAGAGTAAGACCTGTTCAAGTCCCGACCCTCTACTTCACACTGTCTACACAAACAACCTTTAACAGTATTCGTAAAGCGAATCAGCGACAATCACCAGTTTGACTATTAGAGTAAGACCTGTTCAGATCCCTACCCTCTACTTCACACTGTCTACAAAAACAACCTTTAACAGTATTCGTAAAGCAAATCAGCGACAATCACCAGTTTCACTATTAGAGTAAGACCTGTTCAGGTCCCTACCCTCTACTTTACACTGTCTACAAAAACAAACTTTAAAAGTATTCGTAAAGCTAATCAGCGACAATCACCAGTTTGACTATTAGAGTAAGACCTGTTCAAGTCCCGACCCTCTACTTCACACTGTCTACACAAACAACCTTTAACAGTATTCGTAAAGCGAATCAGCGACAATCACCAGTTTGACTATTAGAGTAAGACCTGTTCAGGTCCCTACTCCTACTTCACACTGTCTACAAAAACAACCTTTAACAGTATTCGTAAAGCGAATCAGCGAAACGCACCAGTCACTCACTCAATAAATAATGAAACGGGTACATACATTTAGGAATTCTTATCAGGACTTTGAGTTGATCGTAGATGATACTAGTTTAAAAACAAATCTTGAGGTAACTGTTGCTTTTGTTTTTTTTTGCAAGATTCCATTCAAAACAATTGAACATCTTAACGCAGGTCCCATTTTAGCTTCCTGCTATTTAATTTAAAACTAATGTTTGTGAATGTTAAGTTCCCTTTGTAATCAGTCCTACGGATATCATAAATACATTTAAAACATTAAAAAAAACCACAGACCTTTGAGGGACTTTCTGTAGAGACTACAAACTCAATAATTCATGTTATAGTATAACCCTTAGCCATAATTTTAAAAAATTGTGTTGATAGTGGTGTGTTTCCTGATCGGCCTATTTTAATACTACCTGTACTCAGTAAAGTTTTTGAAAAAATCAGGTCTTGTCAAATGTTGTGTAGTTGTGTAATACTAAACAATTTGGCTTTATGAAAAGCCGTTCCACAACCGATGCAGGAGTGGCACTATTAAAAAATATATTTAATGCCTGGGAGGATTTGCATGATGTTCTTGGAGTGTTTTGGCTAAGGCATTTGACTATGTCTAACATAAAAATCTCATCAGAAAGCTACATCACTATGATATTAGAGGCAAAGCTCTCGGCCTTTTGACCTCCTACTCATGTAGTAGCAGAGTACAGAAAATGGATGTCAACGGTCACAATCTCCGGCTTCAGGAGTCACAATGGCAGTCCCTCAGGGCTCAATTTTAGGTCCTTTTCTTTTTCTTATTTACATTAATGATCTCCCATATCATGTAAAAAACCATGATATTGTCTTATTTGCTAACGACACCTCTTTACTTTTTAAAGTTAAGAGACGACAGACATGTTATGATGGAATTAATAATGCCATTTCTAAGATTGTAAATTGGATTAACGCTAATAATTTGTTACTAAATGAGAAAAAAACCAAATGTGTTAAATTAACATTACTAAATGTTAGTCAGATTTAGACATGTATTAATATAAACGGCGAGAAATTCGAACTTGTTGATTCAATAGTCTTTATTGACTTTTTTCTTCAAAGTTCAATGGGGTCCACATATTCATAATCTAGCCAAAAAACTTATCTTTGCTGTGTATGCTGTATATTAAGAAAATAAGGCAATCGACCGATGTCGACACTGCAAAAATAGTATATTTTAGCTATTGCCATAGTTTAATGACAGTACCTGGTAGACCGAGCTTTGCTCGTTGTTTTACAACACCATCTATTGTCAAGTAGCGTTAGTGTTGCTGTGTCGCTAAAAATAATAGTATAACTACTCGCCAATAGATGTCGGGAAGTCATATTTTTCAGTTTTTTATTGCCTGAAAACACGGATAAAACGACGTTTTCTAAAAATGTAAACCTAGTTAGATTGATTTACCGCCTCCTAAACCCCCTACATACTAAATTTCATGAAATTCGTTGGAGCAGTTTCCGTGATTCAGATTATACAAGGTCCAACCGTTCTAATGTAGAAGCTTTCGTGTAACAATAGTGTAAGTGTTTAGTATTCATTTGCAATAAAAATGAATATTCTGTCTTAATTTTTTTTATAATTTTAATAAATGTTAACCAAAAAAGTTACTTGTTCACTTTCGCGTTCATAATCCTTAACTCAGTATTCTCCGATTCAACCAATTAAACGTAGCGAAAATGGTCTTGCGCAGTGCGTCTATGCGTACTGCAACCCGCACACCCCACCGCGCCCGCCCACGCATTTTAGTCTCCGTCATTATTTTAGCGAGATAGTACCTACGCAAATTATTGATTTTATCATCAAATCATCGAAGGAAGCATCTTTTGTGTTTGGCGTCAGTGACTTGTACGTGTGGCGGCGTCTTTGCGGTGAGGGGTTTCATCCCTACCATATTACCAGTCCAGCAGTTGGAAGCGACATATCAGCTCCGCACGAATTCTGTGAGTGGCTGGCCGAAGATTCCTCAAGAAATACATACATATCTTGTGGACAAACGAGACTTTCACCCGCGTTGGCATTGTGAAGATACCATATTTATGCCTTAACATTTTTGTAATACGATGTTTTTATTCAAGTTTTAGCACGAAAATTTTCAATGGACGTACTACCTATAGCAAAATGTATCTTTAAATTTGAATGCCGCGTTCAAATAGGTATTCAAGTTCAGTAATTTAAGTTAATGAGAAGTTATGATTTATTTTATGAAAGGTTTAAAGCTAACAACATATAAGTACAAATAACTAAAATGTTATGAACTTACGAATCAGAGACACAGAATTAATTTTTAAATATAGGTAGTAATCTAACTTCCGATTTATGAATTCGGACTCTAGACAAAATGAGTATGGATGCTTTAAAACTTGCTGTGATTGGATGGTTGTTTGGAAGGCAAGTTGATTGGATGTTTTAAGACAATCACTGATTGGTGGTTAAGTGATATAGAAATGTACTCTTTAAGGTAGTTTCATAACTTTTACTCGAATAAAATTTTATACAGGAAATTAAACGTAGGATAAATCGGAGACCCTCTAGATAGGAGTTGTTTTGTTATCCGCGATTTTCTTTTCTTATTCATTTTATTGCCTTTGTTAAATAGTTATGCTACTGTTATTTGGAATTCTATAATGTTGAGTATAACCGCGTAAGTTTAAGATACTTAGAACTTTTATAATATTGAAAAAACCCGCGAAACTTACCTAAGTGAATCGTTTAACAACCATTAGGGTAGCCTCGTACAATAAATATTCAAAGTCAAAATGTTTTATTCAAATAGGGATTTTACAATCACTTTTGAACTCTAACAATGATAAAGGGTAGTTGTCTTGATTTTCAAGTATTCCGTATAATGGTATGACGTGTTAGTTTATTTTAAATTACCCAGGGTTTGTTAAAACTTTACGAACATTTAGAATATAATATTAATATTCTATTAGTTTAGGATAATTGGGCTGTTTTATCTAGACCGTTCATATTAATCTAGGACTTTATAATAGTACCCCAACCAACATAACTAGTATTATACTTAAAAGATATTCCTTTTTCTTTGTTAAAATTAATTAAGGCCGGACATCCGTCCGGAATAAAAAATAGGATGGAGGGGTTTGAAATGTGGGGTTGCTAGAGAGGGGTTAGCGGTGATGAAAGTGCGTGGTCCCATACATACAGAACATTCAATTGCCGTCGTTCAAATTGTCGAAACGCTGCCCGAAAATGGAAAACCATAGTCTACGCTTGTGGGTCACTAGAAGCTACCGCGAGGGGTTAAACTACAGCTAAATTGTACCACCATTTCTGGTAAGTAAATACTCTTATATTAGAAGTTACAGTGAAAATATTGTATGTTCGTTGTGAAACTCTTTAGGTTGTGTATTAAAAATATCTAAATTAATGTTTAAACATCCAAATGACAGGCCCGCTTTTGCCGGTTAGAAATTTATGGTGGAAAGAAATCTCAATCACCTCAGTAGGAAGGAATATATTAATGGACCTTGTTTCTAGGACATTTTCAGCTAGGTAAAGATAAATCTTCTATAAAAGTAGAAGTGGGAACTAAGATTATACCAACCATAATAATTATATAGCCCACTAAAGAACTAGGTCTGCCAAGAGATACAGTAATTACTATGTGTAATCCGTGTCCATCCTTAGCGGCGTTAGTAGGGTTTTACTATTTTGGCTGGTTAGCTAGTGTAGGTGAGCGCTGATGTGCATCGTAAGGGGGCGCCCCTTAAACCTACTTTCAGGTCACAAGTCCTGAACGCTTAGCTACCTAGTTCCCACTCTACAAAACGAATGGAGTTAGTATTCGTATGTATTTTACTTTCAAATGTGGAAGAACTCTTTAGTACCTACTGTGTCCCTTAGATTTGAGATTCGAGTATTTGCGTTGTTTAGGTTTTGTACCGGCTTTAAAAACGGTGAATACTCAAAAGTAGGTATTACTTATGATCGTAGATTTAGCTATATTTATTTCTTGATTATTTTCTTTTAAGGGTTTTTTGTATGCTATTGATTTCTATATTACTCTGACGTACCTCCAAAAGAACTGGGGGCACTACGTTTTCGGGTCCAAACACTTTTGACGATCACGCTTGGCCAAATAAGATAATAATCTACATCATATTATTAGATTCTTTTGATTTCTATCTCTCGTTGAGTGATAGTTGGGCTTCGAGATTTCTTAGACCATTTTATTATATCTTAATATTTTTATATTTTTGTAGTTAAGGGGGGACTTGACAGCATGTTTAACCAGCACAATGCCCATTTCTCGGCCGACCCTCTATTTAACACTCAAATCAAATCGAATAATATTTATTCAAGTAGGTTTTCGAAAACTTTTGAATCGTCAATACAATCTGAGCAATGATAATTTCTGTCAAAAATAGTCGGCAAGAAGTTCTATTTAAAGTAATAAGACAATCAATCTGTATTGAACCACTTAGTTAATAAGCTACAAAAACAAAGTCGTGATACACACACATGTCAATTATTATTTTTTGTTTTATGTAGCATAGGGGGCGCACCATGTGAAGCTTTAAACATCGTCAATCGTGTGAAGGAATTCAGATTTTAAGAGTATACCAATGTTTAATAGTACCAGCATAGCGTAATAATTACTCTAGTAGGATTTTTAGGTAGTATTATAATGATATTCATACAGACAGACATACACAAAAAAATATCCATACTATCCATATCCTCGTCGTTTCAGCCGAAAGACGTCCACTACTGTATGTAGGCCTCCCCCATATGTCTCCACAACGGCCGTTCCTGAGCCGCCCGCGCCCACCCGCTTGCAGAAGCTCTGATGTAATTCCGTCATCGCCCGCCGCCTAATTGTTCTTAAGCTGTTTCAAGGCCATTCTAATATCATTTATATAAGCTGACGTCCGGGATATCTTCGGTATAGTGTCGAGTTAGATTGGATCCAAGTTCTTTGGCCGTGATGTTGACAGGATCACGAGTTGAGGTGTAAAACTGTCTATAGAAGTTCTCGATTTATCTCAATATTTCAGGTTTGGACGAAACGATTTTGCCAGTTTCGGTCTTCGGCTTTGTTAACTGTCGTTGCCCAGTAGTCAGGTATCTAGAAAACACTTTTCGCTTTATAGCCTCACGTCAGGTGATGTGTTGAAATGTCGTATATTACGTCATATGGCTTTCGAGATTTATCTATTGAGCCGCGTGTATTCGGACCTACCAGATGAAGACTGCAATTTCATTACGCGCTGCACCTTCATAAGATTGAGAGTCTGATCTGAGAATTTTTGTGTTCCTTTTTTGCGGCGAGCTTTGAAGAACTTAGCTGCAACCGCTTGGACAGTTTCCACCAGACTTATCATTTAAATCCTCCACATTTTCGCAATCCGCTAGGCACTGAAAGCGATTTTGAAGTTCGAGCTGAAAATGTTCGGGGTTCTATATGAAGGCAATCGTTAGACGGGGCGTAGACCTCATCAATCGACTTCTTTTACATTCGAGGTTAATATTCAGCGTGCTACTAATCATGCGGTGATCGGTGCCAGTTATCACTCTATTGATCAAAGAGACATCGATGATCAGAAGACAGGATAAAGTCAATCTCCATTTTTAAGAAAAAAATCATCATAAAGAGTCCTCCTGTATCACCTTCAGAGAATAACTTTTGGTGATTCTGAGTACAAGGTACGCTACCCTTGTCGACACACTCTGGATAGTCGTTATGTTGTTGATGGAGGACACCACCTTGAGACATTTGTTCGCCCTGCAGGAAGTAGAACCAGTTGTCGGATTTGAGCAATATCGAGTCCTCTCCCTGTCTTCGGACTTCAGATAGCTCTATTATAACTTAGCGCAGCTTGTATACTTCTTCTTGCAGATCAACAATCTTTTCGCCACTCCTCAAAGTGCGTATGTGCGTTGTATGTTTCCAGGGCCAGTTGTCGGTGTTTATGGTAGCCGGATCTCTGCCGGGGATTCTCCGCACCCCCTGCCCACCGTTACCTAGACCGCTACTATAGTCAGGACTAGTGGGGCTGCCACTAAATCCATACAAATATTACAAATGCGAAAGTAAATCTGTCTGTCTGTCTGTTACCTCTATACGCTTTAACCGCTGTACCAATTGAGATGAAATTTGGCATGGAGATAGTTTGAGGCCGAGAAAAGGATATTGAAAACGTTAGGGGGAGTCGGTTTTTTTCTATAATTGAGGAGTTGCCGTTGAAAAACTACACCTATAACCGAATTTAGGGCGGGTGGAACCGCGGAAAAAAGGTAGTGTAATGCGATAGTTAATCTGTTTGTTTGTTACTTGCTTCACGACACGACTGAGCATCAAATGCAGCTAAAACTTCGGGCAGGGATTGAAGCCCCACTTGGCACGTACTCGTACGCCCGCTAGTAGTCCTATTGTTTGATTCTGGACCGATGAAAACTTAGAAACGTTTGCCAAACGTGGTACACGTCATACGTACACTACACGGCACTGGGAAAAGTTAATCATGGTATCTCATCGGCTATCTAGGTCGGAGAACTCTGTTTATGTGATCGGGCCTGCAGTCTACAACCGTCTGCCGCAGCAGATAAGAGATGCTTCTTCTGCTAATATATTCAAAGAAAGACTAAGGACCCGGCTCTAGCAGATGCAGTTCTATGATTTCAAAGAATTCATGGAGTTGCCACTGTGAATGCAAAGCAATTCTAAATATCTGATTTTTTTACTTTTTATTATTGTTATTTTCGTTTAAATGTTTATTATAATTCCTTTAGCATAACTTTATATAATTGAATATTTTGACAAACCATATTTTATGTTGTACTATTATGTAATGACCTGTAACCTGATGTTGTTATGAATAAAATCTGTATCTGTATCTGATTTGTTGGCTTGATTGGCTTCACAATGTGTAAACTATGGGACTTGTCCGTTGTCTTGTGTCTCTCTCAAATAGTACTTATTTATTTATTGTACTTATCCAGTATAGTACTAATATGCGATTGGTCAAAAGACTCCTCAAAACTTCTTAGATCCAAACTTGGTATGTTGTGAGCTAAAGAAAGCAACTGCCAGAGCGAAATTCCAATTCATCGACAAAATAGGTGAGCGACTTGCGAGTTACCCTCTGGGAGTCGTGCTTTCTGGTCGCTTGATAAAGCTGCCGAAGGGAACTTTTGTCAGTCGTCGTTACCAACACTGCGAAAGACCGATGGTGACTTGGCCCATAGTGCTAAAGAGAAAGCCGATCTACTGGGCAGTCTCTTTGCCTCCAACTCGAATATGAACGATGAAGGCGCTGTACCATCTACTATACCGTGGTGCTGTAAGACCATGCCGGAAATCTCCATAACACAGCGGGAGGTTCAGCGGGCGCTGCTTTCTCTGGACGTTTATAAGTCGAGTGGGCCAGGCGGTATACCAACAGTGGTGCTTAAGCAGTGTGCTCCTGTGTTATGTCCTGTACTCACGCGCCTCTTCGTGCTTTCCTACCACACTAGGCAATTTCCGTCTTCATGGAAGTCTGCGAATGTGCACCCAGTGCCCAAAAAGGGCGATAGATCACATCCATCGAATTACAGGCCTATCGCTATTACCTCTCTTCTCTACAAGGTGATGGAGCGTGTGATCAACACACAGCTTCTAAGATACCTGGTCAGTGATCGTAATATGGCTGTAGCTTTAGCTCTGGCACTAGCCATTGAGAGTCAAGGGGAGGCATTGGCATGTAGCCTGGACATAGCGAATGCCTTCGATCGGGTCTGGCACCGAGGTCTTCTGTCGAAGTTGCCATCTTACGGAGTTGTGCCATCTTTGCCCCGCAAGGCTCTGTGCTGTCTCCTACGCTGTTTCTACTGTATATTAATGACATGTTGGACATCAACAACATACATTGCTATGCAGATGACAGTACTGGAGACGCTTATTACACGGGTCGTGCAAACATCCCTCGTTCCGTTGTGGAGGTAAACCGCAGAGAACATACACTTCCATGGCCCCACCTGAGGTATTGCATTGTTTAGTAGTTATGTTGTACTCCCATGGTCCACCTACCTGCGGTATCGTATTTTGGTGGCACGCTGTTGTGGTTCGTTACATATAAAACCACTCCCCTGCCCACAGTAAGCGTATGTACACAACACAAGTATTACGATATCTACCTATATTGTACACCTTAAAATTGTAACGGTTGTGATTTATGAATGACGATGTTTGCGCTCTTGGACGCTTTGCGCTGTGTACCAAAATAATAAACCATAGTCTGAGAGCAAAATATTTGCATAGATCAAGCCCATCACATACGGAGCTATAATATATGTCCTTTCTCGGGACTCATACTATCTCCTGCTAATTTTTATCTTAATTGGTACAGCACAGCGGTTCAAGCGTAAAGAGGTAACAGACAGACAGATTTACTTTCGCTTTTGTAATATTTATATAGATATACATGGATTGTATGGATATTTTTAAGTGTATGTAATAATTGTAATAATAATAAAATTCTTTATTGCACTAATTTTGTACGTAGGCATAGGCATTTTCTACTAGTTAAACATTGGTAATGTAGATATATCGGGGTTACGCAGTGTTTGTTGTAATACATGGTAGTAGCTTCGATAATGATAATAGATTTAGTGATAAAATATAGTATATAAAATCAATATCATGAAGTATAATATGTAAATAAGGAGGCGGATAAATTATTTATAATTTTATACATAAACATACATATATGTATATATAATGCATATATATTTAGGCAAAGTTCACTAGAAAGCACTAATACCTGACCTATGTATTTCGGATGTCGATATAGTACCGATGCAGTAAAGCTTTAAAGCTCTCTAGTGACTTTGCGTTAAGAATATATACTGGTAAATTAAACCACAAACGAACTGTTGTGACCGTAATCGAATCCGAATAAAATGTCGTACTATGCGCAGGGGTGCGGAGGAGATTGGAACGGCAAAACCGCATCTGTCGCTCTTAGGAACTCAAGAACTAACTATTAAATAAGGAGGGGATAAAAGATTATAAAGAATGCCATAAATACATGTCAAAAGATGAGTATTAGTAAAACGAATATTTTATGTACGGATGTGTATTTGTATTACACGCTTCAACCACTGGACGGATCGGAATGAAACTTGGCATACATATATGTAAGGTCCTGGAATAGCATATAGGCTACTTTTTATCCCGGAATTCCCGCGGGAATAACTATAACCGTGCTTAATGGAAGTATATCTATAGCTACAGCTTGATATAGCAAACTTCATTAGTGTAATTAAGTAGTAAATTATAGTCGCCGATAACCGAATTTAGGGCAGGCGGAGTCGCTGGAAAATAAGTATACCTAATTAAGGAGTTCCTCGCCGATAACCGAATTTAGGGCGGGCTTCAACCACTGGACGGATCGGGATGAAACTTGGCACATCTATAGATTAAGTCCTGGAATAGCACACATGCTACTTTTTATCCCGAAAATTCAAAAGTTCCCGCGGGAATAACTATATGTAGTAAATCATTTTTACAACATTGAATAAAGACCCGTATTTCATAATAATAAGTATACATGTTATGCAATCAGTATTAAACAAATGTATTTAGCCTAAATATTATAAAATAGCATAAAAGTTAACTTGGCTTAAAATTGTAAGTTTCACACAGTCATTGCACACTTGAGTCTGGGAATGCATACAAAAAGTCCAGAGCTCAAGTTATACTGGTGTTGTTCCTCATATTAAATTTATATTTGTAAAAAACCATAATATTCTTACCTTGTTTATCTTAAAAATAACGTATTAAAAGAAAAGGGAAAGGAATATAAACTATTTCCCACGTTTAGTTGAAGGTGGCGAACAAAATAACTATAAACATTAGAAAAGAGTAACATAACACATATTCTTATTAAAATAAAGTTCAAATTAATAGTTAAATACAAAAGTAAACTAAAATAGCCTTTTGCTTCCTTGTTAGCAATAAATTCAATATGGTTTGACATATTTGCGCGCTTAAGCTAAAAGCAAATCTTAAAAATTATAGAGTGTCGAGACGTGTCAGGTAGGGTTGGCAATATCTTAAATTAGTATATTAATTAGAATTTTGTTAGGGAATATCATGTTCATTAGTCGATAAATAATAAAGATTTTAAAGATAGAATATAAAGGATTAATGTGAGTCATCTTTGGGGAATTCAAGAAAATTGTAGTTTTCTTGTCTTTTCCTAAAAGAAATTTCAAAGGACTGGAAATTTACATAAATATCAATATTATTAACTGTAAATGTTTTATAAAGGTGACTTTAAATGTTTAAAACATATTACCAAAAAAGCTAAATAAACAATAAGCTAGTAAATTCATAAAAATAATAAAATTTTGAAGTAAAACTAGTACAAACCTAATGATATAGTTTGGTTGTTAAAATAGAGTATAATTAAAATCATATTTTTGATAGAATTTTTGATTTTGAATAATTTTAAATTCCATATGTTAAAAATTTGTGACAACGCTACATGCTTGATCGATGTTAATATATAAAAACTCCAAGACTTTGTAAATTAAATAGCACAAAGCTAAGTTTAATTTTTTTTTTGGATTTGAATAGATTGGAGCTTTTGGAACAAAAAACACCCAGAATACTTGAAACTATAAATATTCGGTTTGACAAGCAAGATTGGTGTGAGCTATAAAGGTTAAAGGGTGAAGAAAGTACGAGAGGAGGGTGAAATTTGAAATTTTGGTAGAAACAAAATTTTAAATGAGGAGTTAGTCTGGGTCCGCGCGCGCAAGAATACAGTCAATAAGTTTGACTGATTCTCGCGTTTAGAGCATTTATATTTAAAGTAGGTTCATAATAAGTGTTAAAAAAAAAAATTGATATCTTCAACACATACTAAATCAATTATATATATTCCTTAGGAAAGGCGTCGCTTTTCAAGACATGGTGTTTCGCGAGTTTATTTTTCAGTCGTCGTTCTGTTCTATTTATAATTTGTGAATTAGAAGATTTAGGCAGAAATCTTTAAGATTTATGATATTCTATTGTGCAGTGTTCTTTTTTTTATATTATGTTGAATTTCACAAAGAAGATTTGAAGACCTACGGAGCAGTCAAAGTTTGTACGAGAGGAGGTACTCCAGGCGTCCAGATGAGTTGGATATAGGTTCCAAAGCTTTTTAAAAACTACTTTAGGTAACGAGTAAGATGAGAGTATGTATGTGTTACACTTTTGTTAGAATTATGTACTTGAATTTAACTAAACATATTATTGTAGCTCTAGACATTCACAGATACCTGACAGTCTTTATATTTAAATCCTAGTGAGATGTACATAAAATGCTTTTTCACCGTGAGTGATACATGTATGTATCTACATAAGAGACAATGGTTTTTTTAATCTACTTCAAGTGTTTTGAAATCTCACTTTTCTACGTATTTAAAAGGTATCTAACGACGTATATTTTTTTATAATTTTGATGATATTAATTAAAAGTTATTACTTTTTATTTACTGTATGAAATACAGTGGGAGATAATGTTTCCTTATATATTTAAAACTGAATTAAAATCTAACTTCTTGTATATATGTAAATGAGAAGATATAAAGTTCTCATTTTTCTACATCTTTCAACTAATACCTATAAACATATCTATCAACATTTTGTTGATGATATAATTGAATAATTATCATTCATTGTTATTATTGCAAGTGCATCATATCTGATAAATAATATCGGTCTGAATGTATCAGAGATATTTTGTGTTATTTATATTATTATATAATTTTATATATTTTATCTTAGTGAAAATTATAAATTTGAGTTACTGTCATTATTATCAGTTGATTTAAGGCACTAAAAACATTAATTTTACTAAGTGACCTAGAATCTAGATTGTTTTTAGAAATTTAATAAACACTAGGAACTAAAATTATCAATTTGAGTTACTGTTGTTAATATCAGTTGATACAAGGCACTAAAAATATAAATTTCACTAAGTGACCTAGAATCTAGATTGTTTTAGGAATTAAACAAACACTAGGAACTCAAATTTTCAGTAAAGCACCGTATATCTGAGGAGTGCGGGACTGACTTTAGACTGAGAGTTGGTACCAGAAGTTGAATAACACTGTACAACATAGAAAATTTCACCTGGGATTCCTCATTGATATTGTTGATTTCTTTAGGGTCTGAAAAGATATATTTGATACTTATTAAGTTCAGAGGATGCATTAACATAAGATACTGCTTTTGCATGAAGCTAACCCAACGGGTCAAATATAGATTTTCATGAAATTATTGAAATTAATTAATATCAACACGAGACAAGAATGTCAGACTAGGAAATAATTTGAAGATATTCTCTGTAATATTAACTCCTGTTAAGGAACTAAAATTTCAATCTTGTTAAGTAAATTTTTTTTGAGATGTACTAAGTATTTAATAAACACTAGGTACTCAAACTTCCAATGAGGCGCCGTAAGACCCTGGAGGGGTACGGTTTCGAGTTGGATTTCATTATTCACGGATGTAGACTACAGACAGTTGGCATAGTGAATAACACTTGTACCACACCGAGATATTCACCTGAGTTTCCTCAATAATATTGTTTGATATCATGGGGTTTGAAGAGAGGCATCTGATACTTACTAAGTCTAGGGGATGTCCCTACGTGAAAGACTGTTTGTGTACGAAACTAACCCAACCGGTCAAGTGTTCATTTTCATAGAACCATGAAAATTTTATAATATTATCACGAGATAAGAATGTCAGACTAGGAAATATAAGTTTCAGATAATAAATATCATACAACAAATCTGAAAATAAACAACAAATAATTATTAAATTACAGAAATTTATAGCGGTAACTTAATTTATAATTTAAAACCTATTACCTACATTATTATTGCTAGAATTAATTGAGAAAGAGTAATATAGGAAAAGGTTATAGGAGGTAAGGCGTGAAATGAACAAGTGAATTTGTGTCATTCGGTGAAAGAGGTTGTTTTCAGAATGAGATATTTTTAAGGTTTGAAATTTAAATACTAACTTAGTGGACTTAGGTTGCTCGGTGGATTTGAAGGCTGGATAATTGGTTAATCCAGGAAGGCGAGGGTGTAGGACGGAAGGGAGCCCTCGGGTAGGGAATTTAATCATAAACTATTTAAAATTAACCGAATAACCTATACCTCTCGAGAAGTTTGATACATATACCCGAGCACGAACTATAGCTATAGCTACAGCTTGCTATAGCAAACGTCATAAGTATAATAATTAATGAGTTAATTAAGGAGTCCCACGCCGATAACCGATTTAGGATTCTAGTATCAGTATAATAGTACCCAATAATCACACTAGAGTTACCTTCGCATTTATTATATCAGTATGGTAATTAAAAGTTAACGAATTAAAAAAAGGATATAAAAAAAATTAAACCGACTTCAAAAGTGTAATTTATTTAATTGGTACCTAACTAAACTAAAAAGGTAGAAATAAAAGAAGTAAATATGCCAAACATTTTTTTGAGGTCGGTGCCAGCCTTAATATTGGGAATTAACGATGTCAATTGTCACTTGGCAGTCGTAGTATGCGGTACAAGGTACTACGATAATGATAATGCTGAACACGCATGTCGTTAGCTTAATTCTGAAACATGACATTATTTATGCATGTTGCTTAAATAAGTCTCTTTTCATCGTGTCTGATACACATTTAACGCTCTATCTCAAAAAGTAATGAACTGATTTAAATGAAATTGGCTGCTCCCTAAGTTGGACTGTACCTAGTCTATACTTTTTTGAAATCGGACTTATAGTTTTTGAGACATGGGCGGACGAACATACAAACATACATACACTTAAGAAATTTGACGACTTGGATTGTGACTACTACTACTACGAGTATGTCTATGTGTTTTTAAAATAAGACTAGTATTACAAGATCCCAGAGCGATCTGACATAACTTATTTTCACATAGATGAAACCTTAGGTTCTCAGTAGCGTCTCATGTTCTTTGAATACCTGCGTGCTTGTGGAGCTACCCTTGTGACACCTGTGCAGGTATCAGGTAAGAAAGGTAACTAAAAATAAGGGTTACTTAACTTAAATTTAAATGGTTGATTTTTACATATGTTTTGTAGAATATTATTCTCAAATAGTATTATAAGTGTCAGACACTTTCCATGGGCCAAAACTTTTGTCAGACGCTTTAAAGCTCCACAAAAAATAAATTTTGTGTTTAGGGGACACTACAATTTGTCTGACTATTGAAATATAACTTTGTAATAGTTACCTTAATAACATATTTAAAAATCAGACATGTAAAAATAAGTAAAGTTCGTTTATTTTTTGTAGAGCTTTAAAGGCAAAGTAATTCATTCTTCGAACATTGACTTTTGGAATTAACCCGATGATGAAAAAAAAACAATACAATGACTGTTCAGAAACAAATTTCGGGACAAATACTTAACCGTGGTCATTTTTATGTTATATTCTAACTACATAGCATTTTTTTGTTTTAAAGTGAGTTTTTATAAATTATTAGTATTATTAAAAGTTTATACAGCTGACTTAAAAATATCATACGTTGTTTTGATAGCAATGGCAGAGTAGGTACAATTCCGAACGCAACCTCTATTTAAAAAAAAAAAAACAAAGTGGCGGCAAGCTGGTTTTTTTGAACATAAGATTGTTTATTTAATTAATAATTCTGTTTCGTTTGAAGAATGAGCGATACAAGCTACGAAGATATTTCGCTGACACCTGAAGAATTAAGACAACAAGTAGCCAATGCCGAACTTAACTTTTTACCAGAAAAGTCACGTGAAAATATTTTTCTCGCTGGTACAGGTGAAAAGTTGTATGCTGGGCGCGTGAGCAAATTTTTTCGGTTTTGTGCCTTTAAATCCCTCGCTATGCTCAGTAGTCTATATTTAAATCACTCGCTACTTCGCTAGCTCAGGATTTAAGGTCGGCACTTCTACCAAAAAATGCTTTTGCTCACTTGTATAACAAATAACTATTGTGAAATGAATTAGATACAAATAGCTATGTACTATATACCTCATTGGAATACAAATTAAACAGGCATTCTTTTTTAATAAAGAGCCAAGCAAAGACAAGCTTTATGTAGTACACTTTTTTTCAGAGTACGGCCTTAAAGTTAAAGAAGCCATAAAAAAATCAGTCATCGAATTACTCTTTTTGTGAAGATCAATTCTCAGGCAATAAGAAAACATCAAAATAGACTAGTTTTAACAATCCGCTTTGATTATTATGCCAATTTATAATTAAAATCGGTATTTTTTTTATAAAAATCAAAAATATATATTTAAATAACATTTTTTTTATACCACTAAGGTGGCAAACAAGCCGGTCGCCTGATGGTAAGCGGTCACCGTATTCTATGGACGCTTGCAACACCAGGGGAATCACTCGCGCGTTGCCGACCCTTTAGAAATGTAATAACTTCTTTCTTGAAGAACCCCATACTGTAGACCTTGGAGAAAACGTTGGCAGGGCATTGAAGAAGAAGAAAAATTTTTATTTAGCAAATAAGCAACACATTATAGGTACAACAAAACATTCAAAAATACAAAAAAAAAGGTTAGTAACTACAAGTTTTTTGTGTTGCATAATGCCAAATAGGGTATCCACTCAGCATAAGCTGCGGCCAAAGCCACAACACTGATTTTCAGTGGAGCCCTTTATTCGCCGTCAGATCTCCAAAAAAACATACATGCTCGCTGAATTGGCTAAATAAACATATACTATACCACAGAACATTATACAGAGAAAAATAAAATAAAATAAAAATCTATTTCTTTGTTTAAATACTATCTCTAAAGTATTCTTAACTACCATAACAAAAAAGAAAGAAAGATAAAGAACAAAAATTATTAAGTACAGCTAACTATTAACCCATAAATGTTTAAATTAAGAGGGACTTGATGCAGCGGACCAATGAAATTAAATAAAGATACATCACCATCATACACGTATGAAAACTGATCAACAACAAATGCAACAGGCAATACGGAACGGATAAATCAGAATGAGATAGTTTTATTAAGTGAGTTTCGTTCTCTACACAAATTAAGGCCACCGACTTAATTCCGGTGCATGCTAGTTAGCATTGCATTCTACAACCCAAGAATAAGCGGGAGAAAGTTACCATTTCGGTTCTAAAGTGTGACAATGAATTCCCTGCCGATAGTGAGCGGTGCGATGGTAGATCATGGGCATGGGGACCGTGGGCATCATTCCGGTAGAACACGCAAAAGGAGGAAAAGTCTCTCCTCAGATTTAAGGGCTCGATACCGCAAGTGAGTTTGGAATTGTCGACAATTCTTACTACCGTCGTTGAACCGAGTCAAAAGGGTCAAGCTGGTATATCCGGGTGCACCCGCCCAGAGATGGCAGCAATACTCCATATAGGGCCGGTCTTGCGACTTGTAAAGCAGCGACCTTTGCCCCGACGTGAAGTACTGCTTCGCTCTGTTGTCCTGCAGATGATCTCGGAACTGAACATCGCTGGAGATGTCAACACCAAGAATTCCAATGCTCTTGGAGATGGTTAGGGGAGTGTTCTAAAATTGTAGGACCACAGTGAATGGGGTTTTCTTAGCTGTGAACGCGAAGACTTGTGTCTTTGTACGGATGAATCGGACTAAGTTATCCCGTTCTCAGTTAGACACAATTTCTTCACGTCTTTCCTCCACAACGGAACGAGGGATGCTTGCACGACCCGTGTAATAAGCGTCTTCAGTACTGTCATCTGCATAGCAATGTATGTTGTTGATGTCCAACAAATCATTGATATGCAGTAGAAACAGCGTAGGAGACAGCAGAACCTTGCCTTGCATTAATATCAATGCTATCAGAGCAACTACCGTCAACTACGGCTCGTATGCGACTGCCAGATAAAAATCCACCCATTTGCATAAACCCTCGGGCCTCCTATTTGCACAAACCCTCGAGCACTTCGTAAGATGGCAACTTCGATAGAAGACCCCGGTGCCAGGCCCGATCGAACGTCTTCGCTATCTCCAGGCTACATGCCAATGCCTCCCCCTGACTCTCAATGGCTAGTGCCCATCGGTGTGTGAGATACACTAGAAGGTCACCAGTCAAGCGATCGTGGCGAAAGCCATATTGACGGTCGCTGATCAGGTCGTGGTTTTCTAAGTATCTTAGAAGCTGTGTGTTGATCACACGCTCCATCACCTTGGAGAGGAGACTGGTAATAGCGATAGGCCTGTAATTCGATGGATCTGATCTATCGCCCTTTGGCCTTTTGGGCACCGGGTGTACATTCGTAGTGTTCTATGAAGACGGAAATTGCCTAGGCACGTGAGTACAGGACATAACTCAGGAGGACACTGTTTAAGCACCACTACTGGTATACCGTCTGGCCCACTCGATTTATGAATGTCTAGAGAAAACAACGCCCGCTGGTCCTCCCGCTGTGTTATGGAGATTTCCGGCATAGTCTTATCGCACCAAAATACAGCGCCTTCGTCGCTTCGATATTTATCATATAGCTTTCTCTTTTGCACTATGGGCCAAGTCACCATCGGACTTTCGCAGTGGTGGTAACGACGACTGGCAGAAGTTCCCCTCGGCAGCTTTAGCAAGCGACCAAATAGCACGACTCCCAGAGGGATAGCTCGCAAGTCGCCTACCTATTTTGCCGATGAATTGGAATTTAGCTCTGGCAGTTGCTTTTTTACCGAACCTCGAGGCAACATTTAATTTGCGTTTAAATCAGAAATCTGCACAGAGCAAAAAAGAACAGTGGCACTCGGGGCCTGCCGCGGTAACGCTATTGCTTGTACTCACTCATTTTTTATATTCTCTTTGTTAAATTTCAAATTTTACTTTCTGCGAAATACTGATTGTCTTCAAAGATATAAATTGAAATTATATAGATTAATTTCGTAAGACATTAACTAAATATTGTCATTACATACGTCTAACGGAAATCTGGCTAAAAATATGTCACTGTTTTTCTTCGACAGATAACACACCTCGCACTTGCGTCTTGACTTGCGATTCATATTTATTAAAACCAAAGAGATTAAAACCTAATAAAAATCTAATATTTCACGAATAAAAAGGTATTTGAAAGTGTTTGTAAACAAACAACACTGATAGTTCATAAATTCTGTATTTAGTAGGCTAATACTTTCTTTATTATTGGTAAAACGAGTGACGTCCACTGCTGAACGTAGGCCTCCCCCATATGTCACCAATTTAGTAGCTACAAGTAAATGATACTAATAATGACTAATATAATAAATATTTAAGAACAAGAAACGTGATTTTTTTTGCTCGGTTTTGCTCGATGTTGGTAACGGCAACAGGTAGACGCTTTTATACTTACTTTAATAACAAGTAATAAAATAAAATAAAACAAATATTTAAGGGTTGCTCCCATACAACAAATCGTGATATTTTTGCCGTTTTTATAGAAAATGGTACGGAATCCTTCGTGCGCGAGTCCGACTCGCACTTAGCCGATTTTTGTAGTTCATTATTTTGATGCATACCTTAAGGTTTAGCCAGCGCACGCCATGTAAAGCTCCCATAGGTATGATTTTTTCGACATCTTGAACAATTATCGTCATATTTCAACAAATGAACACAAAACAATATTAAACTATACATATATACATATAAAATTTCCTCTTGAATCCCTAGCTGTTTATAAATAATTATGAAAATCTTTTACACAAAAAATGGCTTCAAAAAGATGCACTAAAAAGGTAAAAATAATTACTTATTTCTAAAAATCTAATGAATTATAATTTGAAGTTGGTGAAGTTTTCTTTTATACCACGGTCTACGTTATGGTAAGCGGTCACCGTAGCCTATGGACGCTTGCAACACCAGGGGTATCACTCGCGCGTTGTCGACCCTTCAAATATCTAATAACTTCTTTCTTAAAGAAACCCATACTTTAGTCTTCAGAGAAAACCTTGGCAGGGAGCTCATTCCACAACTCAAGTGTTCGCGGGAGGTAGTTTCTCTGCCGATGGCGAGCGGGTCGATGGTAGAAAGTAGCAGAGGGCATCATTTCGAACAATTTCTTAGAACACATCCCACTGTACAAGCGGTAGAAGACACACAGGGAGGCAAAGTCTCCCCTCAGACTTAAGGGTTCGATACGGCAAGTGAGTTTGGGATCGTCGACAAGTCTCACAGCCCGTCGTTGAACCGAGTCAAAAGGGCCAAGCTGGTATCCGGGTGCACCCACCCAGAGATGGCAACAGTACTCCATATGGGGCCGGACTTGCGACTTGTAAAGCAACAACCTCTGCCCCGACCTTTGCTCTGTTGAGTTTACCAAGATTTTTGAACGCCAGCTTCACCTTGTCTTGTAAATGATCTCGGTACTGAACATCGCTGGAGATGTCGACACCAAGGATCCCAATGTTCTTCGAGAAAGAGAGGGGAGTGTTCTGGATTTGTGAGACCACAGTGAATGGGGTTTTATTAGCGGTAAACGCGCAAACTTGTGTTTTTGTAGGGTTGAATAAGACCAAGTTTTCCCGTTCCCAGTCCGAGACCTTGGACAGAATGGTCTCGATTTGAGACACACGATCTCCACGCTTTGCCTTCACAACGTAACGAGGGATGCTTCCACGACCCGTGTAATAAACGTCTCCGGTACTGTCATCTGCATAGCAATGTATGTTGTTGATGTCTAACATGTCATTGATGCAGCAAAAACAGCGTAGGAGATAGAGAGAGAAGATAGCACAGAGCCTTGACCCTAGCATTAAAGTCCATGCTATCAGAGCATCTACTATCAACTACAGCTCATATGCGTTTGCCGGACAAAAAGCTAGCCACCAATTTGCACAAACTCTCGGGCTCTCAGTAAGATGGCAATTTCGATAGAAGAGCCCGGTACCGGACCCGATCGAATGCCGTTGCTATGTCCAGGCTACATGCCAATGCCTCCCCCTGACTCCCTATGGCTAGTGACCATCGGTGTATGAGATACACTAGGTCACCAGTCGAGCGACCGTGGCGCAAAACTATATTGACTGTCACTGACCAGGTCCTGTTTTTCTAGGTATCTTAGAAGCTGTGTGTTGATCACACGCTCTATCACCTTGAAGAGAAGGGGGATTAAAGCGATAGGCCTATAATCCGATGGATCTGATCTATCGCCCTTTGGCACCTTGAGCACCAGGTGCACGTATAGCACGCCTAGTATGGTACGAAAGCGCGAAGTGGCGCGTGAGTACGTGATTGACATAATAAGTGTGATATAAACTGTTGTGTACATAGACACCAGCTTCAAACTGTAATTCAGATCAGATTTTGGAAATAAGTAATTATTTTTACCTTTTTAGTGCATCATTTCAAAGCCGGTAGGTTTTTTTTTTCAAAAAGGTTTTATTTTCTACTTTTAAGTGACAAATTGTTGTTTTTATCGTACACAACCAACATCCTTACTTGTAACATTTTTTTTTACAATCATCAACATTAAACTAGTTCCATATCCAAATTAACATATATATTAAATTTTTTTTTCCAGAAGTTTAATTTACTAATTCATTACATTAATATGGGACCACCTGGGAAGAATACCCTTTTTAATAGAAGAAGAATTTCTGGAATTGGTCCAGAAGTCTTCGAGTAATCGGGGAAGATACGTAATACAAAGATTCCGACGAACTGAGAACTTTGAAATCGATCAAAAACCATATTGAAATCCGTTGCGTAGTTTAAAAGATCTAAGCGTACATCGAAACAGATGGCGGGAAGCCACTTTGTTTTATACTATGTATAGAAGGAAGTATTGATAATGTATATTATACTATATTTTTTCAGCTTTTTTAAATAATAATTTAATGAACAACAATGTAGATATTGTTGTAATGTAAATTTGGATTGTGCCGCCGTGAGCCGCAAGCCGAGTAACTGGTACGCTGTAAATCAGCCGAGATAGCGCCCGACCGAAGGTGACCCGCGACGCGACACGCCGCTATGTTTGCAGCATCGCTTTGTTTTGTTTATCAGGAGTCACTCGCAGTCACTCGGCCGTATTTACTCGCTATAACGTTATGTAACAAGCAAACATACCAAATTATTTCTTCGAAATACTAACGGATGTTGATTTTATTAACATTCATTCTACAGCAAAAATGGAAACTAACGCAACGTTCAGTTAGGTTAACTGAATAAGTAAACGTAAACGCGTAAAGACTTTGTCTTCGTAAGGTTCAATCGAACCAGATTTTCCCGTACCCAGTCAGAGACCTTGCACAGAGTGGTCTCGATTTAAGACACAACTATTCCGCGCTTTTCCCTCACATCGGAACGAGGGATGTTATGGTCCATGTAATAAGCGTCTTCAGTACTGTTATCTGCATAGCAATGAATCGTGTGAGACACACTAGAAAGTCATCGTTCATATTCGAGTTGGAGGCAAAGAGACTGCCCAGTAGATCGGCTTTCTCTTTAGCACTATGGGCCAAGTCACCATCGGTCTTTCGCAGTGGTGGTAACGACGACTGGCAAAAGTTCCCTTCGGCAGCAGCAAGCGACCAGAAAGCACGAATCCCAGAAGGATAGCTCGCAAGTCGCCCACCTATTCTGCCGATGAATTAGAATTTTGCTATGGCAGTTGCTTTCTTACTGAACCTCGAGGCAGCATTTAATTTGCGTTTTAGCTCAGAAATATTGGAATCCTTATTATAACAGCCTTGGTTCAAGCCTCATATGCAGTTTGCTTAAGAATTTTAGCAAGACCTATCACAGTCGGTTTTTGACACCGGCAGCAACTCGCGGGTTAGGAATACTATACTATTCCACACCAGTGAGGATTGTCTCAGTGACTGCTGCTGCGCAGGCGTCAGGATCTTCTGAGCTAAAGCACCTGCCTCCACGGGTACGATGCATAAAATTTTCGCAATCCATCCCAGTCTGCCGAGTTATAATGCCACACACGATGCCATTAGTTGGCCCAGATGGATGCACGCACACAAGCGAATAATTTTACGAACGAACATGTGTCAGTGTCACTTCTTTTCGTTAGATAAATATTACCTGCCCTTTGTTTATTACTATGAGATATATTTTTAAATAATAATATCAAGCCAAGAAAATACTTTTATGTCCAGAAAAGTTGTTTTTTTTTAAAATTTATTAGCAATCCATAATATAATGTCCCGTCCTGTCCTGTATTCTTTTTTCGAATGTAATTTGAACTTTTACTAAGGGCTACAATGTTTACTTTTTTTGTTTTTACCCATATTATCTTATGTACTTAACTGGTGTTGGGATAAAAATACCACAAAATAAAGTTAATAAGGTTTTTTTTTCTATTTAATTATTTTGTGCGTGTCTATGACCTTTAAGTCCTCCTAAACGGCTGGGCTGATTTTTATGAAACTTTTTGTTTGTGATTGTGTGAGTCTCTAGATGGTTTGGATTTAAAATTGGTTATGTTTTGGGGTTACTTAGTCAATCAAACCCTTTTAGTTTTGCCATCGCAAAATCAAACACAAACTTTTTATTCAAGAACACTTTTAAAGAGCACTTTTGAATGTCAGTATAATAATTGATTGTATAAACTTAACACTTGACTTGGTAATAACATAATAGGTTACAATACGTACAATGTTTAATTTTAAAAAATGTTACAAATGCCTTCCATACCTTGTAATCATTTCAAACATTTTTATCATTAATGTACATATTCATTAACTTTGTAATAGCTTTTTTTCATTATTATAGCATATCATAGCATATGTTTTCATTTTATCAAATAAAGGGCTAAACTTAAGAGCTAAAACAATATGATCTGGAGTATTATTGAAGAAATATATACTTTGTTTTGCAAAAAAGCTATTACCTTCTGAAGACGACGTTATGGAACTACCAATTTATCCTTACTACTTGTATCAACATTGTGTAGGTCTCTATTTTTAGAAAATAAATACCAATTTTTTCAATGCGGTTTCAGAGAAACTTCCTCCCGGGAACACTTGGGTTGTGGAATGAGCTCCCTGCCAAGGTTTTCACTAATCAAAAAAAAATCTTTATTTAATACTGGGAACATTTATTTGTAACAAAAAATTGTAGCACGATAATTCTTACAGTTAGTTTAGGAAACTGTGTTAAACATCAAGTTCACCTCAGAAAACAGAGCCGTCAGCGTCACAATCTTTATTTAGTAGAATAGGTACATAAGTAGGTCAAACAATCAAATAATACAATAATATATGATATAAGACTTCATTTTATGTGGTGTATATGACTGCGTTAGTGTTTGAGGTGTGTGTAAGTTTGTGTGTGTATGGGTGCGGACTACAACAAGGGTCGGCAAACAAAATATAAAAAAACAAGTGTAGATATATTAGCAAGAAACAGTTAAAATATAAATTTTCGTAAATAGTTTCCTAAGAGAATTTCGAGGTCCCAATATTAGACTGACCGTACCTACTGCTCTCCTTTGCAAAATAAAGACAACCAATATTAGCTCCCTTATCCCAAAAAAAAAAATGTCAAAAGACAACTAAGCTTCCCTGCAAGAACTGAGATGTGAGGTTCCACTGCAGCCTATCGTCTAATGTAATACCTAGAAACACTGTTAAGTCTAATATTTCTATTTCTTCTCCGTTTATAGATTTTTTTTTATGTTTTTTTACTTTTACTTATGTTTCTGACATATGGCATAATAAATTTTAAACACAAGTCTTTTTTGCATTAAGAAATAAGTTATTTTCTGTAAACCACTAAAGAACCTGAGAAAGTACACTACTTACGTCGTCAAAATAAGTTTTATTTCTTTCCACTTTAAATAAAAGTGAAGTATCATATGCAAATAATACAATGATGCACAGGTTGCGATAAAAAATACCACCACAAACGATTCTTTAGGGCGACCAAGGGCATTGGAATACTTGGCATTGACAATCAGAGACGTTAATTTTAGAGGTCATTTGGAAGACAAGGTCATGTCGGCATTTTTTGTACCATAAATCAAGTTTTCCACCAAGCCGGGAAGCGAGGACAAGGTCCCTGCCGATGGCGAGCGGTACGATACAAGCAAGGAAGCGAGGACAAGGTCCCTGCCGATGGCGAGCGGTACGATACAAGCAAGGAAGCGAGGACAAGGTCCCTGCCGATGGCGAGCGGTACGATACAAGCAAGGAAGCGAGGACAAGGTCCCTGCCGATGGCGAGCGGTACGATACAAGCAAGGAAGCGAGGACAAGGTTCCTGCCGATGGCGAGCGGTACGATAATATGAAGTAGCCATAATCGTTATTTTGAAATTTTCTTCAAATCACAATCCATTATTCAAAAAGTAGAAAACCAAAGGGGGCAAATACTCTGGCGTTGCTGCTGCATTGCTATTGTAAGATCGGGATCGTCTACAATTTCCTTAGTTCGTCGTGGAACCGAGTCATAGGAACACCATCACACCCTTTTTTATATCCTGATGTTGAACCATCACAGTAGCCTATGGCCTTATGAACCCCTTGCTGAACCTTCCAAAATACAATTACTGCTTTCTTAACGAACCGCATACTGTTCCTTAAAGAAAACTTTGAAAGTGAACTCATTCTACAACTTGAGCGTTCGCGGGAGAAAGTTTCTTTAGAACCATACTGTACATGACCGTTTAGGTTTTAAGGTGCGAGGAAAAATTCACTGCCGATAGCAGGAAGTAGCCGTGGGCATCATTTCAAAGCATAGGACATACTTTTACATCAGACTTAAAGGTTTAAAAAGGCTTGTGAGTTTGGGATCGTTGACAATTCGCTTAACTGGTCGTTAAAGCAAGTCCAAAAAACCAAGCTGGAAACCAGGTGCATACGCCTAGAGATGGCAGTAGTACTCCATATGAGTCCGGATAAGCAGTCTTCCACGAAGATAAAAATTAAATAATGTGGTAAGAAAGCGTAGAGGTACGAAGGTACAGGAAACAATCAGGAGCACACTGTTTTAGCACCAAGAACATCGCCAATAAGTTTACTCTGATGAAACGGGTTGTGTGCATGAGCTTGCCTGCAGACGAAACAGCAGTCGGAGTAAGTGGATGCACTCCACTGAAACCTTGTGGTCGGCAGAAGTAACAATTAGGAACTCGTATAGTTCATGTGGTTTGTTGGTGAAATCCATAGGTTGAGGGAATCCATAGGTCAGAGCAAATTCGTCCCTGCATAGTAAGTGTGCCGAGATCTGAGCCACTCACGATGGTGGGCATTTAAGTCTCCCAAAATCAATGATGTACTCGGCAGACGAATATTGCTAGAAAAATTTGTCAGTTGTCAAGTTTGTGCTGTGAAATCGTTAAAAAAACGAGTAGATACGAGTATTTTTTTTTATACCACTAAGGTGGTGACGTGGCGACAGCAGATATCCTCTCGGACTAACCTAAACACACCGGCACGATTAAGACTGGTACGGTAAGCGGGGTAGAGTAGGCATGGTGTATCGGACTGACAGGATATCTGCGTCTTCGTTACAAAAAAGAATGGGCAGTTGCGCAGCCTCCAGGTGGTGGTGGCCTGCGTTTACTTTGACATGAATACTCATGTTGCAAAAGCCCACACTAAATGTAGAAAAAACTCGTTTTTCTTTTTTTACATTTTGTTATATTCATACCTATATTTAAACGTCCAAGAAAAACTCAACCGAACGAAACAACTCGTCACCTTAGTACAAAGGTTGCTACCACCTCTGGGTGAGTATATCCGGATAACAGCTTAGGTCAATTTGAATCGGGTCACAGACGAGCTGAAAGAATTACTGACGAACACAAAGTCACGAACGGTATGGATCCCTTGAATCTAAGGAAAAACTGCCTCCCTGTGTGTTCTACCGTTTATACAATAGTTCTTCTGATGAATTAATGTCTACAACTATTTACTACAATGTCACCACTCTACACTAGTGAGGGGTTCATTCTCAAACTTAATGGTCATTCACTGGACCGTTTTAAAGATTATTTCCCTAGCGAACGCTTAGGTTGTGGAATGACTACCTGTCTAAGTTTTCTCAAATTCTTTACGAGTAAAAAGAAAAGGGTCATTAGCGAGTAATACCCCTAGTGTCACAAGCGTACGACAGGCAGGCCGTAATCTTGTATGCCACCTTAGTAGAATGAAAAGTTTTGAATACCTTCAGTTGCAACCTGTCACTAAGCAAAGTACAAACTCTATCAAATGCAAATATTTCAGCGTTAAAAATGTAGTAGATATTTGTGCAGATCGGGCATCGGCACGACAACTTCGCAAACAGACTTACTTATAGCAGTTTGCACAAGATACGAGGGGATTTAGTACGTGTGCGCAAGCTAGGTTGCGCTTTTGTGTTTAACGTCTCCGTCACTCGAGTACCTACCGCCTACCGGAGCATTCGACATTGAGGTGACGTCGCGAGCGGTGGCGGAATCCCTTAACCGCAAAGTACCTCACTCAGAATCAAACTCCTTAAACTGAAACGACCGTATAACAAGCGTCGTTGAGCGACCAGCCTTGAGCTCCGAGGGTTCCTTATAACAGGAATTTTAGTTTTTTGTTTGAGATCTCGCTGTCACACCTGACACAGTAACACCGGCGAGAAGTACCACGAGAAATCTTCTTACTTATATGACTGGAATTTTACCAACAGTAGACCGTGGAGGACGGATCGACTTTAAAAAGGCGTTTGACCTTGTAAATAATTATGTGTTGCTTACAATGTTATAAGAGTTGGTATCACACCACATTCACTCAATTCTTTTTGCACTTTGAGAGAGCTGCAACAATATGTGGAGTCACGTATCAAAAGCATATTCCACCAGGTCAGGAGTCAGGCAAGGCCTTAGGGCCTCTTCAATTTCTAATAATGATTAACGATTTGCCCAAGGTCACAGAAAATGCAACTTGTTTATTTTTTGCCAACGAATTGAAGTTGTACTTTGCCATACGAAACTCTGAAGACTGTGACTAACTACAAAGGAATATAAAAGTGACCTAGGAAAAAAAAATATTAAACTTTAATAACTAATAAGTGTGTAACAATATCCTTTTCTACAGCACGCGCTTCGGTCCAATGCAGTTATTTGGTTTAGAGCAAGCCGATGGTAAGAGACAATAACATACCGTGGTCATACTACGAAAATTTGTGAGAATGCTTATCGAAATTTAGGATTCGTCCGCAGAGAGGTTAAGCATTTTACAGATATTCGATTTAGCTATAAGCCAAATTGAGAGTAACGCAGGTGTTAGGTCTCCACATGAAACTAAATATCGTGTTGTGTTAGAAAACAAAACAAATTTATTAGGTTCTAGCAAAGATGACTTATACGTCTAGATACCGTGTCCGAAACAACAGGAAACGGAGTATAGCGAGTCATTTTTCTATAAATGTGGGTGTAAATCAGCTATTACCCCAAATTGGAGAGTTCTTACTTTTATTCGAAACTACTATTTATTTTCACTTGATGACCCCTGTGGTGGCACATTGCATATATTGAGACAGAACGCAAACATTTCTACGAAAGTAGCAATCTGTTGACCATGGCCATGTAATGAATGTTAAAACCTTAAAGTAGGTTCCAAATATTGTATACTGTAGTACTAAAGTATAGATGGATGCACAAAATAAATCTGTCCTTCTCTTCTGTCTTCGCCGTGTACGTTATTCATAGGTTCCACCATGTGACAATAGCCGTGTTTTGTTGACAAGATTTGTTTAACATAAAAAGCAATCGCATCACAGAGCTATTGAAATTGTTTTGTTCGCCAATTGTCAATAAACAAAATAGCTGTTTTCTTTTTTTAAAGAACATCCACTGTTCTATCTCCTGAACTTGTGCAGCCAATGCGTTATAGCGCATTCATTTCAACAATTAGATCGAATGCGCGCATAGAGAGCATATAGCACATTCAATGCGTAAATAATAGTATAATTACTTAATTTCTTTTACGAAAGCGATTTTGCTGATATTATTAGAGCGGCCGCACGGAACCGCATGAATCGAATCACAGTGCTATTATTTAAATGTGTACAATTTTCTCAATTGATATTTATTATAAATTTCATACTCGTCAGTGTTCTGTAAGTTACAGCCAAAATTTAAGCTCTCTTAAATTTTTAGTTTTTGCTTTTATATTTCATTATTAGTTAGGAAAGCTGCCTATATAACACATATTCTGGGAAATTTAAGGCTTTTGTCTACTTCGAGCTCTTTAAAGGTCAGCGAAGGCTTAGCAATAGGGCTCTGTTGGGACCCCTCGGGTAAGAAAAAGATTAGGGATTTTAATTAATAAACTATAGAGTATTTTAATCTCAATATACATAGGCAATGTGAAGATTATATATAATATTATATTAAAAAATTTATTAATAAAATCGAAAGATTTCAGACTAATATTAGTTTTCAAAAGAAAATAAAACAAAAATCATTATAAGTAAATTATACTTGTTTTTCTTAAGACCTAATAAGTCTATAGTTTTAATTGAAAACTTATATTATTGATTGACGTCTCAGAATATTACACAAACAATGCAAATTACACTCGATTTAACTCGAAGTACTCGTGCATCGTAATTTAATTCATAAAATTAAGATTAAACGCACCCGTCTAGCTGTGCGTGCGCCTTTGACCGACCAGGTAGGGGGCGCTGTCACATGACAATAAGGTGGCCCTATAGTTTTACACACCCAATGCCAAGTTTAAGTACACCGCCTTCATAATAAAGCATTAGGTAATTTTCTAGTATTAGGTAATCAAAGTTGAAATTTTATATAAATAGTCCAAAGTGTAACGTTACAGTTCGTTCCAAAGAGATGATATTTTTTCAAACTATTTACGTATTTTAAGAAACGGTAATTAATTAATTAGGTAGTTCATGAAAGACATGATACTACTTATTCTATTGATATTTACATCTAACTGTTGTTTTTTTTTATTTAAACATTGCAGAAGTCCTGGGTAAAGGTTTACGTTCTATAGATACAATGTGTAGGTACAACGTGACCCATCAATACATAAATACTTTATCAACCTGAAATAATGTTATGTTTGTAAGTGATATTAAAAATATGTACTGTCGATTCAGTGTTTGCTCGCTTTACTAAACTTGGGAAATGAATGTATCTACAGACTTGGCAACACAGGCAGAAAAATATTTGTTGTTTGTTTTGCGAATAATTATTTTGAAAACTTAGTTTGTAACTCAGATATAGCAAGTAGATTAGTGTAATAACTTATGGGAAGTGATGATTTTTATCATTAACCTTTTTTTTGTCAATAGTTTAGCACGATTTTATTGCACAAATCGACATTTTTATTAGTTTACGCGGGAGCAAAGTTCGCGTCGACGCACAGATTACGTATGATGTAGTGTTGACGGCAAGTACCTAAAAATTCAGGTACTCGGATCGTCTCGTTTTGTGTGCCTCAACGCGGTACCTAGACGTATAAGTCATCTTTGGGTCTTAGTATAAGAAGCAGTACGGAGTTTACCCATAATACCATTTCATCCTTGCTACTTGATGTATCTAACCCTAGAGTTAGGAGATAAGTGTATCTTGTGTCCTAAGGTTAATAATTAGAGATATAAAACATAATTCTAAAATACTGAGACAAGTAAATAGGTTTGTACTCGTAAATTTCAGAGAGATATGTTAGGCGTCACCTACACCGACACCGTCACCGTCACCGACATCGACAACCGCAGCCGCAGCTGCTGGCTGTGCCGCGCGGGACAAACAATTTGTGTACTGTTGAACGCGCGTGTTAGATTAGATATAGTTATCAACTGTAAAATTTATGTTAATAAGGTAATAAGTAAATAATAATATTATAATATGTTATAGTATAATAGTCACTGATTTGAAGTAGTGCAGACACGCGGCTGCGTTACCACGTTGCTGGTGATGTGTGAGATGGACAGATAAGTAAATATTTTTTTTTAAATATTTTTTGGACATTACACACAACACCGTCTGGCCCCAAAGTAAGCAAAGCTTGTGTTTTGGATACCAGACAACGGATACAGATACATATATATTACTTTTTTTTTTTTTGTAAATACATACATATTATACATAAATACACCCAGACTCAAGACAAACACAAATGTTTTTTATCACATAAATGTTTGTCCAGTGCGGGAATCGAACCCACACCCTTCTGCGCAGCAGTCGGCCACACAACCAACTAGGCTGCCAGGGAGTCAAACTAAATGAGAATTTAGTATTGAAAAACATTTCACTTAAGTACAATTGATTGTGTGTTTTTAATTATGTAGAATTGTTATAATATAAATGATAAATTAACATTACGTAAGTAATACATAGCTGAGAGTTTTATCTCTTTGTGGCATTTAGCCGGACCAGTCATTAAGGTTCTTAAGTACTTATAATTGTTGTTCTTGCACTTTGTGAATAGCTTACGAATCTTAAAAATACTGAAAGGCGTAATTGTGTCTTTACTCGAAAACTTGGATTTAATAAGTAGATACTTTATACCTCATAAAAGTTGTGATAATTTTGTTATTCTAATAAAACATTTAAAAGAGCGTATGCTAGAGAGTTTCTTTCGCCGTTTCTTCTTGCTAGAACGCCACTTTGATTCCGAAACGGTAGTAATTTATAGATTTTTCATATTCATTTTTAAAACTTACTTTTATTTACATATCTTATCCTGTAAATACCTACCTACATTATAATATTAATATACCGTCAAAATCTAACACGCGCACCGCTCGTGCCGACGCGGGCGCTCCGCAAGTTAAACATCAGTGGTACAGATCTGGACGTGTTCTGTTGCATTCAGAGTTAATTCACAAGAATAGCATTATATGTTCTGTGTTACACGATGTAATCATGTTTTTAAATAATATAATACAGGAATAAGACTTGCTGTAAGTAGGTACTATCGCATTAGGATGAAAAAAATGTTATGATAGCAGTCTATTACTGTTGTGAATAGCTGAATAAAAGCTACTATACTAGTGATTGTGGTTCGCGCCTCACTGACAACGATTTTTTTCATTTCATTACGAAACATCGTTCAAACCTTCAAATAAACTTACGTTTTAAAGGAGGACGGGTTCTACCAATAACAATAACAACATGAGATATATCATTGGAAAGTATTTTTTGTATACTTTTATTATTGTTATGGCGCGAAGTACCAAATCTGTGTAACCTAAGTAACCTAACCTAATAAGTGCCATAACTTGCACTATTAAGCAGACTTAAACAAAAGTTTTTTTTTTTCAAAATTTTATCATAAAAAAAAACTTTTAACAAGCATTACGTAATTTTATGTAGATATTACAACTTGGGTAGTTTGTGTCGACACAAATGTCAATACTATACTATACTATAATACACAAGCGCACCTAAAATGTATATTATTACCTTAATTTGTCTTAACATCGTTTCATTATCGCGTTAGCATTTTTTTTATACCACTAAGGTGGCAAACAAGCTTACGGGCCACCTGATGGTAAGCGGTCACCGCAGATTATGGACGCTTGCAACACCTGAACCAGAGTGAATGGGGTTTTCTTAGCGGTGAACGCACAGACTGGTGTCTTCGTAGGGTTATATGGGATCAAGTTTTACCGTCCCGAGTCAGACCTTGGACAGAGTGGTTTCGATTTGAGACACACGTTCTCCGCGCTTTTCCTCCACATTGGAACGAGGGCTGCTTGCACGATTCGTGTAATAAGTGTCTCCAGTACTGTCGTCTGCATAGCAATGTATGTTGTTGATGTCCAACATATCATTGATGTGCAGAAGAAACAGCGTAGGAGACAGCACAGAGCCTTGCTCACATGGACATTAATGCTTGACACCAGCATAAATGTCCATGACACATATATTCAACAAATGCTTAAAGGGACGATATAGGCCAGAAAGCTCATTTCGGTATTATTAACGTTGTGTAAAAATCATTACACAATGTCATATACATTACTATTAGATATATTTCTTATAGACTTCCTTAGTAAATTATTGTATGATGATGCCTTGAAACTTAATTTTTTTTTGTATGGGATTAAACGTTTTTACCGTTTTGTAGTCACATGTTTTTTAGTTTTCGCTACAACTTATGAGTCAATGCACTGGACAACAAGCTATTCTAATTATTTAACCAACTTTCATTACAATAAAATGCAATACTTACACGCTTTAAAAATTTGCACATGTGTTGAAACAATGATCACTTCCAGATTTTTTATTGCATTCAATACAATAAATGAAAATACTCATTTAGTTAATGCACTAGACAAAATACAGTTTCATAACATATATTTTTTCAATACTTTAGGTGCTATAGTTCAGCCACAAAATTTGCACAAAAACGGCGTTTTTACGCGGTCTAGCCTACACCTACACCGCAGTCTTAACTTCAAAAAGCAGTTGTTTTCCTCGTGTGTATAATCGAACAGTAAAGATCAAGTGACAAAACATAGGCCTATTTCCTTACCGGCTTCAATAGCCAAAATATTAGAAAAAATTATAAATTATAGGCTGGTTAAATATTTAGAGAAAAAGTTAAATCCTAAACCTAAAGTATCAACTTCCTATACAGTACATCATCTGAATGACTATTTAGCAAAAGAAATGGATAATCTACAGAATAGAAATCTTTTAAGACCTCGCCAAAGCTTTCAACACAGTCTCCATCCCTATTTTGCTGCGCAGACTTGAAACGATTGGAATACGAGACTACGTTAGGTAAGTAAGTAAGGTAAAAATAGACAATGTTTAAGCGCTTAAGAGGGAAACACCTCCTTTGCAAGTATTTTATGACCAACTCTGTTCTTAATTCACATAAATGACCTTTGTAGTCTTAAGCTAGATCAAGGTACGTTCCTTGACACTGTCCTTCTGTTCTCAGCTAACTCAGAAAATAAGTCTTCCAGCTTACAGCTAGCACTACACGGTTTCAATGTCGTTAACAAGTAGCTTCGGCTTCATTTACTTATACTAAATTCAGATAAGAATTTGTATAATGTTTTCGATGCGCAAATTAAATTCACCTGAATCTAACACTTTCATTTAAACATCATATTGGGGCGTTATGTAATAGAAATTCATAAGTTGATTATTGCCTTTAAAAAACTGCGCCATATTGCTGACAAATAATTAGGCAAGTTTACTTTGCTCTGTGTCAATCAATTATAACTTACTGTATTACATCATGCGGTGGTGAGGGTAAAACATTACTACTTTCCATCGAGAGAGCGCAGAGAGCAATTCTCAAAGTATCTACATTCCGCCCTTTTCTCTTTCCCACTAACCTCTTCTATTAATCTTGCAAAGTACTATCAGTCCGACCGTTATTCTTAAGGAGTATAGTTCTAGAACAGCAGGCTTCTCTTTTCCACTGCACTAAACTTACTAATAAATTAAAAAACCGGCCAAGTGCGAGTCTGGTTCGCGCACCAAGAGTTCCGTGCAAACTTATTATATACACACCGGCACAATTAGCGGAACACAAAAAAAGGATTTGAACGAATGGCAGAAGGTTCTCTTTACTGATGAGTGCAGAGTTCTTTTAAAACAGATCGATGGGAGACAGCGAATATGGAGACGGAAAGGAGAACGCCACATACAGTCTAATTTTGAACACACAGTGGCTTATGGTGGCGGCTCGATTATGGTTTGGGGAGGGATATGTTTGGGAGCTCGCACGGAGTTAGTGATAGTCACAGGAGGGACCATGACAGCAGATCGATACATCAGAGACATTTTAGAAGAACATTTTGTACCATTTGCCCCATTTATTGGTGACGACTTTATTCTAATGCAAGATAATGCTCGTGCTCATAGTGCACAATCTGTACAGGCATATCTGAGCCACGTAGGTATACCGGTGATGCAGTGGCCAGCAAATTCCCCCGATATGAATCCGATAGAGCATGTCTGGGACTTGCTAAGAAGAAGGGTAAAATCCAGAATGCCACCCCCCAACAATCTAAATGATTTCGTCAAATATATGCGTTATTATCTCATAGTCTCACTTTTTTTTTCTGTTCCGCTAATTGTGCCGGTGTGTATATGTTGTTGTATATTATTAAAAATATTTTATTATCTGATGTAACAAAAAATTTACGGTTTCCGCAATATTTCATTTATCTGTACTATAAGACGTTACTTCGTACCAAATTTCAAGATTCTGAGTTCACGCGAAGTACCCTGTAGGTTTTGATTCCCTTGCAAGTTACGAAAATTTGCGGCATAAACGGCTGTATCTTTTGGTTGCGTTGGCTCAGAAGTTTGATTTTTTCACAGCTCTAAGGGACAGTAGACTTGAGTATTTGATATAAATTTTATCTTGATACCTCCACGCGTTTCTGAGTAAAAGGGTCTTGACCATAGACATAAGATTTTTTAACTACGTTCAAAAAACCAATAAAGCGTGGGAGCGAGAAATCCAAATTAAGTGCATAGTGCCTATGAGAAAATGAGATAGAAGAAAATGGCCGAATGTGACAATAATTACATTGATAAGCGGCGAAATCGGCGGGTCTATTTTATAGCGATTGGAATTTTCTGTTTTCCTGCTTGAATCTTTGATTTATATTTTAGAATATTTAAATTGTAAATTTGGTATCTTTTTTGTGAGCCAATGTGACTTTACAAGTCGCAATAATCCGAATAAATACACGTTTTACAGGTAATTTATTATTTTTTTCCTGCTTTGTTGTTAATTATATTTTATCGAATTTATCCGAACAATTAACGTAAAAATGAATTTGATTGTATTGTAGTTTGTGTTTTGTTATGAATGAGATTGTAGTTTATATATTATTCTCTTGATTTTATACCATATCTCATTGCTAAATCAAGATTTGGGGGATATTTTGTGTAAAATATGTAATCATTTAGTTACGATAAAGATTGACTTAGCACTGACGTCATGCGTATCGATATCGATAATAAAGTCTATTAGGAGTTCTTTTTGCGGCAAAGAAACATAGGTTTGACGGCTCCTTGGCTCTGTTGGTAGTGAAGACTATCTACGGAAACGAGGGGTGCAGGTTCCATCCCCGCACAAGAAAAAAGAAGACCAATAAAGCGTGGAAGCGAGAAATCCAAATTAAGTGCATAGAGCCCGAGACAAAATAAGACAGAAGAAAATAGGTGCCTATGTCAATGTCTCCCGCGATAAGATCCGGTAAGGTCGTCATTTGTTTCTGTGACTGGAATTTTCTTTTTTCTTTCTGTAATCGGTCATTAATATTTAAAATATTTTTTAGATACAAAAGCTGTCTTCTAGTGTGAGCCAATGTTTATTTACAAGACGGAATAATCAGAATTACTGCATTGTTGATTGAATATTTTATCTAATACAGCTGAAAAATCAACGAAAAAACCATTTGAATCGTAGTTTACATGTTTTTCTATAGACTTGATACCATATTTCGTTGCTAAATAATAACTTCTTTTTTGAAGAACCCCATACTGTAGTCCTTACAGAAAACCTTGGCAGGGAGCTCATTCCACAACCCAAGGGTTCGCGGGAGGAAGTTTCTCTGAAACCGCACTGTTCGCGACCATTTTGGTTCCAAAGTGTGAGAATGAATTCCCTGTCGATGGCGAGCAGTGCGATGGTAGAAAGTAGCCGTGGGCATCATTTCGAACAATTCCTCAGAACACAATCCATTGTACAAGCGGTAGAACACACACAGGGAGGCAAAGTCTCTCCTCAGACTTAAGGGCTCGATACCGCAAGTGAGTTTGGGATCGTCGACAATTCTCACAGCCCGTCGTTGAACCGAGTCAAAAGGTCCAAGCTGGTATCCGGGTGCACGCGCCCAGAGATGGCAGTAGTACTCCATATGGGGCCGGACTTGCGACTTGTAAAGTAGCAACCTTTGCCCCGACGTGAAGTACTGCTTCGCTCTGTTGAGTACACCAAGTTTTTTGGACGCCAGCTTTACCTTGTCTAGCAAATGATCTCGGAACTGAACATCGCTGGAGATGTCAACGCCAAGGATCCCAATGCTCTTAGAGATGGAGAGGGGAGTGTTCTGGAATTGTGGGACTACAGTGAATGGGGTTTTCTTAGCGGTGAACGCGCAGACTTGTGTCTTTGAAGGGTTGAATCGGACCAAGTTTTCCCGCCCCCAGTCAGAGATCTTGGACAGACCGATCTCGATTTGAGACACAAGTTCTTCACGCTTTTCCTCCACAACGGAACGTGGGATGCTTGCACGGCCCGTGTAATAAGCGTCTCCAGTACTGTCATCTGCATAGCAATGTATGTTGTTGATGTCCAACATATCATTGATGTGCAGTAGAAACAGCGTAGGAGACAGCACAGAGCCTTGCGGGACACCAGCATTAATGTCCATGCTATCAGAGCAACTACCGTCAACTACGGCTCGTATGCTTCTGCCGGACAAAAAGCTAGCCACCCATTTGCACAAACCCTCGGGCACTCCGTAAGAAGGCAACTTCGATAGAAGACCCCGGTGCCAGACCCGATCGAACGCCTTCGCTATGTCTAGGCTACATGCCAATGCCTCCCCCTGACTCTCAATGGCTAGTGCCCATCGGTGTGTGAGATACACTAGAAGGTCACCAGTTGAGCGACCGTGGCAAAAGCCATATTGACGGTCACTGATCAGGTCGTGTTTTTCTAGGTATCTCAAAAGCTGTGTGTTGATCACACGCTCCATCACCTTGGAGAGGAGAGAGGTTATAGCGATAGGCCTGTAATTCGATGGATCTGATCTATCGCCCTTTTTGGGCACCGGGTGCACATTTGCAGTCTTCCATGAAGACGGAAATTGCCTAGTGTGGTAGGAAAGCGTGAAGAGGCGCGTGAGTACAGGACATAACTCAGGAGCACACTGCTTAAGCACCACTGCTGGTATGCCGTCTGGCCCACTCGACTTATGAACGTCTAGGGAAAGCAACGCCCGCCGGACGTCGCGCTGTGTTATTGTGATTTCCGGCATGGTCTTACCGCACCACGGTTAAGTAGGTGGTACAGCGCCTTCGTCGTTCACATTCGAGTTAGAGGCAAAGAGACTGCCCAATAGATCGGCTTTCTCTTTTGCACTGTGGGCCAAGTCACCATCGGTCACAACAGATAATAATTCGAATAAGTACACATTTCACAGGTAAATTATGATAATTTTTACTGCATTGTTGTCATATGCATATTTTATCAGTTTAAGTTGAGAATTTTACGAAATAAAAAACAATTTAAATCATAGCTTGCATTTTTTTGTCTTGATTTACTGAGTACCATTATTTCGTTGTTAAATGAGGATTTGGAAAGTATTTTGCGTAAAATATGTAGACGTTTAGTTACCATAGAGCTAAACAAGGTGGCGGCCGACGGCATCAGTATCGAATTATGTAATTATACATGTATAGAATATTAATAGGATAATTATTCATAGCCACCCAAAGGTGATCGCACATTTGTCCGCATCGTACGCGCTGTTCAAGCCACATTTATAGAATAAGTATGAAATGCAATATGTTAATGCAATATTACGCGCACGGTGGGGGTGAATTGTAAGAGGTTGCATGATGAAAAATAATATAAAATACTTTGTTTTTATGACGGTGTTTTGTTCTCCAGAAGTCTACTTACAAATAGTTCCTATATTTAATGTTCTTATAGTTTTAGTATTATTACTATAATGTTAAATTTAGATACTTTCAATAAAAAAAATTGAGACGTATCAATTAAATTTGGTTTTTATTCTTTACAATTACTCAAACAAAATTCTCTCAACTGGTACTTTCTCCAACGAGCATACCTGATATAGAGGCTAGGAGTGCTAACTACACGTCCGAACTGATATTCCGTCTCAGTGGATGCGCCTCTTGGCTCCTTTGACCACTCTCTCGCCCGGAATCAAGTGTCATGCACACTAACCGTTTCCTCTGCGCCAATTAATTGGCGTTGTGTGTGGCATTTTAAGTCAGCAGATTGTGATGGATTGCGGGATTTTTATGCATCGTACCCGTGGAGGCAGCTCTGCTTCAGCTCAGAAGATCCTGACATCTGCGCAGCCGCAGTCACTGAGACAATCTTCGCTGGCATGGAATGTTACATTTCTAACCCTCGAGTAGCTGCCGATGTCAAAAAAAGACCGTGATTTAATAGTTCTTGTAAAGAAGCTTAAATTCTCAAGCAAACTGCATAATATGAGGCTTGGACCACGGTTCGATCAATAAGGATCTGAATACGTCTGAGTTAAAACGCAAATTAAATGCTGCCTCGAGGTTCAGTAAGAAAGTTACCGCCAGAGCTAAGTTCCAGCTATCCCTCTGCGAGTCGTGCTTTATGGTCGCTTGTTAAGCTGCCAAGGGAAACTTTTGTCAGTGGTCGTTACCACCACAGCGAAAAACCGATTCTCCCATAGTGCTAGAGAGAAAGCCGATTTACTGTGGGCAGTCTCATTGCCTCAAACTCATATATCAATAACGAAGGAGCTGTACCACCTACTTTACCATGATGCGGTAAGACTATGCCAGAAATCTCCATAACACAGTGAGGGGTCCGGCGGGCGTTAAGCGTTTCAGGATTCAACCCAATAAAGACACGCGTCTGCGCGTTTACCGCTAAGGAAATCCCATTTACTGTGGTTCTACAATTCCCGAACACAGCACTTACCATCTCCAAGTGTACTGGGATCTTTGGTGTTGACATCTCCAGCTATATCCAGTTTCGTGACCATTTGGAAACCAAGGTGAAGCTGGCGTCCAAGAAACCAGGAGTACTCAACAGAGCGAAGCGATGCTTCGCCTCAGGGCAAATGTTGTTGCTTTACAAATTACAAGTCCGGCCTACTGCCATCTCTAGGCGGGTGCACCTGGATACCAGCTTAGCCCTTTTAATTCGGTTCAACAACGAGCAGTAAGAATCGTCGACGATCCCAAATTCACAAGTCGTATCGAAAATTTAGGTCGGAAGAGAGATTTTGCCTTCCTGTGTGTGTTCTACTGCTTGCATAATATGTTAAAACATACTTTCACTTCTAGGTCCTTTGTTCTACAATAGACTGAACTCACTGACAGACATTTATCCCCTAAACTATAATGATTGTAAAAAACACTCCAGGACACCCTCCAAAGTATTCCCTACTAAGATACGGAGAAGATATTAAATGTACTAGAGTAAACACTTCGTGTACTTTTATTTTTATTGTTAAAAGTTGTTATATTAGAAAGCATTTCTAGAAAATATCTACAAAAACTATATTGTTTACGTATACACATATAAAAGTTCCTACGAAATTAGTTAATTATAAATGTTATCTTAAATGCAGTGTATGTAATAACATGTATATTAGCTCTTCTCGCCTGAAACATAGGATAACCTAGTTCAGGCAAAATTAAAAACTTGCCCTAACATTAACGAACAAAACAAAAATAGAATTCTCTAATTTGGTGCAGTCGATGGGAATTAATGGCGTGACCAAAGGAAACAGGGATTAATTTTCATTTATATAGATAAAAATATACGTAGATGTAAATATATATTTTACATATGACAGACCTAGATTGATATTAATGATAGAATAGAATTTATTTGACTCACAAAAAAAACACTAAAACGATAAAAGTAATGAGGAAATACAATATTATATATAAAACATACGTGTTGCCGTGTGATGTCAAATTTGGTCACGATCACGATATGGATTTGACGCTTAGATTTGACATAATGTACTTCACTCTCACTCATCCTATAGGTACTACTCGTGGTCACAGTGACAGATTGAACCATCACCCAATACAAAGGCACCAGGTGCTAAAGGATTACATACGTACAGAACCCTTAATGTGTGCGTACAACTGGTACTTTTACTTCACTATGTTGTTTTTACAAAAAGAACCAGAAAAAATGATGATAAAGATAAATATTTATGTTTTTGTGAATGAAGTGTACCTTTTTTCTCGCCGCAACAAGTTTGGACTTCCCGCCGCAACAAGTTTGGACTTCCCACCGCAACAAGTTTGGACTTCCCGCCGCAGCAAGTTTGGACTTCCCGACGTAACAATGGTTAAAGTACATACAATAAAACTTTCCTGTGATATATCGCATCTTGTTATTGGTGCATAGGCTGTAACTCCATACATTTTTGCCCTTTCTCTTTTCATTTTGTAAATCTGGCATATTTTTGACCCCTTCTTGTATTATCTCGGTAACCCCTGCCCCTAACCAACAATGCTCATGTTCTAATTTAAAATTGTATCTATCTAAAGTAACCTTTAAATACTCAAGTTACATATCTACATAAATCAAATCAAATAATGTTTATTCAAATAAGTTTCGAAGAAATTCCAACGTCATCAAAACCTTAATTGTTGTTTTATTTTAAAAATTTTCAGGGGTTACGACTACGAGGCCACGTTCTTTATGTATGTCTACGACGTGCTTTTACAAATATTTGTACGAACTGTTAGTCCATATCCTGAAAACTCTTAAACTAGCACTATTCTGTTCCCTAAGTTTAATGGTACTCAACCCAATAAAAGATAATTTTGCAATGCCATTTCTAGTTTCTAAGAAATACGTTGAGAAGCATACATCTATGAAATTTTGGAGACTTGTTTAGAAGCACACAAGTCTTACATATATCAATATTGTCCTATTCCAATCATATTACATGCGTACGGGTCGAATTCATAATCTCTTTAGCTCTCTTTCTTTTATTTAGTCAGAAAATAACATAAAATGTGTCGTCAAGTAATGAAGCATTGGATATGGATGACGTGATCACGTGATCACGTGATGCCGGCCGGAACTTTCCAAGCACTAACTACATTTTTCTGTCTGCTTCCTTGTTAATTTTCCCGTTTCCTGTTTCCTTAACTCCTAAAGAGTACAATCGTGGTTATATTCTTCGGTTCCTCAATAATCTGCTGCAGTTTGTATTTAAATGTGTTCTGCGGTGCTGTGCAGTGCTATACGGTGCTGTACGGTGCTGTGCGGTGCTGTGCGGTGCTGTGCGGTGCTGTACGGTGCTGTACGGTGCTGTGCAGTGCTATACGGTGCTGTACGGTGCTGTGCGGTGCTGTGCGGTGCTGTACGGTGCTGTACGGTGCTGTGCGGTGCTGTACGGCATCAGTTTCCGCAATTTCGCCAGAACCGGGGTTACCATCTTCACCTGGCTCGCCTACGTCAACGTCTGGAAGTCCTTCAGTGTAGGAACGAGAATAGTATTCGAAAAGTATAGGATAATAGTATAAGAATTAGTGTTAAAATTATAGTACCTATTAGAATAGTAAGCGAGAAGAGTAAAAGTAACTTCGTATCAATATAATAACGTTTTTGTATTAAAACATTTTTAACTTGAGCTCAATTTATGTAGGTACTACATGTACCATAAGCAAGCGTTAGACGAGCACAAATATATGGAGATTCGTTGAAGCTAATTTTGAGGTCACAAACTCACAAGAGATTTTAGATTAGATTATGGTCCGTGCCCACTCTGTGCAAATCGCAAAATTTAAATTTATGTTAGAAACTAATATGAACAAATAACTGTCTCCTCGCCATAATTCCACAACGCTTCACTACATTAGGTAGGTACTGCGCTAACAAATCTTTCTATTTATAATAATATTTATGATAATGTTTTGTCAAATAAAGACACGATTACTTGTTGTATGTTCATATAAATATGTGTTTGTTTGCATTATTACATCGCAACGAGTTTTCAATTAATCTCATTTTTGGCACATATATAGTTTATTTATTCATTGATTTACCATCAGTTTTTTCACAATAATAATAGAGAAACACTAGATATACAAATATTAAAAAAAATGACGATTAAATTAAGTTTGGCATTTGTGGTAACGGAAAGGTATTAAAAGATTTAACCAATAACATAATTAAATAGTTGGTGTGATAGAAAGGAGCATAGAAATTCCGTTACCGCCCGCCACGCGGCACCACACGGCACCACGCAGCACCACGCGGCACCCAAGAAACACTCATTGGCATGCGGAAGTGAGTGTGCCCGAGATATATCTGTATATAATGTTTTTATAGTTTCAAGTTCTCTTGCCTTTTTTGGAACTTAAGGAAGTCTAAAATTGGTGAAATGAACAAATATGTTGCGCGAAAACAATAAAAACTGAAACCGGTTATTCTAATATATATGATTTTATTATATTGTATTGTACTTGCTGCTTATGTCCGCACGTCCTCACGTTCGTCATTGTTCGAACGCGCAGAACACTAAATTGTTATCAATTAGATGGTTAGACAGACCGCAAAATGAAGAAAACTGAGAGAAATAAATACCAGCTAGAGTCGCGACTCGTGGCTCGTGTCTCGTGACTCGTGGCAAGAAGTGCCGGTTTAAAGTCATGACCCATGACTAGGGCATACAATTATCCACCAGAATTTAATATCCCGATAATTTCTGAATTTGAATTAAAATTAAAACCAAACTATAAAATGTAGTAATACATATAATACTTATACATTTTGTTGAGTAGTTATTCGGAAATACAAATATAACAATAATAATAAACTTTATTACATCAACATAACAATTTTTAAAAATTGGCCAAGTGCGAGTCGGACTCGCGCACGAATGGTACCATTATCTATAAAAACAGCAAAAAATCAGGTTTGTTGTATGGGTAAATATTTGTTTTATTTTAATTTCGTAATTTGTTTCTTGTGACTTGACTTTATAGCTAAATATTCTGTGTATATTTTCAGCGTCTACCTGTTCCCGTTGTTAATATCGAGCAAAAGCGAGCAAAAAAAAAATCACGTTTGTTGTATGGGATCCCGTTAACTATTTTTTTTATTCTGTTCTTTAATATTTTTTGTTATAGCGGCAACAGAAATACATCTTCTGTGAAAATTTCAACTGTCTAACTACCAGACGGACGGACGGACGGACAGCGAAGTCTTAGTTAGAAGTTAATAGCGTGCCGCTAATTACCCTTTAGGTACGGAACCCTAAAAACATAATTACAAAGAGAGAAAAAGAAATGGTGGTCTAATCACTCTAAAGCGATCTCTTCCAGACAACCTTTGGGTAGACGAAATAATAAAGGTAAACATAGTATAGCAGGTATGTGTCGATACAGTTATTAAGAAGTACCTATATAGGTATATCATACAATAATGTATATTAAATCATCATCATCATCATATCAGCCCATTGACGTCCACTGCTGGACATAGGCCTCACCTAACTTTCTCCACAGCGTACGACTCTGTGCCGCCTGTAACCAACGGCTCCCCGCTATATTTACAAGGTCATCTGTCCATTTAGCGGGGGGCCGTCCCACTCTGCGCTTTTCGGATCTTGGTCGCCACTTGAGAACCGTCTTTCCCTATCGGCCATCGGTTCTTCGAGCTATGTGCCCTACCCATTGCCATTTCTGCTTTACGATTCGGTGAGCTATGTCGGCGACTTTAGTTCTCCTACGGATTTCCTCATGCCTGATTCGATCACGTAGGGAAACTCCGAGCATAGCTCTTTCCATCGCCCGCTGAGCGACCTTGAGCTTTTGTATTAGACCCATAAGTAAGCGGCCACGTCTCAGTGCCGTAAGTCATCACTGGCAACATATACTGGGTGAAGACTTATGTCTTCAAGCACTGGGGTATTAAGGACAAGAAAATAGTACGCAGTTTTCCAAACGCTGCCCAACCGAGTTGGATTCGGCGATTAACCTCTTTCTCGAAATTGGACCTACCTAATCGAACAGTTTGTCCCAAGTATACGTATTCGTCAAGAACTTCGAGTGTAGAGTTCCCAACAGTTATTGGTGTGGGTGGTACATGGCCATTCGACATGATTTTCGTCTTGTCCATGTTCATCTTGAGGCCCACTGGTTGGAAAGCTCTACTAAGGCTTTCGAGCATTGTGCTAAGGTCCTCCATCGATTCTGCCAAGACCACAATATCGTCGACAAACCGAAGGTGGGTAATGTACTCGCAATTAACATTGATGCCAAAACCGTCCCAGTCCAGAAGCTTAAAGACATCTTCCAACGCATTTGTGAACAGTTTCGGAGATATGACATCTCCCTGTCTCACACCTCACTGCAGTTGGATCGGTTTCGAGTTCTGATCCTGGAGACGGACTGGCATGGTGGCATTATCGTACACGCATTTTAGCACCTCGATGTACCGATGATCAATACGGCATCTCTGTAGAGCCTGTAGCACTGCCCCTGTTTCCACCAAATCGAAGGCTTTCTTATACTCCACAAACGCTAAGCAAAGGGGCCGATTATACTCTTATGACTTCTGTATAATCTGCCGCAGCGTATGTATGAGGTCTACGGTATTATAGCCTCTTCGGAAACCGGCTTGTTCGTGAGGCTGGAAGTCGTCGAACTTGCGAGCGGGACGGTTCGTATATACTCTTCAAAACATCTTATAAACATGGCTCAGAAGCGTGATGGGTCTGTAGTTCTTAAGAAGCGTATTGTCACCTTTTTCGAAGAAAAGCACCACCACGCCTCTGTGCCTTGCTTGTAGCGAAGTACCTTCGAATATGACGGTAAAGAGCTTATGAAGGACTTTTAGTACCGGTTTTCCATCCGCTTTCAGAAGCTCAGTCGTAACTCCATCATCACCCGGTGCCTTATTGTTTTTAAGCTGTTTGAGAGCCATACTAATCTCGTACAAGCTGACGTCCGGGATGTCCTCGGTATAGTGTCGAGTCAGTCTAGCTCTAGGGTCTTTAGCAGTAATGCCAACTGGTTTCGATGTCGACGTGTATAACTGGCCATATAAATTAAATAAATAATATAAAAAATAAATAAATACACATAAATAACATATATGAATAATGTATATAAAAATATAAGTAATTATTTGTACATATATAATAAATATAATTATAATATATATTACGTATAAGTAAATATAAGTATAGTGATGTTATTTTAGTTCTTCAAGTAATGAGCAATAATACGAGTTTAAATATTTCTTTCGATTTTTTTTCGAAGCCTCTCCTCCGACTTAAGGGCTCGATACCGCAAGTGAGTTTGGAATCGTCGACAATTCTCACAGCCCGGCCTTGAACCAATTTAAAAGGGCCAAGCTGGTATCCGGTTGCACCCGCCCAGAGATGGCAACAGTTCTCCATATCAAAATCAAATCAAAATCAAAATCTTTTTATTCAAATGGGTTACTAAGAACACTTTCGAATCGTCAAGTAAATTAACTACAACCAGCTTTATAAACTAATTACTTTACTGTTTTATTGCGTGGTTCCAATAGGTAATCTTTGTAAAATCACAAACGAAACATAAAATTATAGTGTATCAACTAATAAATACATGTTTTGTATTGAAACATGAAATAAACAAGATTTACAATGTAAATAGTTTGATTTAAAAAAAACAATCAATATTTATGAAATATTTCAATTACCTATTGTTTTTCAGAACGCAAATTCCTAATTTTCATATGGGGCCGAACTTGCGACTTGTAAAAACCTTTGCCCCGACGTGAAGTACTGCTTTGCTCTGTTGAGTACACCAAGTTTTTTGGAAACCAGCTTCACCTTATCTTGTAATTGATCTCGGAACTGAACATCGCTGGAGATGTCAACACCAAGGATCCCAATGCTCTTAGAGATGGAGAGCCACCCATTTGCACAAACCGTTGGCACTCCGTAAGATGGCAACTTCGATAGAAGACCCCGGTGCCAGACCCGATCGAACGCCTTCGCTATGTCCAGGCTACATGCCAATGCCTCCCCCTGACTCTCAATGGCTAGAGCCCATCGGTGTGTGAGATACACTACAAGATTACCAGTCGAGCGACCGTGGCGAAAGCCATATTGACGGTCACTGACCATGTCGTGTACTTCTAGGTATCTTACAAACTGTGTGTTGATCACACGCTACATCACCTTGGAGAGGAGAGAGGTAATAGCAATAGGCCTGTCATTCGATGGATCTGATCTATCGCCTTTTTTGGGCACCGGGTGCACATTCGCAGTCTTCCATGAAGACGGAAATTGCCTGGTGTAATAGGAAAGCGCGAAGAGGCGCGTGAGCACAGGTCATAACTCAGGAGCACACTGCTTAAGCACCACTGCTGGTATACCGTCTGGCCCACTCGACTTATGAACGTCTAGAGAAAGCAACTCATGGCAAAGCAAAGCAAGTTATGGAGATTTCCGGCATGGTCTTACCGCACCACGGTATAGTAGGTGGTACAGCGCCTTCATCGTTTATGTTCGAGTTCGAGGCAAAGAGACTGCCCAGTAATCGGCTTTCTCTTTAGCACTATGGGCCAAGTCACCATCGGTCTTTCGCAGTGGTGGTAACGACGCCTGGCAAAAGTTCCCTTCAGCAGCTTTGGAAAGCGACCAGAAAGCACGACTCCCGGAAGGATAGCTCGCAAGTCGCCCACCTATTTTGCCGATGAATTGGAATTTTGCTCTGGCAGTTGCTTCCTTACTGAACCTCGAGGCAGCCTTTAATTTGCGTTTTAACTCAAAATTATTAGGATCCTTATTATTACGAGCCGTGGTCTAAGCCTCATATGCAGTTCGCTTAAGAATTTTAGCTTTTCTGCAAGACCTATTAAACCACGGTCGTTTTTTGAAGCCGGCAGCTACTCGCGGGTTAGGAATATAGCATTCCATACCAGCAAGGATTGTCCCAGTGACTGCGGCTGCGCAGACGTCAGATTCTTCTGAGTTAAAGCAGATCTGCCTCAACGGGAACGATGCATAAAATCCTCGCAATCCATCCCAGTCTGCCGACTTGTAGTGCCACACACGACGCCAATTAGTTGGCCCAGATGGGTCAGGTTGTGTGCATGACATTTAAGTCCGAACGAGACAGTGGTCCGAGGAGCCAAGCGCATCCACTGAGACGGAGTATCCATCCGGACGAGTAGTAAGCAGAAGGTCCAATAAGGTGCTCGTATTGTCCTCTATATCTGGTATTCTAATTGGAGAAAGTACCAGCTGAAAGAATCCATAGGTCAGAGCAAAGTCATGCGCAGATATCTCTGCGCAGTTATTGGTTCGAGAACTGAGCCACTCACGATGGTGGGCGTAGAAGTCTCCCAAAATAACTAGTGGATACTGCTGTGGGATATTGCTCTAGAACTTTGTCAGTCGTCAAACTCAGGTGCGTGAAGAGTTGAGGTACGTCCGAGTCACCGCTATGAGACCTGTATAGGCACGCATAGATACGAGTGTAGCCGCCGTAATCTACGCGCACCCACAATATCGACAGGTCCCTGTCTTCATGGCTATGAAGGCGGCGACAGCAGATATCCTCCCGGACGAACATACATACACCGGCACGACTCATAAAATTGTGTTCGAGTTTGTAGCCGGGATAGTGAAGGAATGATGTGTCGGCCGGGCAGGATATCTGCGTCTCCGTTAGAAAAAGAATGGTCGGCTGCGCAGTCTCGGGATGGTGGTGGACTGCGTTAAGATTTGCGTGAATACCCCTGATGTTGCAAAAATCCACAACAAAAAAGTTACTTAGACTAAGGATGAGGATTCACTGCACAGATAGCTTAGAGGACAAAAGGTGCGGTACTAAGACTGCTGAAGCTCGCCACAGACGATACGGTTGCTGGCACGGCGGGCGGAAGGGTCCCTGATCCCCCTCTGTTGTAGTAGCCGGGTCCACTCCGGTCTCCTTCTCCGGCACGACTACTACTTCAGAGACTTTACAACGGTTGGCGGATCAGCCTCCCAGGGCGGAGATTAAGTGATACCTGGGTTCGGGAACCCGTTCAACCTGCGAGCGGCCAGCGGTCAGCCGTTTCATCCGATCTCCCTGACCGCCGAACCAACACGCCGTGACTACGCCGAGCAATGACAGCAAAGAGCACCGCCGGTCCTCCGCTGTCCGCGCAGCGAATCCTCAAAGAGCTCTGGCAACCTTACTCACCGCCAGGAACGCAACACTAATCAATTATAGTGTTATTATGGCCGCTGTTTTCTGTAAGGTGGAGTTACTTCCCCAGTTCGAGCCGCTCATTCGAGCAAGTACTCGCTATGCCCTGCTTTAGTTGTTTGGGTAGCTTATTCTAGCGAGTACTCGCGGTGCCCTACCTCTCTTATTTGTAAAGGTTAAGCGTTCCGTCATCTAACAGCCTTTGCAGTGAAAGAATCAATAAACAATTGTGAGCAATTCAAAGGAATTTCGAGCATCTAGCGTATAGTCTCTCGAAGAGAAGTATTTCCGATAAAATTGAAACGTTTCCTTAAGTATAATTGTGTGTTTGGATTGAACAGGACATTATACAGCAGAAAGAGAACAAGAGTATCCTGGCGAGTGCCACCTTGAGATTTGATCTGAATTCGGAAATATGGTCGTACTTACGTAGACCAAATAGACATAGACATAGACATTTCTTTATTTAACACACATATACAACACAAGCAAAAACATAAAAAAAAACAAAAAAAAATAAAAAAAATTACACATATATTACACAAGCATTTAGATAATACCTATTAAAAAAAAAAGAAAACAATAACATTAAGAGAATAAATACACAAAGAAGAAACTAATTCTAAGACTATTTACTAAATTATTATAAAAATTGTAATACATAAATAAAAAATAAATAAATTGATATTAATTAAAATAATAATGTCAATAATATGATCAGCTTGCATTGTATAAGGTGTCAAATTGGACCCACTCAGCATTTGCTTTGGTAGAAAAACTACCAAAGCGCTGATTTTCAGTGGAGCCCAGATGACTTTCAGATGCAGTGACAGCATATATATATATATATAAAAATGAGCGTTTTTACTGATTTAATTAAAAGGCATTAAATTTCACTTCAAAGTACATACCTGGATAAATGTTGAAATGAGAAGAATGTTGTTTAAATTATAGAATCATATTTAGTGAAGGGCTACCGGTAAAAGTTTGTTTTTGTTTTAGTGTTAAATATTTTCTATATTGAATTTTGAAAGTTTTTAATGTACAGCAGTTCCGAATAGGGGGGGGGGGGGTAGACTGTTCCAGCATTTGGTAGCCGCAAATCGGAAGCTTCCTTGAAAGGCCGCAGTTCTATGTTTTTGAGTTTTCATCAAGTAATTGGAAGCTCTGGTATTGTATGAATTATAATCCCTACACCATTTCAGCTTTTCATACATGTAGGAAGGTTGTTGAAATTTAACAACTCCGAACACAAGGGTTGCGAGATGCGCTTGTCTACGGAAAGACATTTTTAATATGTTTGCGGTGTTCAGATAGGGAGTGGTATGGGCGCGCGGGAGAATGTTAAATCAGTATCGAGCGCAAGCGTTCTGTACTCTTTGTAGTTTTCGCTCTGTACGCGCTAACTTTCATGTGCTCCGCTTGGTTTCGCGCGCAAGGTTTCATGTTCCAAAGTGGGTTGCCGTGACTATACTAAATGAGTAGAAATTGGTAGTAAAATGAGTACGCGGGGCGCGAGTGTAGCAGCTTCCGGCTGATCAACCAATAAGATAATGACCTGGAGTAAATGCTACAAAGTCATTTGGATTCGAGAAAATAGGACAATGAGGCCGTGAGTTCAGTACCGCCTCAATCTTACAAAACACGATGCACAATTCCTCGTAGGTCAAAATCGTCTTAGCTATATCACGATGAAGCTTGAAACCTATATTCAAACACTGATTTATTGACACGTCCGTAGAAGAGCGGGAACCTTCAAATACGACACGTATTTTATTACCCTTAACCGCATGGTGAGGGATAAAATAATGCTCGTGATCCCGCCAATCGAACCGATACCTGGAGGTAAGCTGACCTGAGGATGATTACCTAATATATTTTGTAAACCAACAGCCGATACAAAAATACGCAGGCGAGGGGAATTAAGGAGAGACAGCGACCGTTAACTGCCCTAACAAACCCGATACCGAAATTCCACCAATTCCTCGCACCAAATCAGCTCCCAGATTAAGTCTCAACTTTAATTGCTCCATTAACCATTCCGACACTATACACCCCTGTGAGCCAAGTCCAAAATCGCACGCAAGTTTATCTGACGACTCCGAGGTGAAACAACGCTTATCTGTGCAGTAGGCCATAAAACCGTGAAGGGAGTGGGAAGGAATAGTGAAGGAGTGGAGGTTGCTTTTCAATAAAGGAGGGGATTGGAAGGATGGGTAGGACTCAACTCACGCGGAGGAAGATCGAATCTGGGAAGGAACACGACAAGTCGGATTCACAGGTCGCCTTCGTCGGAAGGGTAGACGACGTCGTTCCAATCGCGGCCACTCAACGAGGGGCGACATCCTCTCACATACCATCCGCACAGGAGTTGCGTCTCCAAAAGCGACTCTACACTCCTGGCCCGATCTGAATTACGATGGCCTTGACAGGCTAAGAGGCCTGTAACCTGCATGGCGGTGAAGCCCGTGGGTATTGCATCTGAACTGCCATCCAAAGAGGGCCACCCTCATAAACTCCCCTGGCACCGGGGAGGGAGGGATAACCTTACCGGTCAGTCCTGGGCTATCGCAATCCCTACACACAGTATCCGAGGAGGGCCACTGAGCAACCCCGTGGTCCGCACCAAGGCACCTGTCCAAAGCACAATCGTCGCGTACGCATAATGTTGCGTCGACCCGCGGGACGCAAAAATAACAAACTTGGGACACCCGGTAACAACGTAGTCCTTACCGCGACAAAAAACGCACGTCCGCGTTCCAGTAGCCTCTGCAGCAGCACAAAACCGCCCTCCTCCTTAAGGTTTAGGCAGCTGTCTGGGCAACTGCACCGGTGGTGGCCTAGTCCTATGGTACGAGGCGGAGAAGTCGCCGTGAGATAGGTTACCCGCCCGACGACACTCCTCTTCCAAGAAAACCACCAAAACTGTAGATTTGGGGAAGGGAGTGTCGGAGTCTCCGCCGTGGGAGCACTCTAACCGGCTCCTTACTTCTATGGGCAACCTACCTAAAACTATTTGAAGGAGTAGAAAGGACCACTCCTCCACTGGAAGGCCTTTAACGCATTATATGCAACTAACAGGACGTTAAGAAACCCAATCCGTAGGTTCTTAACGTCCTGGAACCCTAATCTATAATACTTTCAAACCGTACCGAACGCATATCTCTAATCGATAATAATATATACCTAACTTAACTTGCTACAATAATTCAAACAAACAACTAGGTACTAAAACAAAACCTAAACAACCTAACAACTGAGACATTAAATATACACGGAGAGAAAACTTTAGTAGCTACAAGTAAATAATACTAATAACCACTAAAATATTAGTGATTCCGAGGACAAGTAAATTACACTGACGGTTACCAATGAGTTTTACTTATTGTGTTTACTAACAGGAATAAAACTAGTCTTGTTGGAAGTGTTAAAACAGTGTTGTTTACTTAAAATAAGTAAAATTTAATGGAATGAAAATAAAGTATAAACACAGTTACAATCAGCATTTAATTACACCGATACAAGCTGCTCCTGATGAAGCTCTGTGAATCGAAGCGTACAGTTTATAATAACTGGTCAGTGTACCTGGTAGATTAAGGAACTGTTCCGCGAATAGTGCGTCAATACTGTTCAGCTCAGGCTTACTATACTGAGGTAATCCTCAACCAGGTGAGAAGTTACACCTGGCGAACGCCTTGACTTGCATTTCTGTATGTCGGTATATATGCAAACTGTCGAAAAAACTTCGATAGCGCGATGTAAGACGCGTGACGTCAACCTTAATTCGTAGCAGTACGATATGATGTTTGTTATTAGTAAACTTCACTAACTTTTAGAAAAGGTGTTTGTAAACGTTAATTGGCCTTCACTGTAATGACAAGTAGTGTTTTATCTTCCCACTTTAATAAAGCTTTTTGTAATCTTAAGTAAGCTTTATTTGTTGATATTAATTACCATACTCATAAATTCGAGAAAAGTTTTATAGGATTTGTAAAATTCTGTAATCCGAAGTACAAATTTTTTTTTTCGGAAAGTAATAAAACTATGTTGTAGTTATTAGTTTACACAATAAATAAAATGTACTTAAAATTATATTGTTTTGTAATTGCCAGAATACTTTAAAACATTAGTAAACTAATATAAAATAGACAAGACAGTTATAATATTAAAAACATTGAGTACGTCACCGTGGCGGTTCCTAGTAATATGATGGTCCAACACAGCTGAATAGTGAACCCACTATCACCGCACTGTTTTCAAGGAATGTTGAAGTTTTTAATATAAATTCACCAAATACGTATCGATATCACGAAGTTGGTATTTCAAACCGAACGCGAGAATAAAATGAGTACGCGGGGCGCGAGTGCAGCAGCTCCCGGCTGATCCAGTACTGTCCGGCAGCGGACCGACATACGTTTCTGCTAACCACACATCAAGGTCAATGTCATTGGACATGACAGGGCAAGTTACAGGGTTAACTTCTGGCGCGGCCGTTAGGGCTTCGTTTTAGGGTTGCTGAAACATTCCCGTGACAATCTTCTTCTTTGAAAACACCAATTGAACACCTCTCCATTATTATTAATGTAAAATTTGCAGAATATCCGTAACTTGTTAATGATAGATGAAAACTAGGCAGTAACATCAGTCACGTAACACGACATAAACTAGGCAGTAACATCAGTCACGTAACACGACATAAACTAGGCAGTAACATCAGTCACGTAACACGACATAAACTAGGCAGTAACATCAGTCACGTAACACGACATAAACTAGGCAGTAACATCAGTCACGTAACACGACATAAACTAGGCAGTAACATCAGTCACGTAACACGACATAAACTAGGCAGTAACATCAGTCACGTAACACGACATAAACTAGGCAGTAACATCAGTCACGTAACACGACATAAACTAGGCAGTAACATCAGTCACGTAACACAACATAAACTAGGCAGTAACATCAGTCACGTAACACGACATAAACTAGGCAGTAACATCAGTCACGTAACACGACATAAACTAGGCAGTAACATCAGTCACGTAACACGACATAAACACTATAGTATAAATAAGTGGGTAGTTTAATAATTTTAGTTTTCACACTTATTTAATTTCGACTTTTTTAGAACTTAAAACGTAACAATATTTTAGGATCACGATTATTCCACATGAAATAAAAGCGATTTGTGAAGTGCAATAATTGCACTTAATGTGAATTGCTGGAAAATTAATATAGGTTTCTATTATTTTCATGAAGTAATATTTATAATGACTCTATTAAATCAAAAAATAGGGATTTCAATTCAGTTATAGCATTAAAACTTTGTTTTGATATTTCTAAAAGTGGCACTTTGAAAAAATTATATTTCTTAAAGATGTAAAAATAACAGAATGGCTCTCAGTGTATATATACCAACTAAGCAATCCAAACTTGCAATAACATTGCTTAACATTCAATTTGGGGGCCTGTTAGTTTCAAATGCAAGATTGCAACATTCTAGTAAGCTTTCAGCAACCCTAAAACTAAGCCCTAACGGCCGCGCCAGAAGTTAACCCTGTAACTTGCCCTGTCCTGATCAATAAACTTTATCATAACTTTAAAAAGTTAAGTAAGTTACTGAGTTTATGTAAGTTTAAATCAAACATTGACACAACTTTAAATTTGTAAAGGTACATATAGTAATAGTGCGAATGTTACATAAACGTTAGAAATTAAGTTTCAAATTGATTATTGCAAAAAACTTCCGGGTTTCGAACCTGCAACCCCGTGCCGCCCGCTCTACGGCTAACAAGCCACGAAGCTCACATCTAAAGCTAATAAATAAATTTAATACTTGTTATCTTCCCGAGACCCGAATAAAACGATGTTGGTAGAAGAACTTCATTCGTGCTTCATCGGAGTTCTTAAAACGTTTCGTAATATTCAAATTACCATTTCGAAAATGATTTCATACATTCATAAATGGAAAAAAAATAAGAAAAAATAAAAAAGAAAATAAAAGCGAAAAGGCTCCGCGCACGCGGCAGTTTACTGAGCTACGAAGCCCATACACACTTGCTTTTATAATCCTTGACGTATGCTGTGATTCAGTTTTCTAATACTATAAAAAATAACGAAAGTAATATGCATAAAACGAAGAAAATGTTTCGTAAATAATTTTTAATCCGATTAGCTAACAAAATAAGAAAATTAGAAACGTTGTAGAGAAGTTTAAATAATTATATTGCGAAAACCAATTTGTAGTTATTTTTATACACTTTATTAGTTGATGCTGGCTGTACATAACAATTTGTCGATACATTTTCTCTATATCGCTCTATACTTTCTCCATTTTATTAAGAGTGATTGTAGATCTTGTTGTAGATTCGGCCCTGTGTACATTAGGTCATTCAGACTGTTTCCAGATGTTGTTTTAGCTGATGCGTTAAAGACTACTCTTAACGGAGACGTTGCTGAGTCCGCGCGTGTTACGCCGTGATTAGGCAAATAATTTTCCGGAAATGTATTTTTATTACAAATTTTCATATGTTCTAATTTGATATATTCATTGATAAATGCTTTATAATCTGAAGCAAATTTTGGTTGCTTTTTAAATTTATGCTCCAAATTGCGAAATTGTGCTATTGCCATCTGTTTTGACAACCCTAAACTTGTTTCAAAATTGTCTTTCAACGGAAGCTGGACTTCATAGCGTCCACCTTCTAAGCGTGTTGTTGTTGAAGAATAGTGCTGTTTACAGTTAGAATCTTCTAATGATATGTTTGTTTCTTCTGTTATTTCTTCTGTTTCCCAGAATTTCTGAATATCTTCGATATTATTTATGACTAAATTACATTGGAACGTTTTGACGTTGTCACATAATAGCCATCCAAGATGTGTCTGTTGTGCAATAGGTTGTGATAAGTCTCCCTTTATTACACCATTCAATAATATAAAAGAATATATGTCAGCTCCTACCGACAAGTCTACAAGGCGACTGATATGAAAATCTGGGTCTGCTAGGTTAACATTTTGTATGAAAGACCATGTTGGTTTGCTAAACGGCTGATTAGGCAGATTTTTGATTAAATTTGTCATGATTAGGGCCTCTACATTAAACGTGAAATCATTGTATGTAGATTGGCATGATATGTTCAGCATTCCTTTGCAATTATTTGACCTTTGACCTACTCCATATATGACACGGTTTTGAGACGGCCGCGGTTTCGCTGTGCACGCGTCATGTAATAAGGTATTATGTTACTCGTTGCAATTGCGGCATCTCTTTTTTGATGTACACGGGTTTCTATATAATGTCTATATAAGCAATTCATACAAAAAGCGTAGTTTATTAATGGTTTTTAATTTAATATCGTTTGACATTGACAAGAATGTTTTACAGCTGAAAATGCCATGCTCATTATTACAAAGTAGGCATTTGGTTGTAGAAACATGAAATGATTTATGCAATATGTTGTTCGTGTTACTGCGCTGACTATTACTAAAAATAGGTGGTCTTTGTATTTTAGGTAAATTACTTTGCTGATTTGGCTTTTGTGAGTAGCAGTATCCGTTTTCCGACGGGCTGATTCTAGAACAGTAAATTTGTTTTCCAGGAAATCTAAAAAATCTTGTAGTATGGGCAGCTCGCGAGAATTTTTTAGTGATTCAATATAATCAGAGTAAGATGAAGAATCTAATTTCTTGGAGAGTAGGTGAACTAAGATAGGGTCCCAGGTGCTGATATCGACTCCAAGTTTCTTGATACCATGAAGACACTCTAATGTAACATCGTGGATTCTCTTAACGTGCCCCAATGTTTGGTGCTGGATATTAGGTAGAGATAATAAGGTACTTATATGTGAAGTAAATATGATTTTCTTGTTATTATATCTGTGATTAAGGATATCCCAATACACATTGTAGTTGTCAGAACTGATCTGCAAATGCTGTAATGATCTTTCGGCTTCACCTTTGACTTTACCCTTTAAAAATTGCATTTTTTGGGCATTTGACAAACTTGGGTTATTATGAATAGCCTCATTAAACAAATCTTTAAACGACACCCACTGGCTGTAGCTGCCATAAAAAATAGGAATGTCCATTTTAGGAGTCGATTTTCAATATGTGCTACTGAGTGTAATTTATAGTTTAGGCTCCTTTTCATGCTATTAAATATTTTTTCATACTTGATAAAATATTCTTCATATTCCACATTTCCTACTTCTAATAAACCATCGATTTCCCAATGTAGGCAGTCGATTGCCGACCAACGAGTTTGTAACGTACTAAGAACGTCTTCGAACTCCCATTTTTGTGAAAGATCTTACTTCAAAATCCACGATGCTCAATGTTTCGTGTAGCTGTTAGGTTCCTTATTGATGATGACTGTCACTGATTGTTCTTACAATGCCTCAACACAAGACTGTTGTTAAAACCACTGGTTATTTGACCTCACTCGCGAAATTTATTTCGAAAGACGCGCGAGATCCGGCTCGAAGGACCATTTGTTGGGTGCGAGGCGGTGTTAAATGGAAATAGTGCTTTGATAAAATATAAATTGTTTATTGTATAAAATAGTTCTTATATGATAAAATGATAACAAATGCGCCCAGCGCGGATGCAGTTTTATGATGCACTGGCATTATGGTTGCATAAGGTAGGGACAAGTTTTCATAAACACAATGTTGATGCGGAACCTGAAACAGTAAGTCATGCACAAAGTAAATCAAGAGATTCTAAATCTTCAAGATCACCGTCTGCTAGGAGCGCATACACCCACGCTAGCACTGCGTCTAGATTACGACTAATAGAAGCACGTGCAGTGAGGGAGTTGGCAGAGTTAAAAAAACAAAGATTAGACCGACTACAAGAAAAGTTGATAGAGGAGAAACTGTTCGAGGAAAAACGACAAAATGCTGAACACGCACTTTCGCACGTAGATTGTGTAGAATTAATAAACGAAAATTAACGCTCAAGTCAAACGTCAGTATGTTCAAAAGTGCTGGATTGGATAGACAGCAATATGTCAAGAATTAGCAAGAAAGTTACTGTGGAGGTTGATATATGTGCGGTCTCTGACTACCACTGTGCTGTTTCACCTGATAACCAACCAGTAGCTCCTGTGGAAGTTGGTGCTTGTGCTCTTCCGGATTACCACCGTACTGCTGCACCCGATGACCAGCCACGTCAAGAACGAGACATTAATGTTGCTGACCTTACCAAAGCAATTTGTGATGCCTTTAAGTTGTGAAAGAAGTCTACGCCAGATGGTGAAAAGTTCTTAGGCCGTTTATCAACAAAAACTCTACCCATATTATCAGGTAATCCCTTAGACTGGTTACGATTCAAGCACACGTATGAAACAACGACTGGTATTGGGCTCTACACCGATCAAGAAAACCTAGCACGACTACAACAGTGTCTGCACGGCAAGCCTAGGGAAGTTGTCGCCGCTCGGTTGATTACTGCCACTTCTGCAGCAGAGGTAATGCACACTTTAGAAATGCGATTTGGTAGGCCTGAGTTAATTATTCACAAGCTTTTGTCAGAAATTAAAAAGTTACCTAAGTTAAGTAGGTCCCGCACCGAACTTATCGTACTTGCTACAAAAGTGTCAAACTGTGTAGCTGCCATAAAGGCGACAAATCATATCGGTTATTTGTATAGACCTGAGTTAGTTAGTGAAATAGAAAATAAGCTCACTGAAACTCTGGTATACCGCTGTTTAGATTTTAGTGTAAACTTGGATACCCAATCACCGCAATTGCCTGCTATTTCCAATTATTTAATGAGAGAAGCAGAACAAGTTTGCAAGTTCGGTACAATCGAATTACCTTACAAAATATCAGGTTTTATTCCGACAACATCCACAACTAGAGGAACCGTATTTATGTCCACTGCGCAATCTGAAAATACTGCGCAATCTGAAAACGAAAGAAATTTAGCTAGATTTGTTTCAAAAAAGAAAAGTAAGTTACCTGAACCTACGCGCTGCCCATTCTGTAAACAAACTGATCACGTTTTAAGTGTCTGTCCAAAATTTTCGGCTATGGAGATAAATAAACGGTGGGAGTGGATATGCGAAAAGAAACTTTGTTTCAAATGTTTCAGTTCTTCACACCGCCGGGATCGTTGCCGATCAGAGAAAAGATGTAGTACCAATCAAAGGGGACACCATAGTTTATTACATAAGCATGATTGGTCATCACCACGGCCTGATGTAACTGACAGCTTACAAACTACTGCCAACGTATGGGCAAAGCGAGGTTTGATTTATTTGAAAGTCCTTTCTGTTACCGTAGAAGGCCCACTAGGTAGCATGAATATTCTGGCTTTATTAGACGAGGGCTCTACAATAAGCTTAGTCCATTCCCAGATTACTTAAAAGATAGGTGCAGACGGTCCTTTATCCAACCTTGATATTAAAGGGGCTGTAGGTAAGGCGAATAAGATGGATAGTCATACTGTTTTTTTTCACTTAGCACGTCCGAAGGTATTTACCGATTCAATCGTATACACACTGTTGAAAATTTAGCTTCACCCACTCAGAAGTTATCCAAGGAGGATTTATCTCGATATCCACACCTAAAACAAATACCTATTGACCCGGCTACTACAACAGAGGGGGATCAGGGTCCCTTCCGCCCGCCGTGCCAGCAACCGGATCATCTGTGGCGAGCTTCGGCAGTCTTAGAACCGCACCTTTTGACCTCTAAGCTGTCTGTGCAGTGAATCCTCATCCTTAGTCTTAGTAACTTTTTTTATATATTATGGCCATGAGAACGAAAAAGAAAAGAGATTGTACAGCGGCTACTCCATCCTCATATAATATGGATTTTTGCAACATCAGGGGCATTCACGCAAATCTTAACGCAGTCCACCACCATCTCGAAACTGCGCAGCCGACCATTCGTTTTCTAACGAAAACGCAGATATCCTGACCAGCCGACACATCATACCTTCACTATCCCGGCTACAAACACGAACACAATTTTATGAGTCGTGCCGGTGCATGTATGTTCGTCCTGGAGGATATCTGCTGTCGCCGCCTTCATAGCCTTAAAGACAGGGACCTGTCGATATTGTGGGTGCGCGTAGATTACGGCAGCCATACTCGTATCTATGCGTGCCTATACAGGTCTCATAGCGGTGACACGGACGTAACTCGACTCTTCACGCACCTGAGTTTGACGACTGACAAAGTTCTAGAGCAATATCCCACAGCAGAACTAGTTATTTTGGGAGACTTTAACGCCTATGCTGGGATATCTGCTCATGAATTTGCTCTGACCTATGAATTCTCTCAGCTGGTACTTTCTCCAACGAGAATACCAGATATAGAGGAACATACGAGCTCCTTACTGGACCTTCTGCTGACTACTCGTCCGGACGGATACTACGTCTCAGTGGATGCGCCTCTTGGCTCCTCAGACCACTGTCTCGTTCGAAATCAAGTGTCATGCACACAACTAATTGGGGTCGTGTGTGGCACTATAAGTCGGCAGACTGGGATGGATTGCGAGAATTTTACGCATCGTACCCGTGGAGGCAGATCTGCTTTAACTCAGAATATCCTGACGTCTGTGCAGCCGCAGTCACTGAGACAATCCTTGCTGGTATGGAATGCTATATTCCTAACCCGTGAGTAGCTACCGGCGTCAAAAACGACCGTGGTTTAATAGGTCTTGCAGAAAAGCTAAAATTCTTAAGCAAAATGCATATGAGGCATTTTTTTTTAATGCTAAGATTGGACTTGAGTTTAGATGTTCAGTTGTTTTGAATGGAATATTCCTAAAAAACTGTTCAAAGGCAACTGCTACCTCAGAATTTGTTTTAAAACTAGCATCATCTACAATCAACTCAAAGTCCTGACAAGATTTCCTAGCTTTACCAGTTTCATTATTTATTATGTTCCATGTAGTTTTTATTTTATTTGTTGAATTTTTTACTTTATGTCTGAGGTGAATTGCTTTTGCAACAAGACAGACCTTTTTAAAGGTTTTTGAGTATTTTTTAAATATTCCCTAAATATTTGGCTATTATTATATGTTTTTTCTTTATATAATTCATACAGTTTACGCCTACTTTTATGTATACCTGGGGTAGCCCATTCACTAAAACTAAAGCGACTGGAAATAAGTTTCTTTTTTGCAGTAAATATTTTATTATACTCTGTAGTAATAGTGTCAAGAACAGTATTGTACATATCATTTGGGTCGCCATTATAAAGCAAATCTGGAAGTTTATGCATTAAGTTAGATTTAAATGATTCAACCCGTTTAGTTGTTATTGGTATAAATTTAATTTCCTTTTTAGTAATACTATTCTTTCTTTCTAAAACCACTAACTGTCCACAATGATCTGACTCTAGATTGCTTATAATTGATTTTTGAATTGGTTTTATGTCAGTAAATATATTGTCGATGCAAGTGGCACTGGATACAGCAATTCTAGTTGGTTCACAAAACAAATTATTTAAATTAAAAGACTGAAATAAGGCAAGCAATCTGGTGCTTAATGAGCTATTTTCCAAGATGTTTATATTAAAGTCTCCACAAACAATAATTTGTTTATTGGAATTGCTGATTTTATTCAGCACTTCTTCCATAACTAATTCAAAATTATCATAAATTGCACAAGGCGGCTTGTATACACTCACAACAATGAGATGCTCAACTTCTATACAGGACAGCTCGGCAGTTCGCTCAACTGAGAGGCTCACAATGTCTTTAAGTTCCTTAAAATTTAGCTGTTTATTAACTAAAATTAAAGAGCCACCATGGATAGCATTTACTCGGCTGAACGAACTTCCCACCTGGTGATTAGTGAAATTGAACATAAACTGATGGCTGCGTAGCCAGTGTTCAGTGATACATAAAATGTCAATCTTTTGGCAGTTTATGAACAATTCAATTTCTAGTTCTTTCTGAGACATTCCTTGTATATTCTGATGCACCAGGTTTAATGGAATATTATTTTTAGTATGACAAAGTTTTTTTTTTGTTTCTGTTTGCATAAAACTTGAGTTGAGAGAGAGAGAGATTGTTTAATATAATCATTACATTGCAAGTGATCATGTCAGTGTTTGACCCTTTAGGTTTCCTATGTCCCTTCTTGATTCGTGGTAAGATACTTTTGCAAGATGTATGGCGTAGTGGTATACAATGGGATCGAAACAGTTTACCAATACTTGGTTTCATTGGCAACAAGATTTGAAAGTGTGTAAAAATTTTTCTGTACCTAGATCTTACGAGTTTAAAATATTAGAGAGTTTCCAAATGCATGTCTTCGTCGACGCTTCTGAGCAGGCATATGCAGCAGTAGCGTACTTACGTCGTCATACTGGTGAAGTTGCATTTGTAGCTGGTAAGTGTCGTGTTGCGCCTTTGAAATCAACGACAGTTCCTCGTTTAGAGCTTCAGGCTGCGCTCATGGGCACACGACTGGGACTAATGATTCAAAAAGAGCAACACCTTAATATCGAAAAAAGATTCTTTTGGACAGACTCGCGAGCTGTATGCCATTGGAACAAAAATAAGCCTTGACAAAAATTACCATTTGTTTCTAATAGATTATCTGAAAATAGTGATTTTACGGAAGCGCTCCCACCTTGAGCACACTGAACATTTTTGGACAAAACAATCTCAGAATGAAAGTTTTCAAGCAGAACTAACGCAATTAAAACGTGGGTACCCTTACAAGATTCAAGTCGACTAATCAAACTAAGTCCCTACATTGATGAAATTGGAGTTATAACATTGAAAGGTAGAGCAAGCGCTACACCTGAAATTGTAAAAACCACACTTGAGCCAGTTATTTTGGACGGAAGACATAGATATACAAGATTACTTATTCCGTATTTTCATGAAACAGAATATGAATTGCAATACTACGACAAAAATACTGGATTCTTCATCTCAGACCTATTGTAAAAACCGTAGAGCATAAATGTCAATTCTGTCATATACATAAAGCAAATCCGTTACAGCCACAAACGGGAGATTTACCACTTGCAAGACTGGCACACCACTGTAGTCCTTTCACACATTGAGGATTAGATTATTTTGGTCCAATGATAGTCTCCATAGGAAGAAGACGAGAAAAGCGATATGGAGCCTTATTCACCTGCATGTCAACAAGAGCCATACATCTATAATTTGCTGGCAGTTTTACCACAGATTTAACAATTTTAGCCTAACGACAAATGATGGCTCGCAGAGGTTGCCCTGCAGTAATTTATTCTGACAATGGAACTAATTTTCACGGATCGAACAATGAGCTAAGGAAAATTTACAAAGAGATTGATCAAAACAAGGTAAATGAATTTCTGCTAAACAGAAGAATCGAATGGCATTTTAATCCACCTGCAGCACCACATATGGGAGGTTGTTGGGAAAGATTAGTTAGGTCGGTTAAAAGAGCTTCAGCTATCACTATAAAACAACAAGCGCCAAAAGAAGAAGTTCTACTCACTGTTTAAGCGGAAATAGAAAATATCATAAATTCGAGGCCGTTAACTCATGTTTCGGTACATCCAGATGATCCAGAAGCATTAACACCCATGCACTTTGTATTAGGTGGCTCCTCCAATTCTTTATTCTTTATTGTACAACACAACACATATTAACACATAACAAAAGAAAACTTATAAGTACAAAGGCGAGCTTATCCCTAAAAAGAGATTTCTTACAGCAAACACTTAGTGTAAGAGATAATACACATAGAAAAGTAGGAGGCAAACAGTGTAAGTACAACATTATTCATAAACAAATTTAAATTAAAAACAATTAATATTGTAAATATATATATTATATATAAAAAAAGACTAAATATTTAAATAATATTACTATTACTTATTAAAATACATATATTATACAATAATATTACATACATATAAATACACAAAATACACACAATACATTATATATATATACATATTTATCCAATTCATAGAGATAAATAATGCTCTTTTAATCTATGTTTAAAAATATTAAGTGATGTGCTGTCACGTATCAAACCGGGAAGCGAGTTCCAAAGTTTTGCTCCACAAACAACAAGAGTCACCATAAAACTGAGTGTTATGTGCTGGTATTTCAATAAGTGAGGTAGTATGAGATCTAATAGGTCTGTCTCTAGGAAATAGAAAATTAAAGCGATCTCTAATATACAGAGGAGAGGAGGAAGTGTTAAGGATATTATAAACACAGCAAAGTATCTGCATATTACGCCGGAGTCGGATAGGAAGCCATTTTAGCTTAGACCTAAAACAGGAAACGTGATCAAATTTACGGAGGCCAAAGATAAATCGAATACACAAGTTTTGTAGACGTTCTAATTTGTCTAAATGTTCTTCATTGGCATTTAGGTAACATGTGTCAGCGTAGTCTAAAATAGGGAGCAATAAGGATTGGGCAAGAGTAACTTTGGTGTCAAATGGAAGAAAATTTTGTAAGCGTTTGAGGAAATGAAAACTAAAATGTACCTTTCGACTTATGTCGTTGATATGGTTAGACCAGGATAAGTGGCTATTAAAGGTCACCCCTAGATTTTTTACTACATCTGTATAAATAATAGGTACATTATCATAAACTGTTTGTGGAATAATAAAGTGAGAGATTAGATTACACACGTACCTACTACCAATAATAATTGTCTGCGATTTAACTGGATTAACCACTAGTCCAAAAGATTTAGCCCACTCAGAAATTTTCTTCAAGTCACTATTTAGACTGTCTACAGCAGCGTTGATATCTTTTACTGCAAAATGACGATATATCTGCAAATCTTCTGCATACAAATGGTAGTTTGAGTTCATAATAGGAGTAAATACAGAAAACAAAAGAGGAGAGAGAACGCCTTGAGGAACACCGGCAGTTAAGTCGCACCAATGTGATAATTTTTTGTTTGCTCGAACACACTGTGATCGTCCTCTTAAATAGGAATCCAACCAAGAGACCACCGGCGGAGATAAGTTTAAAGATTGTAAAATACCTAATAAAATGTCAAAATCCACTGAGTTAAAAGCACTACTAAAATCTAAAAGGACTAAGAAGGTAAGTAATTTATTGTACATAGCCAAGCGTATATCATCAGTCACTTTAATTAAGGCCGTAACTGTGCTATGGCCGGGACGAAAACCTGATTGTAGTGGACTAAGAAGTTGATTAAGATGTAAGTAATAAGACAATTGTTTACTGACGATATTCTCAAATACCTTCGATAGAATAGGTAAAATTGATATCGGTCTGAAATTAGTGCAAGAAACAGGATTTGATATTTTTGGCAGTGGTACAACAAATGCCTTTTTCCAGGAGGGAGGAAATTTGCAAGCTTTTAATGAAAAATTTAAAATGTGAGTTAAAATGGGTGCAATAAATTCTAAAATAGGAGTAAGCATATGTAGGCATAAATTGTCACAACCTACAGCCTTAGAAGATATAGAAAGGAAACTTTTTTTTACGTCATGCTCGGTGATCTCTTTAAAAATAAACGGACTACACTTAGGTGCGGGCTGAGTTGAAAGTTGATCTAGTGTACTACTCTTAATCTTACCATCTAAAGAAACAGGAGAGGCTGAGAAATGCTTATTGAGAACATTAATATCAAAGTCAAAGTTATTGTTTAATACAGTGTTACTTGCGGGTAGCAAAGAGCCTTAAGAAATTTCCACGTATCGCTTGGCTTGGTCTCAAGTGACTTATAAATGTAGCTCTTTTTTGAATTTCTGCACATCCGACTGCAGCGATTGCGAAGTTTCTTGTATGCAATAAGGTTTTCGTCAGAAGGATCCTTTTTGTAGCGATGTTTTGCAGAATCACGTTTTGCCATCATATTCTTAATTTTTTGAGTTAACCACGGGGCAGGGGGATGCTTGACTTTAACGTATTTTAAAGGAGCATGCTTATCATACAATTTGCCTATGATTTGATTAAAGTTGACAACTTTTTGATCTATATCACTGCAGTTCGTTACAGATATCCAGTCTATTTTGCTAGCATCTTTGTGCAATAGCTCTTTATCAATGTTTTTGTAACTGCGAAGCAGGAGATATTTCGGTTGAGGTTTAGGAGGCCGCAATTTGTAAGACACATAAATTATAAGAACAAATTTGGCCATGTTCCTAACTTAGGAAATTTTTCAGATTCTGACCTTTCAAGTCGAAAGTATTGGAGAGCATCCCAAAGACTTGCAGACTTGTTCTGAAAAAGATGGGTCCGAGAATATCTTCCCACTTTGTTACCACGAATATCCCCAGGTGACAAATCGCTTCCTTTAAAATTAGATGACGTCGTGGTGGTAGCGGATCCAAGTCTTCTTCGAAATGTTTGGCCAAAAGAGATAATAGAAAAAACATATGAAGGGCCTGATGGACGTATAATAAATGTATGGGGGAATTTTAAAGCGTCCAGTTACTAAAATTGTTCCATTACAGTTAGATAATAAATAAAAATAGGTAAATGACTATTATTTGTCAGTGTTATTTTTTTTTGTTTTTGTCAATTTTACTTAGCATTGAGATTGTCTTAATTACCTAACTGTTAAAGTTTGAAGTTGATTGTTTTCATTAATTAGTATTGTAACGTAAGTGTTAATCAAATTGTTATTATTAATAGGAAGAGGATGTTAAAAACCTCCTTTAAATACAAGTAGGTATTACCTATAGGTCTTTGAAAAAAGAATAAATGTCATTGTGATGTTTCGAGACATTTGGATTACATTTTACTAAGATGCCGAAAATGTAGTTTTGTTGAAAAATAGGGAAGATATCCTTTAGATGGACTTTGTGGATCTCCAATAGTTGCAGTTTGCGTTTCTCCGATAGATGCATAAATAATAATTTAAAATAAATAAAAAAAATAGGATAAAAATTTTGATAAATAAAAAAAAATAAAATTTAAGCTTTAAGCGAAAAAAAACTTTTTATTTATAAAACGTACCATTTTAGATTTATTTTTTAAATAAATCAATTTTAAAATAATTACACTTTGGGAGGCTGTTAAAAAGAAATATTATTATAAATATAAGTAAGGACTATACGGACCACAGTCTTGACCTCCTTCGCAGTGATATTGTAGACAAGCGCCGAGCCAAGGTCGCGCAGCGCGGGGTCCTCACTCAGTGCCGCGTGCACCGCCACCTGTCAACAAACACATGAATAACCGTGCGCCAGGCTTTTTTTTTTATTTTAATACCACTAAGGTGGCAAACAAGCACACGGTCCGCCTGATGGTAAGCGGTCACCGTGGCCTATGAACGCTGGTGACACCAGGAGAATCACAAGCGCGTTGCCGACCCTTCAAAAATCCAATAACTTCTTTCTTGAAGAACACCATACTGTAATCCTTAGAGAAAACCTTGGCAGAGAGCTCATTTCACAACACAAGCGTTCGCGGGAGGAAGTTTCTCTGAAATCGCACTGTACGCGACCATTTCGGTTCTAAAGTGTGAATGAATTCCCTGCTGATGGCGAACAGTGCGGTGGTAGAAAGTAGCCGTGGGCATCATTTCGAACAATTCCTCAGAACACATTCCATTGTACAAGCGGTAGAACACACACAGGGAGGCAAAGTATCTCTTCAGCCTTAAGGGTTCGATATGGCAAGTGAGTTTAGGATCGTCGACAATTCTCACAGCCCGTCGTTGAACCGAATTAAAAGAGCCAGGCTGGTATCCGGGTGCACCCGCCCAAAGCTGGCAGCACTACTGCCATATATGGGACCGAAATTGCGACTTGTAAAGCAGCAACCTCTGCCCCGACGTGAAGTACTGCCACGCTCTGTTGAGTACACCTAGTTTTTTGGATGCCAGCTTCACCTTGTCTTGCAAATGATCTAGGAACTGAACATCGCTGGAGATTTCAACGCCAAGGATCCCAATGCTCTTGGAGATGGAGAGGGGAGTGTTCTGAAATTGTGGGACTACAGTGAATGGGGTTTTCTTAGCGGTGAACGCGCTTGTATCTTTGTAGGATTGAATCGCACCATGTTTGCTGACCCCAGTCAGAGACCTTGGACAGTTCATCGGCAAAATAGGTGGGCGACTTGCGAGCTATACTTCTGGGAGTCGTGCTTTCTGGTCGCTTGCTAAAGCTGCCGAGGAGAACTTCTACCAGTCGTCGTTACCACCACTGCGAAAGACCGATGGTGACTTGGCCCACAGTGCAAAAGAGAAAGCCGATCTATTGGGCAGTCTCTTTGCCTCTAACTCGAATGTGAACGACGAAAGCGCTGTACCACCTATCTAATCGTTCGACACTCGTAATTTATCCGACACGTTCGACTAACACCCACGCGATTGGGCCGCCGGTACCAGCGCTATGACCATCATTTTTCTTTTCGTCATTACGTAGTTAGTCCCCTGAAGAACCACCATACCGGTACAAATTACCTAGTATTTTCTGTCACTATCTCCCGGTCTATAGGTAATGTGAACACCATTTTATGTTTGTTTTTGCTGGTATTTTTATGTAGACATTTCTATCGGCAGCGGATTAAATAACACTTTTAACAAGAATGTTAAATGTTGTTTTTAATATATTTACTTGTAGTAGACTATTAAGTCTACTAAGTAAGTCTACTACTAGTAGTATTAAAGATCCAAGAATTTATGATTATACTAATCAGATTTATTTATTCAGAAATATGTTGGAAGTACCTACTGGGTTAGTAGGATATGCAGATGCTGATTGGGCATCTTACTCAGAACGCAAATCTCATACGGGATAAGTATTTAAGTATAATAACAATAAATTTCTTAAAGTTGCTACAAACAGGAGCCCTTAGTGAGGTGAGTAGAGATGTAGAGATGTAGAGTGAAGAGATGTAGAGATGTAGAGATGTAGAGATGTAGAGATGTAGAGATGTAGAGATGTAGAGATGTAGTTTTTCTCTGTGCAACAGTGAAGGAACTAGAGAGTTCAAGAACACGTTATTGTAAACAAATATGTATAATGATTACCAATCTGCGTAAAAACTCGCGTCTAACGCATCTTATATCACAGACGCACTAAACACATAGATGTGCATTATCGCTGTATAAGGGAGATCCAGGAACGTAAAGTAGTAAATGTAAGTATATATGATAAAAGTTGTAATGGTAGCGGACATTATGACCAAACCCTTGTCTGTGTGTCAACACAATGAATTCACTCTTCGTTAATTAACTTAGTTAATCTTTCCTATAAATGGCCACTACTTATGTGCTTTGTTGCCTTTATAGGCGTGTTGAATTTATGATGTATAATGTATAATGCTGGTCATAGAAACCTTATTTTGACAATTCGCTTTTTGTCTTGTACCTTATACCACTGGTACTGAAATATATATATTAAGGTAAAGGGACACTTTAAGAACAGAAAGCATCTACTCTAGTAGACGAGACTGTGTTGGTGCATGATACACGTCTACACAAAATAAGTAACTCTTTTATGGGGCAATGTATACACTTTAAAACAAAGTTCCCAATAATATTCAAAAGCTAACAATAAGTTAATTTAAATTTTTTATCAAACAACTACTTTGTAAAAAAGCATAATACAATATTTCAGACTAAGTAGGTATATAAATGATAAAAATCCATGGGACTGAAGATGCTCAATTACAGGACGCATAGGTCAACCAAATTAAAATATAAATATTAAAAAATTGTATGGTTTAAATTTTTTTTTTAAAACATTGCTTGTATTTGTATTTTTTAATGATTTTTTTCAAAAGAGTAATTATCGAGTTTCTTGCCGGATTCTTCTCGGCAGAAATCAACATTGCGAACCGGGTTTCAAAAAATAGTATTTCATAGCTTTGACGATTTAAAAGTATTTGTAAAAACCTAATTTGAATAAAAAAATTGACTTTGACTTTAAGAGGTTGTTCCTAGACTTAATGAATCGGGTCCTTCGCACTAAGTAATACAATAACACTTGCCAGAAGACATTCTCCTACTTTAGAAAACGCTAAAAGAAGAAGATTTTAACTGTAAAGGTTATAAGCCATACAGCGTTGTCGATAAACAAAACCAATGTTTACAATGAATTGACATGAAAAAAAGTATAGAATTCTAGGTACAAAAAAAAACGATAGCCATTTATAACCACCTAAACTTATTTTTCTTCTATCGCTATTATAAATGGTTTTCTGTTTTCGAAAATCTGGTAAATATGACTAATAGCAGTAGTAAGTATTGTATAGAATTCTCCAAGTAATACTTAGACTTTTTACAGTTGTGTTGTCGTTGCTACTCGACTCAATCTGTTTTTTGGGTCGGGAATAAAGACCATTTATTTTTCTCCTTGGTGACTTCTACGATATTTCAGTAAGAAAGGAAGCAGTCCAACTCTTCTCTGTCGGAAACTGTCAAGAGAAAAATCATGAAAGCCATTCAAGATTTTAACATGTTACGTGTAGGAGAGGCGCGCAAAATAATCCAAAACGAGGAAATTCACCAAAGAACTAGAGTTACCAACATTACTCAAACAGTTAGCAAACTGAAATGGCAAGGAGCAGGCCACATCGCTCGTCGAACCAATAACCGATGAGGAATAAAGGTTTTCGAGTGGCGACCATGGATCGAAAGACGCATCGTGGAATGGCCTCCTGCTAGGTGGACAGACAGCCTGGTTAGATATGCAGGAAGCCGAAGGGCGCGGGCGGCTCAGGACCGGCCGTTGTGCAGACATGTGGGAGAGGCCAAAGTTCAGCAGTGGCCGTCTTTCAGCTGGAACGACGACGAGTATTAATATGTACTATAAAGAGAGAGAGCTAATTTTGTAATTTTGTTTACATGCGGAACCACTGGACCTATTTAAAAAAAAAATGTTAGAAAGCTATTATTTCTAATGTTTATAGCCTATGTTTTGTCCTAATGAGTTTAGGGTTGCGTAAGACATACGGAGGCAACGCCGATCCCTCCTTCATAACGAACCTCATAGTTGTTACGTGTACAGGCCGAGTTGACCAACTATTCCAGCTTATTTCACGTATAGATATACCTTAGTGGTGGCGCGTATGTTGGAGAGCGGTTGACCTCTGTTGTCCCACTCGCTGATGTACAGCAGCCACTCGGACGCACCGATGTGTTCAAACAGGTTGCACATCTACACAAATACACATAATACTTATTTATTTTATTTATTCATTTATTACAAGACATCAAAGATCATTACAGAATTTTAATAATACATTACAATTAAGTACATAAGAGCTATAAACATGTATATTTACATTACACACAGCACCGTCTAGCCCCAAAGTAAACAAAGCTTGTGTTATGGATACCAGACAACGGATACAAGAACCTACCTACATTTACAGGATAAATTTTTCAAGTGCTTGGCCAAATCCGAAACTATGATTTAAAAAAAAACACTTCCTGTGTTACACCATTCGATAGTGTTGCTGATAAGGAACGAATTCTGGGAAATAATGACATACGGGAAACCTTAGGAAAGTGTTGGATTTTGGAAGTAATGCCTTTAATAATCATATGTACATAACCCTGTACCTTGTTCGAAATGATGCTTAATATTCTTTTCAACATACATTCGCAGCGCAGTTATCTTCAAACATTATGTTCTTATTTCAATTTTTCGCCGTTAAAGACCACAGTAAAAGAAAAAAAACCAGCCAAGTGCGAGTCGGACCTGCGCATCGAGGGTTCCGTACCGACCACCATTTACGTAATTTACAAACAAAAAGTGTTCCACTAAACTGGCACCCATCCAATTGCTGACCTAGTCCGACGTTGCTTAACTTTCAATTTCGTTTCCAACAAAAAAATGTGTTACTGTTTCGCTTAATAATGAATGGCACTGTGTGCCGTCGCCAGCGAGGTCACCGGATGTTACCCCTAAAAATTATTTTTTCTGCAGAATGCAGTACAATCCTTGAGACGTCGAATTCAGCTATGTATTGAGAACAATTGCCATCATTTCGAACAATTAATCAGTTAAGGTTTAATAAGTATAGGTAATCTAAGAAAAATAAAAAAGTAATTTGTTAAAAATCCAACACTTTCCCAGAATTCGTTCCTTATAGAACGTAGTGCCGCTAGCACTACCGAACAGTGTAATAATACAGTGTATTTTTTTTTAAATCAACTGGTTTGATTCGTTGCTAGGAATATTATTTTTTCAAAAATCCAATGTTGCAGTTTTAGTTTTCATCAAAATCGGGCCCGAGACTCCTTTGAGTACTTTTCGCTATTCCTCATAGTTTCGGATTTGGCCATGCACGCCCACTTGAATAATTCAGCCTGTATATTACCTTTTTTTTTTGTAAATACATACATATCATATATAAAATTTTTATGAAAAAATTTATTATATTTGTGATTAGATCTAGAAGCATATAAGTATTAAGTAAAATAAAGGAATAATTATGATATGAATATTACTTTACATTAACTTACTTTATAACCTTATTAGTGAGTTGTCGAGAATATTTAAAATAGATAATAGTAAAAAAACTAAAACAGTATAACAAAATATTTCCTTGAAGTTATTTGTTTACAAATCCTAAATATTGCTGTTAAGATGTTAAAAACATATATTTAAGATAGGTTTGTTTACTAAAAACTGGGCCAACGTAGGCCCTTAGGAAAATTACGTCGTACAGTAACTTACAAGAACTTACCGGTTTTGGTAAGTCTTAAATTGCTTGAAATTTAAAAATAATAATAATTTAAAAGTGAACATGAACGTGGTAAAAAGAAAATGGTGCTCTGGCAATACTGGTTACTGGTAAAAAAATAAAATAGTTATGATAAGTACCTATCTAAGCTAGTTTTGGCGCGAATCTTAAGAAGGAGTGGAGTCCTTTCGTGTTTATTTTCCTAAATTTATTTAGTGCAAAGATGACTTATACGTTTAGATTCCAAACGAGCCAATCCGAGTACCTGACTTTTCAGGAACTAGCCGTCACCACTACAGCATACGTAATCTGTGCGTCGATGCGAACTATGCTCCCGCGTTAAGTAATAAAAATGACGATTTGTGCAATAAAATCGTGTAGAAACTATTGACAAAAAAAAGGCCAAGTGTGAGTCGGACTCGCGCTTCTTGCGGGTTACGTACCATTATCTATAAAAATGGCAAAAAATCACGTTTGTTGTATGGGAGTCCGCTTTAATATTTATTTTATTTTGTTTTTTAGTATTTGTTGTTATAGCGGCAACAGAAATACATCTTCTGTGAAAATTTCAACAGTCTATCACGGTTCATAAGATACAGCCTGGTGACAGACGGACGGACGGACAGCGGAATCTTAGTAATAGGGTTGATGAAAAAAAAACCACTATTCTCAAGTTATTACACTGATCTGCTTGCTACATTTAAGTTACACACTAAATTGCAAAATAATTATTGTGTAACCAAGTCTGTAGGTACCTTCATTTCCCATCCCAAGTATAGTAAGGCGAACACTGAAACGACTATACATATTTTTCACAGAACGTCACTTACATACATTACATTATTTCAGGTTGATAAAGAATTTATGTATTGATGACCCCTCTGACACATTGTATCTATAGAACATAAAACTTTACCCCGCCCTTCTGCAATGTTTAAATAAAAAAAAAACATATTTTTTCTTATACCACCCTGGTGGCAAACAAGCCTACGGTCCGTCTGATGGTAAGCGGTCACAGTAGCCTATGGACGCTTGCAACATCAAGGGCATCACTCGCGCGTTGCCGGCCCTTTAGAAATCTAATAACTTCTTTCTTGAAGAACCCTGTACTGTAGTCCTCAGAGAAAACCTTGGCAGGGAGCTCATTCCAAAATCCAAGCGTTCGCGGGAGAAAGTTTCTCTGAAACCGCACTGTACGCGACCATTTCGGTTCTAAAGTGTGAGAATGAATTCCCTGCCGATGGCGAGCGGCGCGATGGTAAAAAGTAGCCGTCGGCATCATTTCGAACAATTGCTCAGAACACATCCCATTGTACCAGCTGTAGAACACACACAAGAAGGCAAAGTCTCTCCTCAGACTTAAGGGTTCGATACGGCAAGTAGGTTTGGGATCGTCGACCATTCTGACAGCCCGTTGGTGAACCGAGTCAAAAGGTCCAAGCTGGTATCCGGGTGCACCCGCCCAGAGATGGCAGCAGTACTCCATATGGGGCCGAACTTGCGACTTGTAAAGCAGCAACCTCTGCCCCGAAGTGAAGTACTGCCTCGCTCTGTTGAGTACACCTAGTTTTTTGGACGCCAGCTTTACCTTATCTGTTAATGAACTCGGAACTGAACATCGCTGGAGATGTCAACACCAAGGATCCGAATGCTCTTGGTCTACAGTGAATGGGGTTTTCTTAGCGGTGAATGTGCAGACTTGTGTCTTTGTAGGGTCCAATCGGATCAAGTTTACCAGTCCCCAGTCAGAGACCTTGGACAATGTGGTCTCGATTTGAGACACAAGTTCTCCGCGGTTTTCCTCCACAACGGAACGAAGGATGTTTGCACGGCCCGTGTAATAAGCGTCTCCAGTACTGTCATCTGCATAGCAATGCATGTTGTTGATGTCCAACGTGTCATTGATATGCAGTAGAAACAACGTAGGAGACAGCACAGAGCCTTGCGGGACACCAGCATTAATGTCCATGCTATCAGAGCAACTACCGTCAACTACGGCTCGTATGCGTCTGCCGGACAAAAAGTCGTCGTTCATATTCGAGTTCGAGGCAAAGAGACTGCCCAATAGATCACTTTATCTTTAGCACTATGGGTCAAGTCACCATCGGTCTTTCGCAATGGTGGTAACGACGACTGGCAGCTTTAGCAAGCTACCAGAAAGTACTACTCCCAGAGGGATAGCTCGCAAGTTGCCCACCTATTTGGCCGATGAATTGTAATTTAGCTCTGGCAATTTCTTTCTTACTGAACCTCGAGGCAGCATAAATTTCCGTTTTAATTTAGAAATATTCGGATCCTTGTTATTATGAGCCGTGGTCCAAGACTCTTACGCAGTTTGCTTAAAAATTTTAGCTTCTTTGCAAGGCTTTTAAACCACGGTCGTTTTTTGACGCCGGCAGCCAGACGCAGGTTAGGAATGAAACATTCCATACCAGCGAGGATTGTCTCAGTGACTGCATCTTCTAGCTTAGATACTTTTGTTTCTCTAAAGCAGAGCTTCCTCCATGGCGTGCGCATCCACTGAGACGGAATATCCGTCCGGACGTGTAGTCAGCAGAAGGTCCAGTAAGAAGCTCGTATGGTTTTCTATATCTGGTATTCTCGGTGGAGAAAGTACCAGCTGAAAGAAGCCATAGGTTAGAGCAAATGTAAAAGCAATAGCAGATGTAAAAGCAGATATCTCTGCACAGTTATTGGTTCGAGAACTGAGCCACTCACGATGGTGGGCGTAGAAGTCTCCCAAAATAACTAGTTCTGCTGTGGGATATTGCTCTAGAACTTTGTCAGTCGTCGAACTCAGGTGCATGAAGAGTCGAGTCACGTCCGTGTCACCGCTATGAGACCTGTATAGGCACGCATAGATACGAGTATGGCCGCCATGATCTACGCGCACCCACAATATCGACAGGTCCCTGCCTTTAAGGCTATGAAGGCGGCGACAGCAGATATCCTCCCGGCCGAACATACATATACCGGCACGCCTTAATACATAAATAATTTACAAAAATATCTTATCATTACAACTTACTGTAACGTTAACGTCACGGTTTGGACTCTTTATATAAATTTTCAACTTTAGTTACCTAATACTAGGACTTTATTAGCAAGAAGGTGTATGCGCACGCGCAATTGGGTGTGTATAATTATAGGGCGCGTTTAATTTACATTGTGTTATATTCTGAGACGTCAATCAGTTATATAAGTTATTTAATTACAACGATAGACTTATTAGGTCTAAACAAAAAACAAATATAATGTACTTATAATGATTTTTGTTTAAATTTCTTTTAGAAAACTAATAAAATGAAGAAGAAGAAGAATAAAAATATTTATTTGAAAACAATAGCAGCTATTAGATAGAGTAAGACATTGTAACATAAACAAAAAAATATAATAAAAAATAATCTACATTGCGCTACTAATTTTCAAAAAAGACTCTCACTCAGTATAACAACTGTGGCCAGGGCCACATAACTGATTTTCAGTAGGAGCCTTCTGAATTGGCGTCGAACCACCAAACGGAACACGCTCTACAAAAAAAAAGAAAAAATATATACAAATATATATATAAAATATATATATAAGAACACAAATTATACTGAAAGTATATATCAAACTAACTAAATTAAACTAAACCTTAACTATTAAAATTATTATTTCAACCTTTTAGACTATGTAACCATAAATATACACTCGGAACGCAGCCCATGTGAGCTGGCAACATATACATTTACTTTTTACCTGTATGATAGTAATAGTACTCTATGATCTATACTATAATCTATGACAATAACAAAAAAAAAAATGTTTTTTGTGAAAGAAAATCTTGAATTGGAGTTTTGGCGCGAATCTTAAGAAGGAGTGGTGTTTTTTTCTGTTTAATTTTTCTAAATTCATTTAGTTACTTTCGATGTATATATTTTAGCAATGTTTTACGAAAGCGTGTTAAGAATTGTGCAGCGAAGGCTCATGAATAGTGAATTGTGAAGAAATACGCAGGACATGACGCGTAATGTCTGAGGATCCACACCAAATCTCCCGCCCAATCTTGGGACTTGAAAACGAGGACGCGCGGTAACGCCCACGCCACGATACGATATAATATAATTGACTTTGACTCTGGCAAATGCATAAATGGTCTGCTAAGACCGTGCGAGCCCATTATAATATAAAAAAAAAAAAAAAGAATTAAAACTAAAAATTCAGTTTAAAGAAGTGGAACTACATAGATGTATATAGTCAGTTACGAACACAGTGATAAAGTAGATTGAAAATAAAAGCACGAAGAACCATAATACCTGTACAGCGTTAAGAAGGCGCAATCAAGCAGTTTTATCTTGAAATAATCTGATACATGAAATCACGTCGATGAAGTGGACAGGGAAGTGGAGCGGAGAGCGGCCCTTCCCCCACTTGACTCGCTTCCGCCCGTAACAGTCTCTGAGGTCGAAAAGATCATCAAAGACTTACAACCCAAAAAGGCCCCGGGTGCCGATGGGATCTCGAATAGACTCCTAAGAATCCTCCCCGCTCAGCTCCTCCTTCTATTGGTCAGCATCTTCAATGCGGCCATGGCAAATTGCATCTTTCCCGATTCTTGGAAAGAAGCTGACGTTATAGGTATCCCTAAACCGGGAAAACCAAGTAACGTAGCCACGTCATATAGACCCATTAGTCTCTTAAAGACTTTGGGAAAACTATATGAACCACTCCTCCTTTCTCGCCTGAAAGACTACGTTCAATCTAAAGGCATTCTTATTGACGAACAGTTCGGTTTTCGAGCTAATCACTCGTGCGTCAATCAAGTGCACAGCATAGCGGAGCACATCCTCCAAGGTCTCAATAGGTCCCCTAAGCCTTTCAGCACAGGAGCCCTCTTTTTCGATGTAGCGAAGGCTTTCGATAAAGTCTGGCATAACGGCTTGATTTACAAGCTGTAAAATCTCGGTGTCCCAGACCGTCTCGTGCTCATCTTACGAGACTTCCTTAGGGATCGTAGTTTTCAGTGCTAATGTTCCATTTTCAAAAGTTTGGCATTATTTAAATAGTAAGTTACATGTGCTCTGGGAGGGATAGGGAAACAAAATTGTGCGCAAGCATTTTGCACCCTTTGTATAAGGCGTTTAGATCTTGCTAGGAGACATGGGCCATACACAGTGTCTGCATAGTTAAGTTTTGCAAGCACTACAGATTCACATAGTTTTATTCTTAAATCTACACTCAAGAATGGTCTCATTTTGTAGAGCAGTCGCAAACGATAAAAGCAGTTTCGAACAGCTTCAACTATGTGTGTCTCAAACCTTAACTGACTATCCATAATGAGCCCTAGGTTTCTCACTTCTGGTACTTGTTCAACTGGCTGATCAGGAACAGTTATTGTTGGCTGATTTTGTATGCTAGACTGAACTTGCTTTTTAGAACCTAGGACTCTATACTTAGTTTTAGTTGGATTTAAAACAAGGCTATTTTTGACAGCCCATGCAGCTATCCTATTAAGGTCATCATTAATTTTTTCCACAGATTCAGCTGTGTTATGTGCTTGGAATGGAAGATATATCTGCAGGTCGTCGGCATAAAAGTGATAGCTACAGTGCTGTATTGTGGTGGTTATATCTGCGGAATACAGTATAAACAGCAATGTCCCCAGGATTGAGCCTTGAGGTACACCCCGTTCTACTGGTTTTAATGATGACACACTTTTAATACCATTTTCTGCAGTTATCACGACTTGTTGGGACCTATTACATAAGTAGCTGTGGAACCATGAAATAGTGGAATGGTCAAAACCGTAATATGATAACTTGGATAAAAGCAGTGCAGGATGAATGGAATCAAAAGCACGTGAAAAATCGAGCAGTACCAAAACAGACCCCATGCCATTGTCTCTTGAGTACAGTAAGCAGTGCTATAGTTGTTCCTAAAACCTGATTGAACAGTGGGGAGTATATTGTTTAATTCAAAGTATTTAGTAAGCTGTAAACAGACAACTTTTATGTATATATATATTAAAATTTTATACTTAAATCTTTTAGGCACCGTAGTTCCAGTGATAATTTAATGACACTGTAACCTACAAAACACCGACAAGTATGAAATTCATAATTTAGTTTTAATTGATAATTGATATAAGTCGGCAGACTGGGATGGATTGCGAGAATTTTATACATCGTACCCGTGGAAGCAGATCTGATACAGCTCAGAAGATCCTGACGTCTGCGCAGCCGCAGTCACTGAGACAATCCTCGCTGGTATGGAATGTTTCATTCCTAACCTGCGAGTAGCTGCCGGCGCCAAAAAACGACCGCGGTTTAATAGGTCTTGCAGAGAAGCTAAAATTCTTAAGCAAACTGCGTATGAGGCTTGGACCACGGCTCGTAATAATAAGGATCCGTATATTTCTGAGTTAAAATGCAAATTAAATGCTGCCTCGAGGTTCATTAAGAAAGCAACTGCCAGAGCAAAATTACAATTCATCGGCAAAATAGGTGGGCGACTTGCGAGCTATCCTTCTGGGAGTCGTGCTTTCTGGTCGCTTGCTAAAGCTGCCGAGGGGAACTTCTGCCAGTCGTCGTTACCACCACTGCGAAATACCGATGGTGACTTGGCCTACAGAGCTAAAGAGAAATCCGATCTATTGGGCAGTCTCTTTGCCTCACACTCGAATATGAACGACGAAGGCACTGTACCACCTACTTTACCGTGGTGCGGTAAGACCATGCCAGAAATCTCTATAACACAGCGCGAGGTCCGGCGGGCGTTGGTTTCCCTAGACGTTCATAAGTCGAGAGGGCCAGTCGGCATACCAGCAGTGGTGTTTAAGCAGTGTGCTCCTGAGTTATGTCCTGTACTCACGCGCCTCTTCACGCTTTCCTACCACACTAGGCAATTACCGTCTTCATGGAAGACTGCGAATGTGCACCCGGTGCCCAAAAAGGGCGATAGATCACATCCATCGAATTACAGGCCTATCGCTATAACCTCTCTCCTCTCCAAGGTGATGGAGCGTGTGATCAACACACAGCTTTTGAGATACCTTGAAAAACACGACCTGATCAGTGACCGTCAATATGGCTTTGGCCACGGTCGCTCAACTGGTGACCTTCTAGTGTATCTCACACACCGATGGGCACTAGCCATTGAGAGTCAGGGGGAGGCATTGGCATGTAGCCTAGACATAGCGAAGGTGTTCGATCGGGTCTGGCACAGGGGTCTTCTATCGAAGTTGCCATCTTACGGAGTGCCCGAGGGTTTGTGCAAATGGGTGGCTAGCTTTTTGTCCGGCAGACGCATACGAGCCGTAGTTGACGGTAGTTGCTCTGATAGCATGGACATTAATGATGGTGTCCCGCAAGGCTCTGTGCTGTCTCCTACGCTGTTTCTACTGCACATCAATGATATGTTGGACATCAACAACATACATTGCTATGCAGATGACAGTACTGGAGACGCTTATTACACGGGCCGTGCAAGCATCCCACGTTCCGTTGTGCAGGAAAAGCGTGAAGAACTTAGCTAGTGAGTACCCTCAAAGATTACGAACATTTAACTTGGACATTTTGGCGTTCGATAGCAAAGATAATGAAAATGTCTAATGTTTAAAAGATTTAAAAATGGAAGAAGTTTCACGCAATACAAACATGTCTACTTTCAAACTTCCTAACATTGAAATCCCAACCTTTGATGGGAAAGACTTCACCAAATTCAAACCCTTTATGGATGTTTTTTTGCGTTAATTGATAATAAATAAGTCCTTGTCCAATGTGCAACGATTTTTCTATTTAAGATAATATTTAACTGAAGAAGCCTTAGCAGATGTTGTAAATTTGCCTTTAGTAAATTAATCATATGCTGAGGCTTTGACTTTACTTAATAAACGATATGATAACAAGGCCCGCCTAGTTTCCAATCACATCAAGATTTTATTAGACTTGCCATGTATACAGAAGGGTTCTGCAGCTGCGATACGATTGCTTATTTCTGAAGTTCCACAACTACTTTATGAATTGAAAAATCAAGGACAACCTATAGAAAATTGGGATATCCTATTAATATCTCTTATTTTCATGTGGAGGTTCTGATGAGGAGGTGGCCTTGTGCTCAAACCAATGTAGTCGCGATAAGGTACTACTTCCTACAGTGTAGGTTAAGTTGGTTGATAAATATATATGTGCAGAGTTTGTTAAGGCACTACTTGATTGAGGTAGTTAAGGTTCTTTTAGTAAGCAATCTTTAGTAAGAAAGTAAGTTAAGGGTAAATGATCATACCAACAAACAAATCACTATAATAGGGATTGGCAATAAACATTCTCAATTAAATGAAACTGTTAATATTTCAGTTTATTCATGGACTCATGACTTAAGATACAATGTAAATTGTCATGTTGTTGAGAACATCACATCACAGCTGCCACAACAATACATTAATGCTGCTAGGTCGGATATTCCACAAAACTTACAGCTTTCTGAAGTAAATTTTAATATTCCCTCTGAGATTCCTATTGGGGCAGACATGTACTTTAAAAGTTTATTTGGTGGTTGCATAAAATTAAAGGATGGTCTAGTATTAAAGAATACACTGTTTGGTTATATTGTAGCTGCGCCCATTATTTGTATGAAATCAACTCATGAAAAATTAAATATCATCTCAGCCAACTTTGTCAAGTGTGAGACTGATAAAAAGCTAAGTGATATAAGATATAACTGACCGTCTTGGCTGTCTGACAAAAAGCCTGAAGAGACGTTGAAACCTTTTTCGTTAATTTAACAAGGATGAAAATCCTTTAAAAGTTCTGTAGTCTTAAAAGAAAATAGGTTCTTAGTGTACATTCCTCTCACCGAACCTATTCAGTAGTTGGAAATAGGAGATAGCTCTTCGGCTGCTCTTCAGCGGTTTCTATCCTTAGAAAATAAGTTTAAGGCAAATCATGAGTATTATGAAAAATGCTAATTATTAAAAACGAATATCGACAGTTGGAACACGCTAAAATAGTCGACATAAGCAGCTATGATGTTTACAATGCTGTACTTTACATATTATCCCAACATACTGTGCTCAATGAGTTTTTAATGGGAGCATGAACTCATGAACATGAATGAAAAAAAAAAAAGTTATTAGATTTCTGAAGGGTCGGCAACGCGCGAGTGATGCCCCTGGTGTTGCAAATTCCATAGGCTATGGTGACCACTTACCATCAGGCGGACCGTAGGCTTGTGTGCCACCTTATTGGTATTCAAAAAAAACTCTAAATTGGGGTTTCTTAAAACGATGTTTTGTTAAATGGATCAGTTATACAAAATGAGCTGTTCGACATACTCACCTTGTTTCGCACTCTTTATGTTTTAATAAGTGACATTAAAATGATGTTTTGCCAGATTTTAATTAATGAACATCACTGACAGCTGCAAGACATATGCCGTTAAAGCCCATAGTTTGTTTGCATTTACCTATGGTCTCAAATGTTCTACATTTCTAAGTGCCCGATGTCTGTTAGAACCAGCAATAAGGTTCTACGATAAGTTTCCTCTTGCATTCCAGGCTACCAAGTCAAATATGTATTTTGATGATATACTCTGTGGGACCAACGAGACAAACTCTCTACATGTACATAAAATTCAACTCATCGGTTTGTTTAAAGAAGATGGGTTTACCTTATATAAATGGTGCTCGAACTTCAATGATGTTCTGGGTGATATACCAACAAACCAAAGATATTTTGATCAGGTTAATTTAAATGAAGAACATGTCATAAAAAAATTAGTCTTGAAGTATGACATTCTGTCAAATAAATTTATGTTCACTTGCCCTCCTTTCAATAAATCTGACTAATGTCCAAAAAGGAAAATATTAAGCTTTATAGGACTTATGTTTGATCACCTAGGACTAATAGGTCTAACCATTATGTCATTTAAGATTTATATGCAAAAGTTGTATGCATTAAAGTTAGATTGGGATTAAAACCTAAATTCCCATAAGGTAGTTAATCAGATTAAAAAAACATTCAACGTATTGAGGTCGTACGGTATGTCACCATAGCTAAGGTATGTTCGGTTCAACTTTTGGTATATGCCGATGCATATTTCAAAGGGTTTGGATGCTGCTTGTATCTTAGAAAAATCTCTCACGATGGCACTGTTAAAATAGAGCTCCTGTGTGCAAAATCTCGTGTTTCTCCATTAAGTAGATCTCACACAATCCCACAACTTGAACTGAATAGCGCTCTGCTTCTTGCTCAATTAGAAAATAGAGTAAGAAAAAGATTAAAAATGTGTTACTCTAACCTTCAAATATTTTTTATAACTCTCAAAAAGTTGTATACTGGATAAATTCAAACTATGTTTTTAATAGGGTTAAGCAAATGCAGAATCTGATCTCAGACTCAGACGGGCATTTGTTAAATCTAAAGATAGCCCGGCTGATATTTTATCAAGAGGTGTTGAGCCTGATAAATTACAAGGTTGCACTCTTTGGTGGCATGTTTCACAAAACCTATTAAAGGTAGAGTATCAACATAAAACTTTCCAAGCAAAAGAAAATTTAACTAGTGATGATGTACCATCAAACGATAGCTTTACTTCGGAGCAACTCAACAGTAATTTTTGTAAGGTAGACGATGCCTTTAATATTTATGTAAGACTATTTACCCTCATTCTACGTGTAATCTCGAACTTGCGGATGGAGGAGTTATGTCAGGAACATCATCCACTCCCCCTATACTCTTGTCGAAGTGAGCATCACAGCTCGTGTATACACACACAGCGCCCACGCACTAGACTGCGCGACGTGAGCATCACAGCTCGTGTATGCACACACAGCGCCCACGCACTAGACGGCGCCAGCCGATGATTTTGCTTTGTTGACAAGTCACCCTTTGTACTTTAAGCTAGGAGTTAAGGCATCAGTAATTAGACCATACTTTATCAAACCTGAATTATATTTTGTATTTTTTAAAAACATTCTCGCGAGATGTCTGAATTTGACTAGGTATTTGCTTGCTTTACCGCCATTTGTTGGGCAATAAAGATTTTTTCTTAACCTTTTTTTTTACTAAAAACTTATCGTTTTTTTTACGTTTTATTACATATTATTTTTGTATTTGTGTGTCAAATATTTACCATAAATTGCTGTACTATTTAGGTATAAATGTGAAGATATCAATTTGGTAATCTTTCTGGCTTTCGATAAGCTCATTCAAGTGTAGATCTTGATGAAAAACATAAATAAAGCAAGCCAGGGTTTCCTTTTGGAAAAATATTAACCAAACTTTGACCGTGTTTCAAGGGTTTGCGAAAGTGAATGTAAACAAAACATTCAAGGAATTTCGTATTATTTTTCATGACAGCAGATGTGACAAACAGCTGTTTGTGAACCTGCAACCTTTTTGTGAAAAACAAGGCATTTTTTTGTGAATTTAATATAAGTCATAAAATACGAAAAACAGTGTTGTGCATGTTCAATATCGATATAAAAATTAATAATTTCACAATTATTTATTTCAGCCTTAGCCCTCAGAATCATGGAAGAATGGTGTAACCACCATGAGCTGATAGTAAATCCAAACAAAACAGAATTAGTCCTTTTCACTATACAAAAGGAAAATTCAAATGACTGCCATGCCATAACATTTTGAAATTTCCTTTCGAGCGAAGTCAAACATCTTTGGGTAATTTTAGACCACAAGATGAATTGGAGTAAGCAAGAGTAAATACAAAAATAAACAAGGCATGTACAACCTTCTGGCAATGCAGAACACTAATAGGCAAGATATGGGGCCTTAAGTCATCCATAACTATATGGCTATATACAGCCATAATAGAACCCATGTTAACGTATGGTGCAGTAGTTTGGTAGCCCTGAACTCAGTTAAGCACAGTTAAAAACAAACTACAAAGCCTGCAACGCCTTGCCTGTTTGGCAACCACAGGCTGTATGAAAACGACCCCTATGATAGCACTAGAGGTCATTCTTAATCTCAGACCCTTTCATCTTGTAATACAGCAGGAAGCTGCTGCTGCAGCCAGGAGGGGTCTGGAAACGGGACAATAGAATTACACATGCACGCCCTAAGGAGGCTGTAGACAACGAGCTCCCTATAATAGATGCGACATGCAACATCATCCCAAAAATATTTGTCTTTAACAAAAGATACCATATCCAGCTTCATGAGGAAAAAAATGATAGCTCTGGCATGCATTAAGTTAGGATCTACACTGATGGCTCTAAAACAGAGTCCGGAACAGGAGTCCTGCCATTCTCCCATGACTGGAACATCACCATAACAACGAGCTTGGATGCACTCAACACCATCTTCCAGGTAGAATGTTTTGGGCACCTACCATGAGAGAGGCACTGAATAACATCAGATGTCTCCTTGATTTATGGACAGAGCTGAAATGGTATGAGTAACTAATGACATGAATCGGTTACCTACGCACAATGACCCTTACATAAGGCTAAGTGCGGAAAACATAAGTCCCACTAAGTAACGAACCTGTCTAACACACAGAACTGCCAAAGACATAAGTCACCTTAACGTTGTACACACGATATTTTTGGGTTTTGCAGACATCTTTATTATTTCAATAAAAACATGAAAACAAACAAAACATATTTGTAATGATTATAAATTGTAAAAAATTTATTTGTAATATATTAAGACACCGATTAAAACACAGGAAAGCTATCAGAATTAATATCGGTAGATCATTGCCATACATTAATAATCTTTTATAAAGCTAGCAATGAGTAACATGGGTGGGTCTGCGTCAAAGATTATTTATACGTCTAGATACCGTATTCGAGCACACAAATCGAACCGATCCGAGTACCTTAATTTTCAGGTACTTGCCGTCACACTACATCATACGTAATCTGTGCGTCGACGCGAACTTTGCTCCCGCGTAAAGTAATAAAAATGTCGATTTGTGCAATAAAATCGTGCTAAACTATTGACAAAAAAAGGGTAATGATAAAAAAATCACTTCCCACAAGTTATTACACTAATCTACTTGTTATATCTGAGTTACAAACTAAGTTTTCAAAATAATTATTCGCAAAACAAACAACAAATATTTTTCTGCCTGTGTTGCCAAGTCTGTAGGTACATTAATTCCCCAAGTTTAGTAAAGCAAGCAAACACTGAATCGACAGTACATATTTTTAATATCACTTACAAACATTACATTATTTCAGGTTGATAAAGTATTTATGTATTGATGACTCCTGTAACACATTGTATCTATAGAACATAAACCTTAACCCCCGACTTCTGCAATGTTTAAATAAAAAAAAACATAACAGTTAGATGTAAATATAAATAGAATAAGTAGTACTTATCATGTATTTTATGAACTACGAAATTAATTACTTACCGTATGTATCTTAAAATATAAAATATGTTACGTATGCGGGTTTCCTAAGTCATAATAAAAATATAAAAGAAAAACTAAAAATGTAAGAGTTGTGGTAATTAAATGACACTGTAAATTACAAAACTGTCGAGTATAAGATTCATATTAAATGTTAATTGAGAAAATCGTACACATTTAAACAATAGCATTGTGATCCGATTCCTGCGGGCTGCTTTAACAATATCAGCAATATTGCTTTCGCCAAAGAAATTTAGTAATTCTAATATTTACGCATTGAATCTACGCGCGCATTCCATCTATCTGTTGACTAAAAATGAATGCGCTCTATGTTACATTTGGCGGCACTTACAGTCCGCATTTAACGCATTGGCTGCACATGTTAAGGAGGTAGAACAGTAGATGTTTTTTGAAAATACTGTACAGCTATTTTGTTCCTTGACATTTGGCGAACAAACTGATTTGAATGGCTCGGTGATGCGATAGCTTTCTATGCAAAAAAAAACTGATGTAAAAATAATAGTCGTATTAGCTGATTTACACACACATAGATAGGAAAATGGCTCGCAACACTCCGTTTGATGTTATTTCGGACACTGTATCTAGACGTATAAGTCATCTCTGGTCTGTGTATTATCTTATAATTATGGTACAGCTAAAACACGCTGGCTGATATCATGGCGCAAAAAAAATGTTATGCGTAAAAAAATCGTAAAACCGAAATACAAATAGATTTTATTTGTTAAACATAGGTAAGATAATATAGGTTTTTTATAACAGATTTGTGTTTTCTATGTGTTGCCGTTGATTGCGGCGTACAAATATTTAAGCATGGACTGAAATACACCGTTCTAAAAAAAATAATATGAAAAGATTACTAATTATATTATAGAATCACTTATAAAGTCGTTTACTGTGTAGTAACATTTTTCTGTAAGAATTGACACTAATCTTTTTTTAAACAACTGTACTGGTAGATCCTCAAATTTATCCGGTATTTTATTGTAAACAAGTGGAGCCATTCTATAAATACTTTTACTCTTGAGTGCAGTTTCGCATTTTTTAAACATAATTTTGTTAAATGTTGAGCTCGTGTGGATCTGATTCGTCTTTTTGTCCATTTTACAAAGAGATGGATTGCACTTAACAAAAATACATATTTCCAAAATGTATAAAGATGGTAATGTCAATATTTTCAGTTTTTTAAATTCAAGTTTGCAACTATCTTGAGTTTTTAAACCACACGTTGCTCTAACAAATCGCTTCTAGGCTTTGAAAACTGATTCCTTTTCGATAGAATTACCCCAAAATATAACTCCATATCTGAGTAATGATCCTACAGAACCGTGATAAGACATTAGAACTGCATCAAGGTTAACTTTTTTTGACAAATTATACAGTGCATGGGCAAATTTACTAAGCTTCTTACATATTTCTTCAATTTCAGGTTTCCATGTTAACTGACTATCGATTAGGAGCCCTAGAAATTTAGGTATGTTTACAATTTCTAGTTTAATATCTTTGTAACTGACTTTAATTTTTTGTTGGTGTAGGCGTTGATAAAAATGCATAACTTTTGTCTTAGTAAGATTAATAATCAAATTATTTTTTTCAAGCAAGTTTACCGCATTAGCCAGTGCTTTATTAATATTGTTTTGATAATTCATATCATTTTCGCTTTTTACAATGATCGTGCTGTCATCAGCAAACAAAACCATTGGAGAATTAACTGCACTGGGAAAATCGTTTATATATAATCATGATTGAGTCAGAAATCAAAAATGGCCATATTAATTGTTTTGTTTTTTCTAAATCCTTTCTGTTCTGGACAGGGTATGTCAAACGTAGTTACATAATTGGAAATGGCTTCATAAATAACTATTTCAAAATTTTTTGCAAATATCGATATAAGCGCGGTAGGCCTGCAATTTTTAAAATTTTCTTTATCCTCCTTTTTAAAGAGAGGTTTTATTATAACTGTTTTTAGTTTGGTTGGAAATACGCCTTTTATACATAAATTTATAATGTGACGTAAAACGTTTGTTGTATCCGAAGCCACCTATTTAATATTTTTTGTTGATTTTCCATCATAGACAACTATTTGTATTTAGTAATGTTTTAATTATTCTTGCTACATCATTTTCTATCACCGCAAACATGAACATAGATTGAGGTTGATGACTCACATCGATTTTGCATTTAGCATTTGTCGTTGTGAATTGAGAGTTATTAAAAAAGTAATCGTTAAAAGTGTCTACTATCTCTTTGGGATCCGTCACTATGCTATTATTATTTCTTATTCTCTGTATAGATTCCTTAGGATAGGCGGTTTTATTATTTGCCATGTTGCTTTTGTTTTATTTTCTGCAGACTTAATGAAATGTTTATTTTGTGCTAATTGAGTCAATTTTATAATCTTTTTAAATTTGTTTTTGTCGGCCTGAATCTATAGCGCCAAAGTAGTTTTTTCTTGTTTTTACTACATATTTTAATTCCGCGTGAAATCAAACGAATCTTTTTTTTTGAGTAAGTAGTTGCTGTATTATATAGGAAACAAAGATCGTATAGCATTCTAAAACTTTCATGGAATGTATCGTATGCATCATTCGGATTGCTACATTTATAAACGCCAGTGAAAGTCAGGCTTTGTAAATGTAGTTTAAATTTATTTAAATTGTCTACATTATAATCTTGGGTTGTCTAATTGCAAGGTGTAGGTTATGTTGTAGGAGATAGTATTCAAAATCTAGTGCGCGATTATTACGTTTTAAAATATCAATATTAAAATCTCCACATATAATAAATTTTTTATTTTGGTTGACACATACTGTTTTAAAAATCAAATCTAATTTGTCATAGAAAAGATCAAATGTTTTTATTCTTGGAGTTCTGTATATGCAAATCAAAATCACATTATGTTCTGTTAGTTCTAGGCCACAACATTCAAAAATGCTTGAAACTGAGAACTTAGATAATTTTGGTATTTCTTTGTATTGAATATACAGGACCCTCCTTGGTTTTCCGTGAATATCATGCTGCCAAGTGAAAATTTGGAATTGTTAGTAATTTTTTTTTTTTTTTTTATACCACTAAGGTGGCAAACAAGCCTACGGTCCGCCTGATGGTAAGCGGTCACCGTAGCCTATGGACGCTTGCAACACCAGGGGCATCACTCGCGCGTTGCCGACCCTTCGGTTCTAAAGTGTGAGAATGAATTCCCTGTCGATGGTGAGCGGTGCGATGGTAGAAAGTAGCCGTGGGCATCATTTCGAACAATTCCTCAGAACACAATCCATTGTACAAGCGGTAGAACACACACAGGGAGGCAAAGTCTCTCCTCAGACTTAAGGGCTCGATACCGCAAGTGAATTTGGGATCGTCGACAATTCTCACAGCCCGTCGTTGAACCGAGTCAAAAGGGCCAAGCTGGTATCCGGGTGCACCCGCCCAGAGATGGCAGCAGTACTCCATATGGGGCCGGACTTGCGACTTGTAAAGTAGCAACCTTTGCCCCGACGTGAAGTACTGCTTCACTCTGTTGAGTACACCAAGTTTTTGGACGCCAGCTTTACCTTGTTTAGCAAATGATCTCGGAACTGAACATCGCTGGAGATGTCAACGCCAAGGATCCCAATGCTCTTGGAGATGGAGAGGGGAGTGTTCTGGAATTGTGGGACTACAGTGAATGGGGTTTTCTTAGCGGTGAACGCGCAGACTTGTGTCTTTGAAGGGTTGAATCGGACCAAGTTTTTCCGCCCCCAGTCAGAGACCTTGGACAGACCGATCTCGATTTGAGACACAAGTTCTTCACGCTTTTCCTCCACAACGGAACGTGAGATGCTTGCACGGCCCGTGTAATAAGCGTCTCCAGTACTGTCATCTGCATAGCAATGTATATTGTTGATGTCCAACATATCATTGATGTGCAGTAGAAACAGCGTAGGAGACAGCACAGAGCCTTGCGGGACACCAGCATTAATGTCCATGCTATCAGAGCAACTACCGTCAACTGCGGCTCGTATGCTTCTGCCGGACAAAAAGCTAGCCACCCATTTGCACAAACCTCCAATGCCTCCCCCTGACTCTCAATGGCTAGTGCCCATCGGTGTGTGAGATACACTAGAAGGTCACCAGTTGAGCGATCGTGGCGAAAGCCATATTGACGGTCACTGATCAGGTCGTGTTTTTCTAGGTATCTCAAAAGCTGTGTGTTGATCACACGCTCCATCACCTTGGAGAGGAGAGAGGTTATAGCGATAGGCCTGTAATTCGATGGATCTGATCTATCGCCCTTTTTGGGCACCGGGTGCACATTTGCAGTCTTCCATGAAGACGGAAATTGCCTAGTGTGGTAGGAAAGCGTGAAGAGGCGCCTGAGTACAGGACATAACTCAGGAGCACACTGCTTAAGCACCACTGCTGGTATGCCGTCTGGCCCACTCGACTTATGAACGTCTAGGGAAAGCAACGCCCGCCGGACCTCGCGCTGTGTTATAGAGATTTCCGGCATGGTCTTACCGCACCACGGTAAAGTAGGTGGTACAGCGCCTTCGTCGTTCACATTCGAGTTAGAGGCAAAGAGACTGCCCAATAGATCGGCTTTCTCTTTTGCACTGTGGGCCAAGTGACCATCGGTCTTTCGCAGTGGTGGTAACGACGACTGGCAGAAGTTCCCATCGGCAGCTTTAGCAAGCGACCAGAAAGCATGACTCCCAAAAGGATAGCTCGCAAGTCGCCCACCTATTTTGCCGATGAATTGGAATTTTGCTCTGGCAGTTGCTTTCTTACTGAACCTCAAGGCAGCATTTAATTAACGTTTTAACTCAGAAATATTCGGATCCTTATTATTACGAGCCGTGGTCCAAGCCTCATACGCAGTTTGCTTAAGAATTTTAGCTTCTCTGCAAGACCTATTAAACCACGGTCGTTTTTTGACGCCGGCAGCTACTCGCAGGTTAGGAATGAAACATTCCATACCAGCGAGGATTGTCTCAGTGACTGCGGCTGTGCAGACGTCAGGATCTTCTGAGCTATAGCAGATCTGCCAGGTACGATGTATAAAATTCTCGCAATCCATCCCAGTCTGCCGACTTATAATGCCACACACGACGCCAATTAGTAGGCCCAGAAGGATCAGGTTGTGTGCATGACATTTGAGTCCGGACGAGACAGTGGTCCGAGGAGCCAAGAGGCGCATCCACTGAGACGGAGTATCCATCCGGACGTGTAGTCAGCAGAAGGTCCAGTAAGGAGCTCGTATGGTCCTCTTTATCTGGTATTCTCGTTGAAGAAAGTACCAGCTGAGAGAATCCATAGGTCAGAGCAAATTCATGAGCAGATATCCCTGCATAGTTATTGGTTCGAGAACTGAGCCACTCACGATGATGGGCGTTAAAGTCTCCCAAAATAACTAATTCTGCTGTAGGATATTGCTCTAGAACTTTGTCAGTCGTCAAACTCAGGTGCGTGAAGAGTCGAGTTACGTCCGTGTCACCGCTATGAGACCTGTATAGGCACGCATAGATACGAGTGTGGCCGCCATGATCTATGCGCACCCACAATATCGACAGGTCCCTGTCTTCAAGGCTATGAAGTCGGCGACAGCAGATATCCTCCCGGACGAACATACATACACCGGCACGACTCAAAAAATTGTGCTCGAGTTTGTAGCCGGGATAACGAAGGTATGATGTGTCGGCCGGGCAGGATATCTGCGTCTCCGTTAGAAAAACAATGGTCGGCTGCGCAGTCTCCAGATGGAGGTGGACTGCGTTAAGATTTGCGTGTATACCCCTAATGTTGCAAAAGTTCACATTAAATGTGGATGGAGCGGCCGCTGAATAAACTCTTTTTCTTTTATTTCTTGCCATAATTTTTTTTTTGAAAGGGTTATTTAGCCTAAAGTTGAGGATTCACTGCACAGACAGCTGAGAAGACAAAAAGTTGCGGTACTAAGACTGCCGAAGCTCAACACAGATGATACGGTTGCTGGCACGGCGGGCGGAAGGGCCCCTGATCCCCCTCTGTTGAGGGGGAGGAGCCTCGGTCGAGGGTTTTCGAGGCCAAGGCTGCTTGCAGCCGTCTATTACCCGTGGTCCACCTGACTTCGTTCCAACTCCTTAAAGTTTTTCTCTCTCATTTGTTAGTTTTTTTTTTCTTCATTGTTAAGCACTAGATTTTGCCAGCCGCTCCGCCCGCCCTAAATTTGGTTATCAGCGTGAAACTCCTTAATTATACGAATGAAACTATAGTAACCTATAGCTGTAGCTATAGTTTGTTTAAAGTCGGTTATAGTTATTCCCGTGGGAAATTTTGAATTTTTCGGAATAGGAGTCCTATTCTAGGACCTAACCTATATGTATGCCAAGTTTCATCCCGTTCCGTCCAGTGGTTGAAGCGTGATTAATTAATAAACATCCATCCAGACAATCTTTTACATTAATAATATTTGTAGGATTTGTGTTTATTTTTCTCTTTTTTTGTTCTTTACATTTTATTATTTTTTTCGGATTTGATTTATTTAAGTTTTGAGTCTTGTTAAAAGTGAGTTAAAAGATAGGAAATAGAAAAACAAAAAAAAACGGATTAAAAAAACTTTAAGGAGTCTGAATGAAGATAGGTAGATAGGATAGGAAGATAGATGTGTAATCTACCTATGTAGTACACCGGCCACGGGCTATTTTTATTTTCTGTGTTACAACCAGGTGAACTACGCGGGCAGACCATGGGCAAGGGACGCTTGCATCACTTTATTTATTTAGTACACGATACATAACCGGAAAAAAATATGGGACGCATCCATCAGCCGCGGCTGACGGTGGCGATCTGGATACGATTTACTCTGAAATGTGCAAATTAGTCAAACGAAAAACGTCCAAATCAAATCTGGTTTGCTGTATTTTTCCGTCAGCCACAGACACCCCGGACAACCATGGAAAATTATGCGCACGATCGCCAGTCGCTGATGAGTGAAGAGGGCTGGATAAAACCCACCTTATTCTACGTTACGTAGAAAACGACTGGATATAACCCACCTCATTCTATGTTACGAAGAAGACGACTGGATTAATAATATAGACCGGGAACATAATTAGATACTGTTTAAGTGAATAAAAAAATGTTCTATGCGTCATGCTTTATTAAAAATTTCCATTAGTTGGATTCCTTAGGTAAAAAAACCGCGACCACGGTGCATGAAACTGTCCCGAAATGTCGGAAACTAAATAAAACCTATCGTGGTAAGACTGGTTTAATTTGATTATTAAAAAAATCATATCCCATCAGCTTCTTCGTGAAGAAAGCATTACAACTAAATTTTCAGTTCCTATGAAGTCTTAACAAAAGGGACCACAGACAGAACGACAAATTAAACGAATTGTTTTTTGAATGACAACAAATTCTTGCTGTGTTGAATTATTTGGTTAATGTTTACAATTCAGCCATTTCCTACCGGGAGAAATCCGAACTTACACCAAGTTTTAAAAATGTTTTTTTAGAAAACAAGTGGCTGCAGTGAAATTATGTGTGTTTATAGAATTATGTGTGTTTATAGAATAATGTGTGTTTATAGAATTATGTGTGTTTATAGAATTATGTGTGTTTATAGAATTATGTGTGTTTATAGAATTATGTGTGTTTATAGAATTATGTGTGTTTATAGAATTATGTGTGTTTATAGAATTATGTGTGTTTATAGAATTATGTGTGTTTATAGAATTATGTGTGTTTATAGAATTATGTGTGTTTATAGAATTATGTGTGTTTATAGAATTATGTGTGTTTATAGAATTATGTGTGTTTATAGAATTATGTGTGTTTATAGAATCAGCTCACGAGGTCCTTTTATTATTTATCCCACAAAGGTATTTATTTCACCACACAATTTAGTTTTACAAACGAACAAACAAGTTGACTCCAATATAGGCTAGCGACGACTGCCCTGCTCGCCCCGCACAGCGGGCGGCGGCGCGTGCTTACGTTAGTATTATACATTCGTATCCTATGTCCCTACAATACTACTACGGTATAGTGTTCTTATTCGTCTTAAATGCATATAGAGGTTCTATATCCAATCAATAATAGTCTGAATATTACCTTTTGAAACGAATTAATTATTTCGCTTTACCTAAAATAAAAATAATAAAAAATAAATATTTTTAGACATTACACACAGCGCCGTCTGGCCCCAAAGTAAGCAAAGCTTGTGGTATGGATATTAGACAACGGATACAAATACCCAAAATCAAGACAAACACCAATGTTTATTACATAAATGTGTGTCCAGTGCGGGAATCGAACCCACACCCTCTCGCACAGCAGCCGATTACACTACCAACTAGGCTGCGAGGGAGTCAAAACGCGCATGCATGAGTAAACACAATAGTTTGTCGGTAGGTTTGTTTGTGTGCGTGTCTATGTGCAAGTACGTACAAAGAGCGTCAGCGCTCGCTGCTCAGGCGCGGGGTGCGAGTCGACGCGCTGCGCGTAGTTCATGACCGCGTGCGCGCGTCGGTCCTGGTGCAGCAGCAGCGCTACGTCATCGCGCAGCGCCGCGCACGCGAGACAGCGCAGCGCACTCTCCCGCGCCTCGCCACGCACGCCACCATCCTCCAGCACGCGACCTGACACGTTGTACATATACATCACTCAAAATTATCCGCACTTTTGAGTAAAATGAAAACGCGTCGTAACTTCGAGCGTAAATTCTTTGTTGACAAATACATACGTATACGTAGGAAAAAAATGTACACTTAGGCAAGTCCAATGTCGAAAAAGTGGTTGATCACCAAATTCACCTCGGTTGGATAGCGTTTAGAGAACTACTTACTGATTTATAGTCTATAATAGGCACCCCAGGGCTTGATGATGAAAGTCTTCGATGCATTGTTTTATGTATTAGTGGTGGAGCGAATAGGCGTTTTGGTTCCCGAAAACCGAAAACCAATTGCAACCAATGAAAATAATAAACGTTATATTACATACGGTTTGAAAGATTTGATTTAATATGCTGATTTGGTAATATGCTTATAAGAGTTTATTTAAAGAATGAGACCTTTAATAAATATTTATATTTTATTCTGCATTTTCTGAATAGATTTTTTTTTGAAATCTCCATAATGAGAAACACATCACACTAAAACCATCATTTTACTATACACAGCCATTTTACTATACACAGCCATTTAAAAATATTTCAAACAAACAATTTAAAAGGTAACAAATACAATAAATATATATCTCCAGAGTAGTCGTCAAAGGAATCCATCAAGACTCCTACTTTTAGAAATAAAATTGGTTCGGCAGCAAGTACCGTACATGCAACTTGAGAAAATTTCTTTTACAAAAAAAAAATTACGTCATATTGGATCCGTCATTTTGAATTTTAAAAAACTGATAAAAAATTCGAAATCAGCACCCTTGAAAACCCTTTATTACCCCTCGATACATGAAATTTATGTTGCGTGCATAAAAAAGTCAGTTTTTTACGGATAAAAAACGAACCGCTGGACCGATTTATTTCAGACTCCTTTCAGATCTAAGTCATGACGTGGCGTATCGATTGATATGTCATCAGAGCGATTCGGTCCAGTAGTTATTGAGGAATCGAAAGCCAAAATATGCCTACATACCTACATACATACATACGTACACACACACAGACATCACTCTAAAAATGATTGCAAATGATTCTCCAAGTCTTGAAACGTAAAGAAAACACAAAATTTTAGATTTTCGGACCTATTCCAATAACTTAAAGACACGTAAGCCGATTTTGCGAATTTTTCGGAGTAAATTCTTTTGTTGCGATCTGCGACTACGCCTATTTTTCTCACATAGCGGTCCCCGAAACTACGATGCTTAGAAAATAAAAATATTTGAACTTACATAATATATGTGACGATAATAATTATAATAGGTTTAAGATATTATTTGTTATTTTTTTGAGTTTATTTTTGTGGTGGGGTGTTTTTTAAATTTTTAATTTTACTTTTATTTTGCCTTTTTAAAGTAGTTATCAGCAATAATCCTTTATATGCAAATGTGACAGTAAACTATGTTGATACTTATAATGTCAACGAAATCTGCCATCTAATGCAAAACGATACCGACGTTATGCCTGCTTCTGTTAACACAGACAATACTATCAATTGACTGTACCAAATTTCGAATCGATAGGACATGTGGAAGGTAGTCAGATCCCCTCATCAACTATTAAAGAGCTGATAATCTTCTAACGGCTGATCAGGTCATAGTTACCTTACCATATACTTTCAATATCATTGAAGTAAAACGGTACCAAATTTCGAATCGATCAGACGTGAGGAAGTTAGTCAGATCCCCTCATCAACTAGAAAAGAACTGATGTTCTTCTAACGGCTGAACAGATTTTTATGAAACATAGCTAAGAACATTCGGAATAAAATTATCTCCGTTTGGGAGCTACGATACCACAGACAGATACACAGACTGACACGTGTAACTTATAACACCTCTCTTTTTGCGTCGGGGGTTAAAAATAGTAGCAAATGGATCAAATATAGCCAAAAGTTTTAAATATGTTAGCGAGTACCTAATAACTGACAATGGTAGTGGAAATGTTATAGAATAACAAATTACCGTTTCTTGTGGTTGTTAAATCAAAACGAGAACTAACTCGATTGAAATAAAATAGCCTATTCTGGTTTACAATCGTTAATTTGTGTCAACTGAAGAAAAAATGTAAAGTTTTCTTTAGGGGAATATCTATAAAGAATAGAAAAGACATAAAATATCTGGGATTACTTTCTCGTAGTGTAAATGACATAAACACCATGGAGACGTTATCATCAGATAAATTAATATTATATGTTGATTTTTTTACGTCTGCATAAAAATATGACAGTAATTATCTTAATCGTTATCAAAAATCGACTTTTAAACGAGTGGAAACTAAATGGAGTCTTAAAACTGATAGCAAATAATGTCAAAGATTGTGAGTACATACATAGATTTACGTGACTTGCGTGGAAATAGTAACTCAGTTATAACTTTGTGCTATAGAATGATAGATGATTGACATGATATATTACGATTACCCTTTTTCGACTACAAATTAAAACTTCGTATAGGGATAATATTTGGCCTTCAGGACATAAAACTGGTAATGTAGATACAAATGTTCTGCAAAAAAGCACAGGGAAGATGTCGACGTTATAAGGCAAACAACTGTACCAACTAAAAGCACCATAGAAAATAATGAAACTGACAAAAATAATATGTTTTTTCAATAACAATTACGTTACAATTTAACACAAAAATACAGCTGGGTTTTTGTGTAAAAAAGGGTTTATTGGAAATAACACTCGAAGAACTTAAAGAAAATGGTACAAAAATTGAATTTCTTTGTTTCTTTATGACATTTATATAGGCTTATATAAGTAACTGCCAGAGCAAAATTTCAATTCATCGGCAAAATAGGTGGGCGACTCGCGAGCTATCCTTCTGGGAGTCGTGCTTTGTGGTCAGAAGCTAATCTACTGGGATATTGTCTCAAACTCGAATACGAACGATGAAGGTGCTGTACCAGTTACTATACCCTGGTGCGGTAAGACCATGCCGGAAATCATGCTGGTGTCCCGCAAGGCTCTGTGATGTCTCCTTCGCTCTTTCTACTGCATATCAATGACATGTTGGACATCAACAACATGTATTGCTATGCAGATGACAGTACTGGAGACGCTTATTACACGGGTCGTGCAAGCATCCCTCGTTCCGTTGTGGAGGAAAACCGCGGAGAACTTGTGTCTCAAATCGAGACCACACTGTCCAAGTGGGGACGGGTAAACTTGGTCCGATTCAATCCTACAAGACACAAGTCTGCACCAAAAGTGGCGATAAAGAAGATATAAATAATTACTGCCCAATAACTTTTATATCTATTCTTGGCTAATTTTTTTTAAAAAGGAATACACAACAGGCTTACTTTATTTTTGACTAAGTAATCACATGTTTATCACCGCGGGTGCGTAGGACTTCCGGAGTCGGGTTCTATGAGTCAGAAGTGGATGTGTCCAGATTGCAAAAGAAATATACCAAGAGACAACAACCCAAGTACGACTGTGAACCGTTTTGCATGAAATTTTGGAATTAGGCTCATCTTACCCTTAACTTTAGAAGTGAAAATGATCTGAGCTCCGCCTATTATTTTTAAGGGGTGTAAACAACCCCTTAATGGAAAAATTTACATTAAGCCATTTTATCGCTAGAAAACGTGTTTAATAGTAAGATGTGAAATTTTAAAGTGCTTTCTAACACAATAACCTCATAATAAAATCATTTTCAACCCCTTGAAAACCTTACAACCCGTGTAAACAACCTCTAAATTGAAAAAATCACAAAAAATATTATCGAATTTTTAACCCCCTTTCGACCCTTAAAAACAACTCCTTGATAAAAAAATTGTTTAAAAAAATTTCTTTTGATGAAATGGAAAGCATTTAAATGTTATTCCACATTCTCGAAAATGATTAGCATATTCTCAAGCTTTTCAACCCTTAACCCGTCAAGCGTCGCCGTACTAAGGAAATCATCCGCACTTGCCGCGTACAAACGGACATACACCTAACTTTATTATGTTTATTCCTCTTTATTTATTTTAAGGTATGTTCCCTAATATATACAGTATAAAAAAAAGTAATAAGAATAAGTTTATGATAAATATAATAAGTAATAATAAATTTATTTACTAAAAAAATACATAGTTTTTTATATATAGCACATTACCAGGGGTCAAAATGAACTCTAAGCTACTGTTAATAAAATCCAAAATCCAACTCAAAATGACGCAATATAAATGGCGGCCGGATCAAATTACCAAAACAATTTCTGATAAAAAAATATTAAACGCACAAAATATTGTCCACCCAAAAATACTAGAACGTTCGACAGGCCATTGGCTTCACTTCTGAATACTTATAATTAGCCTGTCTGATAAAAGTCGTCCTGAAAAAATACCCCGCGACACGAGTCGCTTAGGTCCCACTGTGGGACCTTGGACGCGTGACGGGTTAAAACTACCCCTACCTCCGAGCAATTCACATACTTACCTTCATTCAAATGTGTTATATATACATTTATGAACGTTGGTATGTATTCATGCCTACGTTTCCAAAATATATGTCCATAATATATATATATCTATACATAAGACAATAGTTTTGGGTCTCTATTACTGTGTACTTCCACTTTGCTCCAAATATTCACACTCTGAAATTTTCAGTTTACTAAGTAAAAAAAATACGATTAGTTTTTGGACCATAACTCCTTCAATTTCGATGCTATCACAACTTATAAAAAACCATTTTAAAGGTAATTAAAAGAGCTACAACTTTTTACATTACAATATATAGTGAAAACCCTTTTATTTTAAAACGGTGAAGGGTCAAAGGGCTCGAGAGAGACTGTGATTGCACTGCCACGCGCTCTTTAAACAATCATATCTCCGTCAATTTTTATGTGACAAAAAAAAAAGAAAAACATTTTTTTCATCAGAAAAAGACCTACATTTTTTATTATTATACTTTTATACGTATCTTTTATCATTTTTGAGATATTATGAAAAGAAGGTGGTTTTTGTAAAAATTCGAATTTTTTTTCATAAAATTGTGATTTTTTTGAAAAAAATGTGTCCTAATGCAGCCAAACTGCTAGAATCCATCAAACTCTTTATGTTAAAGTTAATTCTAGACGGAATACGATTAATTTTAATTTTGGTGGAAATGGCACTTATGAAACCCATTGATTTAAAACTCATTTTACGTGCAAAAGACAGAACAGTGCTCATTTTGAAGCTTATTTCAAGCACTACAAAACCCTATTTCATTAAAATGCATAAAATGTGTCTTCTCGGATAGAACGGGTGGCAACCACCGGCAGGGTGGGTGCGGAGTTCAGATCATTTTCACTTTTGAAGTTAAGGGTAAGTTGAGCCTAATTCCAAAATTTCATGCAAATCGGTTCACAGTAAAAAAATTCGGACCAATAACGCTTCAATGACTGCACTACTAGTGCAGAGTCGAAACTCGCACCTACGGTAACGAAAGTTAACGACAACTTATAGCTGTCCGCCCAAAATATCTGTGTTTTGGACAAATCTAGTAATGCCGCTGACGAGTGCAAAACTGAAATTGGATGAGAAATTAGATTATTTCGCGAAGAAATGAAAGGCTTTCGAGAAGATGTAAAATTGCTTCGCACCGAAATGCTCGACTTATAAAACTCTTTATCCGCTACTAACTTGCGGTTGGCCGTATTGGAGGCTAAAGTGGAGAGTTTAAAATGCCAAACACAGGAAAAAACTTGTATTGTGCATCTTATGATTTTCAATTATTTTTTATATATATTAGCCAATACCACGGATTTAATACTTGTGTCTCTCTATGAAAATTAAACACTGTGTTGTGTTTCATGCACTATTGGAACACTAAATGTAGATATGCTTTTAATGTATTTAAGTGTTAAGTTTATTTTTGAAAATTATTTATAAATTTAAAACTTTTGTCAAGGTATGCAATTTTATAAATATTATCTATTTTTGTTTGTATTTGTATTTTTATATAATAAGTAACAAATCTTATAAGTTGTTAAAAAGGACTCTGGGTATGGCTACCGGTTTTAGTATGACTAATTATAATAATAATTCAAGATGTCGAAAAAAATTAAAAAACTAAGAGTTGGTCTCTTTAATGCGGGATCGCTAGGGACCGGACACGACATTTTTTTTACTGCTATAGACCAGCACGGGGTTGATTTGTTAGCTGTAAACGAGACCTGGCTCCGCGAAGGTGAAGAAGGGCGCGCCCCCGTTGTACCCGGCTATACGTCACGTCACACGCCGCGGTCCAGTGGTAAACGCCAACGTGGTGGTGGGGTAGCATTCTTAATTCGTAAGAACTTGAAGGGGTGAGTCTGCGACCATCCTCCTGCTCAATCAATTGAACAAATGTGGTTCAGCTTAAAAATTAATTCAACCGAGTTAGTTATTGGAACTGCATACCGTCCACCGTTGCAGGACGTGGACACATTTCTCGATGCTCTAACTGACTCGGTAACTTCCTTTAAAAAGTGTGATGAAATAATTATATTAGGTGACTTTAATATTAATATGAAAAATGATGACAATAAGTGTAGTATGTTTAAAACGTGTGAATGTGAATTAAGTGCTGACGCTAGGTAAGTTTCATTTCAAACTAATAAAGCCTACCTCATGTGGATTAACGTTCAGACCATTAAAAGACATACAACTGAATTACTTTAATCAAGTCCTAAATAGAATTAATTGGGACTGTATAAAATCTTTAAATAACGTAAAAGATATGGTTTACACTTAAATTTTAATTATTTTATGAATTTGTTATTTGACCTCTACGCCCCTGAAAAAACGAAGAGCATTCGCGAAAAAAGTTATCCGTGGATTACAGATAACGTAAAATTTATCATGAAACTAAGAGATGAGGCATATGAAAGATATCGACAAACAAAATTAGATATCTACAAAAAATACTACAAAGATTAAAAAAAAACATAGATTTAAAAAAATACAACTATTTTTAATGAAAAACGAGCTTATCTTGAACAAAACATGAACAAAAATAAAAATGACTCGAAAACGCTGTAGAAAAATCTTAAGTCGACAGTGATTCGTAAACACGCTGAAACTTCCTTACCTGTACATTTTAACAATCCAGACGACTTGAATAGGTTTTTTCTTTTCTTAATGTACCAGGTAGAGACAACGTCGAGATATCCAATCTAACCTATTATGAAATTCATATATTTGGATGTTCTAATTTTAGCCTAAAACTAGTGACGATTGATACAGTTGCTCGAATAATTAAAGGGCTACATTCAAATGCTCAGGGAGTAGATCGAACAAGTTTATCAATGTTGTTGCTGACACTACCGCAAACTCTAGAAGTCATTACCCACATAGTTAATGAGTCGCTTACTTCCTCTTTGTTTCCAGATCTATGGAAGTTAGCTATTGTAAGAATTATACCTAAAAAAAAAAAACCTGTCCTTATATCAGAACTTCGACCAATTAACCTTTTACATAACATTTAGAAGATTTTAGAAAATGTGGTTTCTGAACAGGTCACTTTGTACGTGGAGGAAAACAATATTTTACCATCTCTTCAGTCTGGTTTTTGGAAAGGTTACAGCACAGCCTCTGCACGGCCAGACGTAGTCGACAACATATTAAATGCTCAAGACAAAGGCATGGGCACAATACTTGCTCTACTAAATTTTTCCGTGCTTTTGACTCTATAAATATTTCATTACTTTTATCTAAACTAACATATTACGGCTTTAATATCTCAACAAGGCAATGGTTTAACAGTTATTTGTGTCATAGAGCACAAATAGTTGAATTAAAGAGACAAAATTTCCTCTGCAGCATACACGGTGCCGAGAGGGGTTCCCCAAGGCGCAATTTTAGGACCCATTTTGTTTATCCTATACAGTGCGGATGTCACTAAGTGCATACAAAATTGCAATTACCACATGTATGCGGATGACATTCAAATTTATAAATTTACTGCCAACGGCTTCGCCCGCGCTAAATATCATTATCGGCGTAGGTTCTTATGGCAGCTCCTCAGTTATAGAAAAAAACAAACTATCAAATATTTCCTCCTTAATGGCATAATACATTTATGTCTATGAATCCATTGAAATACCCAACCCAATCTGTCAAGCCGTTTAAAAGTTATGTGAAAAAGATAAGTACGGAAGGACAATTCTTACTACCCGTTGTCCTATTACCTGTTTTACCATAGGAATGAAGCATTTTCCGCTGTAAAAAGTAGCCTATGTTTATCAGGGATAATATCGGCTTCTAATGGTAAAAAGAATCAGTCCTGTAGTTTCGGAGCCTATTCAAAACAAACATACTTAAATAAAAATCTTTCCTCTTTATAATATTAGTATAGATTTCCTCCGAAATTAACTCATACATCAGAGGTTAAATTGAATGAAGATCTAGAACGAATCCAAAAATCGGCCATGTGCGAGTCTATAAAAAACGGCAAAAGAAATCACGTTTGTTGTATGGGAGTTAGTTACCTTAAATATTCATCACGGATCGTGAGATACAGCCTGGTGATAGACGGACGGAGGCACAGACGGACAGCAGAGCCTTGGTAATAGTGTTCCGCTTATTAGCCTTTGGGTACGGAACCCTAAAAATGGTCAAATTCTAATAGTTTCGTGCTTAATCAATAAAAATCAAAATATATGATAATAGGTTCAACAAAGCAAACACATGATATCGCTAGTCAAAATCCTGTAATTCAAATCGATGGTACTAATCTTTTATTAGCAAGCGAATCCCGTAATCTAGGTTTACTCTTCGATAACAATTTGCGGTTTGAGGGACACCTAATACAAAGAGTCTCTGGTTCTATCGGGTCTTAATTACGGCGATGTTTATGGCCCTTGTCTGCTAGCCAAATCACAACGCATGTGGGCGTTACTGTTTTGAAACACACCTCGAACACACGTAACACCCTTCCTTAATAACTTTAACCTCCTAAAACTAACAGCGAGAAGAAAACTGTACTTGGCTACTCTAATTTTTGTAGTTATTAAGCAAGAAACACCTGTATTTTATAAACTATTGGTCTCATGAACGGAGCAAATATAGAACTAGAGCATCCACTTTTTTGCTCATACTACCCCAGAATAGAACAACAGTATTTAGAGGCAGCTTTCGATATGCAGCCACTAAATGCTGGAATAATTTGCCACCTCCGTCTCGTATTGCTAAGTCACTACACAGTTTTAAAACAAACATTAAGAAATATTTATTGAGGACCAATTTAAACCGAACCCCAGTATAGATCATCACCACACATTAGGAGTTATAGAACGCGTAGAGCAGTTTCTCGCGGCCCCAGCCCCACCACTTAGAGGTGACTACTTTATCTCGCCTAAAGAGGTTAGGAAGGAGGCCTTAAAACTTAACAAGCGCAAATCACCCGGTCCCGTCGAGATTTCAAACACAGCGATAATAATGCTGCCCAGGAAGGGTCTGGTGGCACTCACCTGGATCTTTAATGGGATACTGCGCACTGGACATTTCCCATCTTCGTGGAAGATTGGCAAAATTATTGTTTTCCCGAAACCAGGGAAAGACCGTCATCGCCCAGATCATTACCGACCGATTACATTGCTGTCCAATCTAGCCAAGCTGTTCGAACGCCTGCTATTACTTAGGATATACCCGCATATCCAGCTTAGGCCTGAACAATTTGGTTTCAGAGACAGCCACAGTACCACTCTTCAGCTTGTACGAGTGCTCCATCACATGGCCTTCGAGCTAAGCAAGGGCAGGCGCACAGTCGGAGTCTTTCTCGACATGGAGAAGGCTTTCGACCGAGTTTGGCACGAGGGCTTATTACACAAGCTGTTAGAGACGGACATCCCACCGATGCTCGGGCGAGTAATAGCCTCGTTTCTGGACAAATGGAGCTTTTATGTCTCGGTCGAGAACAACCAGTCAGAATGTAAACCCATTAGAGCAGGGGTACCTCAAGGCAGCTGCCTATCACCACTGCTCTATGCGTTATTCACCAACGACATCCCCACTCTCAGTGACTCCGGTTTAGCCGAAGGTGTTGAAGACGTCCTCCTAGCCCTTTACGCGGACGATAGTGCCTATATGTCCTCCTCCCGCAAAGCTAAGTTAGCAGCCAATAAAATGCAGCGTCTATTGGATATTTTGCCTGGCTGGCTGGACAAGTGGTGAATAGCCGTTAATGCCAGCAAAACATCAACAATACTGACCGGCCTGCAAAGGTTTCTCCCACCGAAACTTGTGTTTCGAGGTCAAGTAATTGAGTGGCAATCCAGCGTAAAGTACCTCGGTTGTATTATATAGATTATATAGACCGCCCCTTGCGCATGCGCAAAATGCTAGACCATGTGTCAGCAGGCGCGGTCGCATCACGGGCGTGCCTTAGACCGGTGCCACTCAGAACCAAAATTCGCCTGTACTGTTGTACATCCGGTCGAGACTGACCTACGCAGCGCCTGCTAGGTACGGTCTTCTATCTTCTACCAGTAAACGTAAGCTCCAGGTTGTCCAAAATAAGTCGCTGAGAATAATAAGCGGCGCGGGACGCTATGTCCTTAACTCTACGCTAAAGACGCCAAAACCGAGTCACTCGCAGAGTTCATATCTGGTTTGTCGAAACGATTATTCACCCGCGCTGACAACAGCCACCATACTCACCTCAGGGGCATAGCGCCCTTACACGCTCGTCCGCCGGAAGGCAGGCCACTACCCCGAGAGCTTATCCCTGTGGGTGAATAATTTTAGTTATTCACTCTTCTACCTTCTCACCTGCTGCCTTCATTTTATTCCGCTTTTATTGCCTATTTCGCTTTTATTTTATCTCCGTTTTTATTTCGCTTTTTTTTTATTTTATTTTCGTTTTTATTTCGTTTCGTTTTTATTTCGCTTTTATTTTGATTTCGCTTTTAGTTCGTTTATGTTTCTGCTTCGTTTTTATTTTATTATCATTTCTTTCTTTTTATTTTGTTTTTATTGGCGCCTATTTTTCGTTCTTATATTTCTATTTTCATATCGCCTCAGGCTTGTTTAAATTTCGTTAAATAGATTTACATTTTCCTAAACTTTATTCTGATTTGTTTACACCCAGATAGCATGTATATTTGCGATAAATTTGAATTGTCTTTATTTCTGAATTGCGATCTCAAATATCACGAAGCAAGTGGGTCACAAAACGGGTACATCTTTTTAAGTTAAGAATAATGTTTCAAGTATGTGACAGCATTGCTGCAATCCAAAAACATCAATGAACCTATACCTAAAACATCGATGTACCTAAAACAATATTTAGTGAGACGGTAAGGGTGTACAAATTACGGCGCTGAAAAAACAATTTTATATGAAAATTTGTGGTGTCCCCATAACTCTATATTTTGATGATGGAAATCGATAAAGTACATCGTCGGCAGCAACTTAGTATGGAGCACTTTTTTCTGTGACCCCTCCACGGACCCCTAGGAGGTTCAAATTTTTTTTTCAAAAGGGGGTGTGTTCCTACAACCTACCATAATGCGAAACGCTAAAGTACATTGTCACGAGCAATGTTTCTATGAAGCACTTTTCCCTGTGACCTCTATCCGGACCGCTAAGGGGTTTCAAACATTTTTCAAAAGGAGGTGTGTCCTCATTACGGGTAATTTTTTTGTATATTACGGGTAGTTTTTCGGATATCGATAGAACACATCGCCAGGAGCATAGTATGTATGAACCATTTTTTTCTTTGTTCATTACCTTAGTTGTGTGAATAAAAATATAAATCTTTTTAAAAAAAAAATTTAACCCCCCTAGGGGTCCGGGGAAGGGTCACAGAAAAAAGTGCTTGATACTAGCGTTGCTGCCGACGATGTGCTCTATCGATTTCCATCATCAAAATATATGGTTATGAAGACACCACAAATTTCCATACAATATTTCGAAAAAATTTAAAGCTCTAAAATTACAGTATAACCTATTTTTGATATTTTATTCTTAGCGCCTCCTTGTCTTCACCTTTACCAAATTTTCTACGTAATTTTTTTCTCTTCGCCCCCTTTTGTATATCCCAACCCAATATTTCTGCAAAAAATATCCATATCTCTTCATTACATAACTTTTTAGTTTGACGCCCGTGCCCGTTGCCCGGCTCGTTAGAAGCTAGATATTAACTATTATTATTTTAGATAATAATTGCAGTACTCAACAAGGCACTATTACAGTAACAGTACAATGTTTGTTTTTTATTGTAATTTAGTCATTGTTTGTTCACCTCACAATTAAGAGTTTAATTTAAAAAAAAAACCGAAGACAATTTTGAGCAAAAATCCATAAGTAGTTAAAAATCTTAGATTTTTGGAAAAAAAACTTGAATGAAAAACCTACTCTTTCAACCCCGACACGCCGTGGTCTTGGTCTGCCCTACCTGGGCTGCTATTCCCGCAGCGCCGGAGATAAGGCAGAAGTGAAGTTTGTTAAAATAATCTTATCTTTCCGGTGGCAGCAAACTAATGTCAGAAGCTTCACATTGTCTTTTATGAAACCCACTTCCCCTCCTCCCCCTCCTCCCCCTCTGTTGAGGCGATTATTCTTGGAAATCATTAAAGTAAACAATAACATTTATACAAGATTACTTTAGCTGTTTACTACAAGCTGTTAGTTTGTCTTTTTCAACTGTGTTTGAACCACGTAAACAATTAAGTATAGTGATTGAAGATAATTTTGAGCACAAAACAAAGTTAGGTGCCAAGGAGGATAAGTTAGGTTGTCTTTATAAATAGTTTTTGATATGGGTGAGTCACTGTAGACATTTTTGGGCACATAACCTTAAAGTTTTCAAATTTGAATATCTCAAAAAATACAAGTTTCCTCAGCCCCCCCTCCCCCTCCCTCAACCCCCTTAATTCGTGAGGTAGTATACTAAATTTTAACCCAAAAAAATATACAAGATACAAAAGTGAATTGTGGTTTTTTTGGCAAAATTACTGGGCAAGTACTTGTGAAGTTTTACTACAACAAAGTCGAGAACTTAGTCTCTTTATACGTTTTATAGCTTAGACAGAGTAGTACCTAGTTAAACAGTACTAACCTAAACAGGTCCATGACTTCTGGAATGCCATGGGTTTTAGAAGATTCGAAATACCACTATTACTACTCTGTAACCTCAAAAATTAATACTGTCACAACAGCCTAAATCTCGGATTAAGTTGGTGTAAGATGGTTTCTACCGAGTTAAATCAAATAGAGAGGTACACAGCTGACAGCTGACGTACAAATACGGAAAAATATAATACCTTGCGGTGACCTGTGGTTATTTGTAGTGAGTTGGCTTAATTTGGATTATCTTAGATTGAAGTTCATGGACAATGGTTGTGACGTCATTTGTATTTAAAATTGTCATCTGTTTATGACTAGTTGACCACTTTCTTAGTTGGCTAATGAAGGTGTTCATGGCTGCAAATTTTTGGTTCATCTTGATATTAGCCCATCCTAGTTTACTAGGACTAGGATTAGACTAAGATTTCCATAACTACTGGTCTAATGGCTACCTGCAACGCTGACAAAAGTGTGAGGTTGCCACTCCAGCAGCTTTCTGTCCCAACGGTCATCAATTTGATTATAGAAAACTATTACTTAAATTAATAACAGCTTTAAAGAGTGTATATGTTACAGTCAAAACTCATAGCCGGTCAAAACCACTTTTGACTCCAAAAATCAGTCAATAATAGTTTTGACCGATGTCGTTAGTTTTGACTGATTTTGGCTGTCAAAAGTGGTTTTGACTAACGACATCGGTCAAAACTATTATTGACTGATTTTTGCAGTCAAAAGTGTTTCTGACTGACTTGAAGTTCAGACTATCGGTCAAAACTCATAAAAAGTTAATAACCGTAGCGAAAATTACTATAGAAATCATTAATAAAGTTTAAATTAAACAATTTTTGAGTTGTAATATTAAATTTTTTTTGTTTATTTAAAAAAAAATTGACATCGTACGAAATTTGTAAACTGTCAACAGTCAGAAAAAGGAGCTTGATATTTCTTTTCTTGGTAGATTGTTAGTTTATAGGGGATAGAGCTATTCGCGTCCGTGGGTCTGATACCTACACGCGTCCCCTAGGTAATTTTAAATATACAGCAACTGATGTGGAGCTAGGCGGAGAGCCGGAGAAGTGGGCTTTTTATACAGTTTGTGAATTGTATGAAAATACCGCTCCGCACCGCCCAGGTCCACATCAGGAGAATGACTAAGACTACTTAAACGCGTTTTCCCTGACATCAGAGAAAATGTGTTTAAATGTGGACTGCTAACCACATGAATACTGTATATTAATTTTGAACCACCCTTTATCTTAAAAGGTGGTCCAAAATTCATTGATAAAACTAGAGAATCTGATTCTGTTCCTAAAATATATTTTTTACATCTACATCAAAACAAAATAAAGGTTTCTTTTTTGAGATTTTGATGTAGATGTAATAAGTTATTTTATTTAAGCAAAAGAATCAGACTGTTAAGTTTGATCAGTGAATTTTAGACTTGTGATTTAAAAATATAAAAAAATAAGTTGAAATAAAAAGAACAAACGCTTCTTATTGAGACTTCAAACGATTGAAGATATGAAAAATAGTCATTACAATGTTATGATGAAAGAAGAATTTGAAAAGTTTGTAATTCAAGTGGAACATGCAAAATTTGCGGCAAAAAAGACACCAGTACAATATAATAGACTAAGACGCTTTAAGGTCATTAAAGTCTGTGGTATCAAGAAATTAGTTACGAATACCGAGCCACTGAAGTATTACGTACCCGCTGAAGAAATCTACGATATTATTGATGCTGCTCATATTTCGATTGGGCATGGAGGCCGTGATAGGCTCAAAAATGAAACATCAAAGAAATATGCTAACATCACAAAAGAAATGATAAATATTTTTCTTTCCATGTGTGAAGTATGTCAAAGAAATACAAGCAAAAAAAAGAGTGGGTTGGTTTCAAAGCCAATCTTGCACACCGAAATGAATAACCGATGCCAAGTCAACCTCATAGATGTGCAGTCTCAAGAAGATCAAGGACAAAAATTCATCATGGTGTATCAGGACCACCTCACCAAGTTTGTGATTCTAAGAGCTCTTAAAACAAAGAGAGCCACAGAAGTGGCGTATCATTTGATGGATATTTTTTTAACTTTTGAAGCCCCGTGTATTCTTCATTCCGATAATGGAAGGGAATTCGTGAATTCGATAATAAAAGAGTTAGTTTTTTATTGGCCTGAACTGAAACTTGTAAATGGAAAGCCGCGTCACAGCCAGAGCCAAGGTTTGGTGGAAAGGGCGAATCAAAGCGCAGAAAAGATGCTGGCTTCCTGGATGCAGGACAACAAAACAACTAAATGGTCAGATGGCTTAAGATTCGTACAATTCATGAAAAATAGAGCATTGCACTCAGGAATAAAGCAATCTCCATATCAAGCAATGTTTAGTACTGAACCTAAAGTGGGATTGACGACATCGAATCTGCCATTTGAATTTCTAACAAAACTAAACAATGAGGCAGATTTGGAAAAAGCAATCTTAGAGATGCGTCATAATTTTGAAGATAGAGAAAACCAAAGTGACCAAGAGCAAAATGAAAACGAAAACATTAATGAAGAAAACGAACCATAAAAAGATAAACATGAAGAAAATCGAGCAGAAAAAGATAAAAATGAAAGGAGTGAAGTAGAAAAAGAAAGAAATGAAGAAAAGAACAACGTTGACCAAGAAAGATCCTTGATAACAAGGAATCATTGATACTAACTGCCAGACAAAATGCGCACTATAATTTGACAAAACAGGCGAAACGAATGAAAAAGATAAGTGATCAGTCACATCCGCCATTGAAAGTTGGAGATAGTGCCATCGTACCAATCCCAGATGTAGATAAACGCATAGCTGATCTACGTAATATTCTTGGAGTAGTACTAGAAGTGACTTCTGAGCAACTATATAAGATTGGAACAAGGGACGGCATATTGGATAAATTATACTGCAGTTAAATATCTATTATTATATTAATTATATAAACACACAATTCTTCATAGAATTAAGAAAGATATAATAAATATACATACATAGAAGAAAATTACATTATACAACCATATCTTAGGCTTAATTATAAACAAATATTATTATATCAAGGTTTATGATAGTATGTGTATGCGGGTGCAGGTCGCGGGTGCGTGAGAGAGTGAGTCCGTTTGTAGGTGTTTGAGTGAGTTTAAGTGTAAGTGAAGGTGTATAAGCACAAAATTTATTTTATTACAGGTCTGAATTTGACGGATGTAGTGAAAAATGCATCTGCCTGGACGAAGTGCCAAACGTCATCATCACATTAAGAACTGCTGCAAGGAAATCTGCTATTGGAACCGGGTAGGGTTTTGCATGATATGTGTGTTTAAAGGGTTGTAAGAGTAGCAGGTGTCTTTGCAAGAAAAGAAGTTTGTTGCGCAATTCGAAGTGTCATAACAGTTCTGGATGTGCAAGCAAAGAGGTTCCAAAGGCCAGCAATTACAAGTTTTTTATTTTCGTTTTTTAATTTTCCTTATTTTATTTTAATAGATAAATAAAACGTTGTCTAATTTGTTTTCTTTTAAGATAATATTAGTTAAAATGTTCATTACATTTTTTTAATAATATAAGATTCCGAAAAAATTTTCTATGATTTTTTTATTTAATATTCTCAGTAACAACTAGTTCTGACTTACATTCTTAGTTAAAACCACTTTTGACCGATACGTGTCATTCAAAATAACTATTACCCAATATATTTGCATTCATAAGTGGTTTTGACCAATATCCTTAGTTAAAATCACTTTTAACTGCCAAAATCAGTCAAAACTGTTTTGGCTTAACGACATCGGTCAAAACCATTATTGACTAATTTTTGCAGTCAAAAGTGGTTTTGACCGGCTATGAGTTTTAACTGTAATATATATAATAGTTTTATTTATTTGTTTCAGAGCAGAGAGACAAAAAAAAGCACCAGACTCTAAAGCATAGAGATTGTGAAATTTAGCATAAAAAGTAAGTGCTTTGTGGATCTGAGCCAATTTAGTTGTCGCTCAAAGCTATATCAGGACACACAGCTGTCCTAATAATATAACCATGTTGTAGGTACGTCACTGCAACGAATGATTTGTAAATTTCATAAGTTTTGTTATTTTAAGTTATAAACAGAATTATTTTGCGATTGTTTACTAACTGATTTTTTTTTCAATTGGAGGTGAATATAAACACGCATGTCATTGTCCCAGTGTCTAAGGTGAATATAAACACGCATGTCATTTGCCTCCGATATTGTATTGTATTGAGTGATATACTGATAACAGTACCCTGTCGAAGAAACTTCCTATAGAAGAAATCCAAACAACAGTGTCAGATTAGAAAACGGAAGACAGAAGGACTTTGAACAGGATAATAAATTTATCTAAATGTATATTATGATTTTAGAAATAATCATTGGTGGTATGTTTTTATTGTATTGTTGTTTATTAGGGTTTCCGGTTTCTCAACCCTTTTTCATTTCTCGGGACATGAGAATTCTCGACCAGGATTTCTCAAGTATTTCGATAAATTTTGGAATTTTTAAAAAATCACAATATCATTTTAAAATTTTGGCTTTTTACAAATAAGACTGATAGATGATATTAATTAAATCAAATAGTAAAAATTGTAGGTACCATAAATGCACTTATTGATAAATAAATCAACAACAAACAATAAATTAAACAAACTACTAAACTACAACATTCCATAATTAAATAAAAAAATAATTGGTAACCAACCAAATTACTATGTAGTAAATCTAATATATTAAAATTATACGTATATAAAAATCAATTGACGTTTGTTAGTCTCACAAAAACTCAAGAGCGGCTGGACCGATTTGGATATTTTTTTTTTCTTGTGTTCATTCTTGTTTGAGTAAGATTTATTTGTAAGGAAAAAAGGGTCAAGTGCAAGTTGGACACGCGCACTAACAGTAAACCGATTGTAATGAAATTTTGGAAAGTTTTTGTGCACACGCCGGGGAAGGTTTCTGATAAAAAAAAAACTGGTCCAGTGCGAGTCAGAACTCACGTACTAAGGATAAGCCAATTGTAATGAAATTTTGGCGAATTGTGGTGTACACGCTGAGAAAGGTTTTTAAATTAGCACAATCCTTACATAATAGGTGGCGCGCCCGTTGTTTAAAAAGATAAACAAGTTTAGGTAACTAGTACTGTTACACCCCTAGCACATATGTAGATATGCTTACTTACTGTATTAGGGACTCAGGGAGTCAGCATTTATGATCAACTCCTATTAAAATATAAGTTTAGTAAGACAGTCTTGTCCCATCTCCCGTCGCGGTTGCCAACGGATCCAAAATTATTAATTGTTATTGATTAATATTAAAACCTATTAAATTAAACATTATTCAAAATCCTTTTTCTACATCTATTTTAAAATCCTTTTTAAGCTATTGCATAGCTTCTATCGCGGGCCTTGAGCGCGGGGACCGAATCCAGAAATTCCGTAACGAAAAAACCTCACGCTCCCCACTCCGACGGGCAAGGAGGTGTGGCTTGAAGGCCGTGCATCGTCTAACGTCGTTTCAGTTCGGCATTCTTCGACACGGCGTTGTGTGCGATTAGACGTATTGTACGACTCTACGAAACTCGCACGAATCGAGACGAGCTGCTCCGAAATCGGACGAATACATAAGCAGCTGTTTATGAGAAAGTATATAGGTGTATAGGTATTTATTTATGTACAACAGTGAATAGCTGTACTTGTAAAATTTGTGTATAAATTTCTTATCGGTCACCACGCTCAAAAAGTGTAACTTGAATTAATATCAAGGTAAAAGACATACTGCATGACTAAAATAAATAAATAAAATTATAATTGCATAAGTTGATACAAAATGCCATGCAATAGCTTTACCGCGGCAGTCCCCGAGTGCCACACGTCTTTTTTTTTTTAAATTAAGTTTTCGAAATCCGTATAACATTTATGGTGGCAGCTAAAAGGATCTAAAGAAAAAGGTCCCGGTACGTCTTTGAACAAAAATAAATACTATTTCCTGAAAAAGTGAAGTAACTCTGTATCCTGAAAATTAATTAAAAATACATACTTGCTATTTCCTGAAAAAGTGAAGTGACTGTATCCTGAAAAAAAATAAAAAAAAATCATACCTGCTATTTCGTGAAAAAGTGAAGTGACTCTGTATCTTGAAAATAAAGTAATAATACATACCTGATATTGCCTGAAAATGACTCTGTATCCTGAAAATAAACTATTAATATATACCTGCTATTTATCCTGAAAAGTGGAAAATAGAAAGTGACTGTAACCAGAATATGCCAACTATACCCTGTAGTCTACATAAATACAGAAACGTTTATATTCAAGAAGAACAACTCAACATACATTACTACATATTCTGAATAACATCTCTACAACTCGATATAAATCACTGTATCTCCCGAGCCGCACCGTGGTACACCTTATCGTCGTGCACCGGCTGGAATGCTCCTTATCGCATACGCCTACGCCTTCTCCGTCTTGTGAGTCTTTGGTCATCGTCTAATGTGTCTAGATTTATTTACTTTTAGGGTTCAGTAAGACAATTTGTTTTATTTTAATTTCTTTATTTTAGTGCAATTTACATATTTTAATAAATAATAATATCGAAAAACGAAGGAGGCTCATCCTCATCTGGTCACGTTGATTTGAACATTCTTATCCAGTTCATTAAACCATTCGAAGGTAGTCGAGATCTGCTAAATCCTTTTATAAATAACTGTACAATTGCAATTGATCTTGCATCTGTAAGGTATGCGTAAATATTTTTTATATAAGAAGTAGTAGGTAATTGTCATTGTCATCAGCGCTGTCTCAGTCTGCTAATAAACTCATTGGCAAACAAACGTGTGTTCAGATTTATTAACATCTACATTTCAGGAAACTATTTTACTTAAACTTATTCTTAGCAAATTAGAAGGCAGAGCCCAAGCGGCTTGCGCAATCAAAGATTTCGACAATTGGAGTCAATTAGAAGATTTTTTAAAAGCACAATTTAGAGAGCGTAAACACTACACTCGCCTACTTTCAGATTTACAAGAATGTAAATAGCACCATAATGAATCGGTCAGCCAGTTCGCTTTAAAAGTTGAGACTTGCTTAGCTAAATTATTAACGGAAATTAATTTATCGATTTCCACAAAAAAGAAACCAGAACTGGCTGGTCGAGTCGCTGCCATGGAGGACTTAGCCCTCCATACATTTATCACAGGTCTAAATCCTACATAAGCAACTATTGTGAGGTGTCGCGAGCCCACCAGCCTCATAAATGCCATAAATATAGCTGTGTCTAAAGAAAAAATGTTACTAGCCTCTATTAAAAAAAACAGCGCCATTTTCGTCTAGCAAAGGTGATTATCACAGCCGTTCTTTCAACCAACAAGAAAATTTCCGTGGAAAACACAGTCCGCACAGAGCCTATGTTAACCCAATCCAACCTGCACGTTTTAATTATAAAAATAATGATTACTTAAAAATAAAAACAATATGGTATGTCGATATTGTTAATTCCCTGGCCACACCATAGAAAACAATAGAAAACGGGAATATAATAATAATTTTAAAAATCGTTTTCCTAATTCAAACCAAGCCTCCTCTTCCGGGTATAGGCCTCGAGATACGCAACGTATAAATATGATTCATGATTCACCGCCTCAAGAAGAACCTTATGAAACTCACGATGACACACAAGAATCTAACGAAGAAACAAAAAACGAATAGATGTCTCGACTCGGTGTCGTGCGGGACAACCACTGTTCCTAAACTTAAGCACCAAAACCATCATATTACTAACACTAGATTTCCAAAAGAATCCGAAGATAAATTATTCCAAACTAACATTGTTACCAAAATAAAACCGGCACCGCGACATGGGTTGCCGTCAAATCCCGTCACTGTATCCACTGCATCCTCTGTATCCACTGCATCCTCTGTATCCATTGCATTCTCTGTATCCACTGCATCCTCTGTATCCACCGTACCTACTACATCCGCTGAATCCGCTGTATCTCCTATACCTACTAGAATACGCAAAAATAAAAATCTCACCGTATCCTTTGCTACCGAATCCAGACAAATTACTCAAAATAGCTAACCATCAAACACCATGACTACATCCGCCATATCTACTACTTCATCGAATGAAGGAATTACTATGAACATTAAACCCTACCAATTCAACACTTCTAAGCCTTCCGAATTCATAAAATCTTCTAGTTCAGTAAATTCTACTAACTCTCAAGCCAATACTAATCTCAGAAACAAAATTAATGCAGATGTTTACGAAATTACTTCCGTTCCAATCTTCAATTTACTCTTACACCTGTCAAATCAACACAAGATCTTAAACCTGTACACTGTTTCAATGTCACTGATACTCAAAACTACAGAACTGACGACTCTTATTTGCGCACCCAAGAAGTTTTAACTATGTTAAGGACTTCTCACCTCAACAACGAAGAATCAGACGCTCTGTACCAGATATGTTCAGAATTCTATAATATTTTTCATCTTCCAAACGACCAACTGACTCATACTACGTTTATGCAACACGACATCAACACCTTTACCGACAATCCTATTCCCATCGTTTACCCGAAAAGGTGAAATCAAAAAGCAACTAGACCAAATATATCCCAATGGTCCTGGTCCTCCACCAATTCGGATAGTTCCAAAGAAACTAGACGAGTCAGGAGAACGAAAATGGCGTGTCGTTATAGACTATAGGAAACTGAATGATATCATAATTGGTGACATCTATCCTATTCCCCAGATTTCCGAAATCCTCGACCAACTTGGTGACAGCAAATACTTCTCAACTCTTGATCTCGCTTCTGGCTTACACCAAATCCCCATCAACAAAGATAATGCGCCTAAAACCTCTTTCCAAGTCCCTGAGCCAATTTCAGTTTACTAGTATGCCCTTTGGCCTAAAATGCACCGTCAACAATCCAGAGACTGATGAACACGGCTCTCTCCGGCCTGCAAGGAATCCGCTGTTTAGATGACATCGTTATCTATAGTCACGACCTCCAATCACATATTAAAAACTAATCTTATATTTTCGAAAGACTTCGAAGTATTAACCTAAAACTGCAGCCGGATAAGTGTGAATTTCTTAGGCGTGAAGTCGCCTATCTCAGTCATATTATCAATGAAGAGGGCGTAAAACCAAATCCCGACAAAATCAATGCCGTCACTGAATTCCAAACTCCTAAATCTCCCAAAGACATGAAATCATTCCTCGGACTCGTTTCTATTATCGCATGTTTATTCCTGATTTCTCTAAAATTTCCAAACCTCTGACGTCCCTCTTGAAAGTCGCTTTCGATGAATTGAACCATCAACTAACCTCGGCTACAGTAATTATTTATCCCGACTTCACTTAACCATTCATTCTATATGTGACTCATCAAACTACGCCGTTGGCGACATTTTATCTCAAGGCCAAATTGGACAAGACAGACCCATAGCCTTCGCTTCACGAACTTTCAATTAAAGTGAGTGCAACTACAGCACCACTGAAAAAGAATTATTAGCCATAATATTTGGTTGCAAAACCTTTCGACCCTACCTCTATAGGCGAAAATTCCATATCATCACTGATCACCGTCCTCTGAAGTGGCTATTTAACCACCGTGACCCAAGCAGCAAATTACAAAGGTGGCGGTTAAAATTGGAAGAATACGAATACGAAATCGTATATCGTAAGGGTAAATTAAATGCGGCTGCAGATGCCCTTTCAAGATTCCCAGTAAACCCTATTTATCCTCAAAATCCTGACGACCAACTAACAGACCTCGGTCCCTTAAGCTTTAGTCCACTAGATGACCAACCAAATATTGAGTTTAGTCTACTAGACATATCAATCCCTGACGACCCACTGACCCTTCCAAACGATGACATTCTAGAACTTCTTAATAATAATCCCACAACAAGTATTTCCGGCGACTTACCCATCCAAAACCCTATAACTAACACTGAAAACCATACAAACGACTTACCTTATCAAGATTTTCCTGAAATACCTCCTACTCCTGAAATACAAGGCCTACTTACCGCTGAGCTCAACCACGATGAATACGCAGACTTCCTAAAAGCCTGAAAGAACATAACGAAAACCTCATGAAAACCAACTGTAAAATAAGCCTAATCCCTACTTCAGTTGATTTAGATGAATCCATCCCTTATTTAACCAAAATCCTAAACCCTGACGACTTACTAAGCACTGAAAGACAACTACACTCGTTTAAAAGATTCAAGATAAATAACACAATCGTTTATTTATTATTTACCAAAGTTAACCACTTTGACGATTGTTCCTATCAAGACATATACAAGACCTTAAAAACTGTCAGAAAACACAACCGACATTGCTGTTGCGGATTTTGAGAACCCATTCCAAAAACATTATTTTATAAAAAAAACAATATGCTCACTTACCTGTTTCACAACTCCAACATGAACGTAAATATATATCACAATAACATTCTTTGTCCCAATTTCAGCGAAAATCACGACCTACCAGTCGCAGGTCATCTTGGATTTGTCAGAATGCTAAAACGCATACAAGAAAATACTATTGGAAAGGAATGCGTAGTTACATAGAAACATACGTATAACAGTGTTCTTTATGTCAAGAAAAAAAAAACAAAAGGAAAGAAGAATAAACAAAGCACCAATGCAGATTACCACAACTTCATCAGTTCCCCTCTAACGCCTCGCAATTGACATCGTAGGTCCTCTCCCTGAATCCGGCCTCGCTAAACTCAAATACATTATGACTTTACAAGATGACCTAACCAAATTCTCCGCAGCCTATCCTATACGCACTGTTTCAGCAGAAGAAACTACCGAATGCTTAGTTCATTTCATTTCCTTATTTGGGATTCCCCAAACTATCCTCAATGATCAAGGCACCAATTTTACTGCTGACTTATTTAAAAAGACTTGCAAATTTCTTAAAGTTAAACGGTTGTGTTCTTCTCCATACCATCCCCAAACCCAAGGTGCACTTAAACGTAGTCATTCGATTCTCGAAGTATATTTAAAATCATTTGTCGACGACAACCAAGAAAAACTGGCCAAGATATGTATATACGGCCATGTTGACGTACAACACTAACGTCCATAGCACGACTAACTTTACACCATACGAACTTTTTTTCGGTCACAAACCTTTCATTCCTAATTCCATCTTTGACTCATCCCTAGACACTAAATATCCTGAAAATGTTAAAATGTTACAGCATAAACTAAAGCACTCCCGTGCTACAGCCGTGGTAAATATAAACAATTCAAAGGAGATATCCAAAAAATATTACGACTCTCACACACGTCCCGTTTCCTATAAGGTAGGTGATTACGTTTATCTAAAGAACCACCTCCGCCTTAGAAAAGCCCTTTCGCCTATTTTGAAAGGGCCATCTTGGGAACAACTCCTTATCAATAGACGCCATGTCAAACATCACTTCGATCAGGTTAAACCCGCCGAAATGCAAACATAAAATTTATATATTTTACTACTGAACCCTTACTCACAAAATCGATTCACACTTGACGAACTTAAGTTGTCTTACCTAGTAAGATTAGCATAGCCTTATTGTAAGATGATCTTACAAAGTAACAAAGAGATTACCAGTATCGCTTTGTAAAATGTCTATTGCATTTTATGACCTAGATTTTAATAACATATACACACATATATTACAATAAAATACTAAATATAAACCCTAAACTCTGCATACTAATAAACACACATTTTAATTACACGTTTTTTTTTTTTAACTCAGATTAATGTTTTTTTTATAGAAATATTTCAGTGCCATGGTCAAGGCAAGCCCGGACTATGTCCAGCCGATCACATCGAGATAGATGCCGGGCATCTATTTTGACCACATAGTCAAAATGAAGATAAGAAGCGGTTACCTTAGTATTTTGTCACCGGTAGACATATCGCATGTTGAACCGCATTAGGTACAATTAGGTTTTTATGTAAACAACCCGAGGCCCTTGGTGACCTCGAATGCCATAATATTTTGGAACCCTTATCTTTGCGCTACTATGACGCTGCCAAGGAATACGAATCTATATATAGATATCTCATTTGGTTTGGTGGCATAGGCACCCTTTTTAAGCACATTTTCGGCACTCTAGACGAAGATCACGCATTTAAATACAATAGCGCAATCGAAATTGTTCAAAGCGACGAGAAAAAGCTCTAGCTTCACTAATAAAAAATAATATATTAGTAACTAGGTAACATATAACGAGTTTAATAAAAATAATATATTAGTAACTAGGTAACATATAACGAGTTTAATAAAAATAATATATTAGTAACTAGGTAACATATAACGAGTTTAATAAAAATAATATATTAGTAACTAGGTAACATATAACGAGTTTAATAAAAATAATATATTAGTAACTAGGTAACATATAACGAGTTTAATAAAAATAATATATTAGTAACTAGGTAACATATAACGAGTTTAATAAAAATAATATATTAGTAACTAGGTAACATATAACGAGTTTAATAAAAATAATATATTAGTAACTAGGTAACATATAACGAGTTTAATAAAAATAATATATTAGTAACTAGGTAACATATAACGAGTTTAATAAAAATAATATATTAGTAACTAGGTAACATATAACGAGTTTAATAAAAATAATATATTAGTAACTAGGTAACATATAACGAGTTTAATAAAAATAATATATTAGTAACTAGGTAACATATAACGAGTTTAATAAAAATAATATATTAGTAACTAGGTAACATATAACGAGTTTAATAAAAATAATATATTAGTAACTAGGTAACATATAACGAGTTTAATAAAAATAATATATTAGTAACTAGGTAACATATAACGAGTTTAATAAAAATAATATATTAGTAACTAGGTAACATATAACGAGTTTAATAAAAATAATATATTAGTAACTAGGTAACATATAACGAGTTTAATAAAAATAATATATTAGTAACTAGGTAACATATAACGAGTTTAATAAAAATAATATATTAGTAACTAGGTAACATATAACGAGTTTAATAAAAATTTACAAAAAATAAAAATTAATGAAGCTAGGTTAAACGACGCTGTCAACGAGTTTTCTACGAACTTAATAATCTTTAGGTTTTGTCAAATAGTTTGATCCTAAAATCAAAAATTGATTCTGTAGTTAGTGTCCTAGAGACATGCCTACTTACAATCTCATTCCAATTAGAAGACATTACAAACTCCATGCTGTTTATTAAACAAAACATTTTACATCCGTCAGTGCTCACACCCATGCAACTTTATAGAGAACTCGCTGATAATTACAGACACCTGTACACAGGTGTAGAATTACCAGTAAGCCTAGACTTAAGTTCTATTTACATTATATTAAGTATTTCTAAGTTAGTATGTTTTATACCCCAAACAAGTTAGTATTTGTACTGTAAATACCCCTTAGCAACACTAAGGAATATAGTTTGTATCATAATTTACCCTTACCAGTACCTCACGATCCCAAAAACCCAGATACCTATAAAGCACTGTAATACCTAGTAATGAACATACCGCAATGACCAAAGACAAAACCCATTATTGTAACATAGACAGTTTAGATAAATGCGATAAAATTGATCTACAGAAATTTATCTGTGACGTCACGAATGTGTTTTTATCAAGTGCATACCCCAGCTGTGAAAGTGAAATGATAACAAAAGTAATAACAAATATCCCGAGGAAACGTAAACATTTGGAACTCATTAACAAACAATAGGTGGATATACATACAAACTCAACTAAGTAAATTATCTATAGATTGCGAAATCTCTGAATCTCTAGAGGTTAACATATTAGGTACAGGTGTACTCACTGTACCAAATAATTGTAAGGCCTATTGCAAAAGTATCAAACTAATAACCCAATTTAATGTAAAAAATATTACTACCAAAGTAGCTTATTCCGATTTTAATTTAATTAATGATTCATGTTGCAAACTAGATAAGATTGGTCATATAATTTCGAATGTGCCTCGTATTTCTTTACAAAATTTAGATTTCGACGATTTGGGTACAAATAAAGAACTGTCAAAATTAATTTTAATCAATATTGACGAAATAGTGCAAAAACCACACATAATAAAATACGGGACACATTACTCTACTTAATCTTTACTTACTATATTTTTCGTCATAATTTGTATCTCTATTTTTATTGTAAGATCTAGAGGCAGTCTATTTAATTACTTTAAGAGTTTTACCCTACCTAAACCCCCTATAATGATAACGATAAAGAACAGAGTCCTATCCCATTACCGCGACTTAAACCAATCGTTTAATTTCAATCCATAAACTTCGGAGTTTCACCCCGAAGTTTAGTCTTCTGCGGGGGGGCGTTATACCCCTAGCACATATGTAGAAATGCTTACTTACTGTATTAGGCCCCTGAGTTTATGATCAACTCCTATTAAATTATAATTTTAGTAAGACAGTCTTGTCCCATCTCCCTTCGCGGCTGCCAACGGATCCAAAATTATTAATTGTTATCGATTAATATTAAAAACTATTAAATTAAACATTTTTTTTAATCCTTTTTCTAGTTCTATTTTAAAATCCTTTTTTTTTTAAAACTTAGTTTTCGAAATCCGTATAACAGTATGTAGAATTGATTTCTCGAGTTTTTTTCCTGTCTCGAGAAATGTCTCGAGAATTCTCGTCTTCTTATTTATATAGCAGAAACCCTATTATTCATACAAAATAGTTTATTTTTATATCACTGTGATTCAAATAATAATTTAAATGTATAACAAAAACAGCCTTTTGATACTTTGTGAGAGTATCACATTTTAGTTTCATAATCATTAAATAATGATTTTCATGATTAAAAAAAGATATATTTAAAATAAAAGTTTTGTTTTATTGACTATATAACAAAAATAAAACGACTAAAACAACAATTCAGCCCGCCTTATTTTAGTGCGATAACTAGCTTTTTATTATGCATGTAGTAAAGAAAATGATTTGTATATAAGAAGTTCCGAGTAAGATTTGAAGAAGAAGTTTTTTTAAATGTTTAACAGGTTGTGTCCAGAAAGTCACAGCAAGATTTCCTGTAAAGACTTACATACCCATTTTATGTCTCTAACCCATCTTTACAGCTCTATTTTGCTCTGGTTTCGTGTGTACAGTCTGCGGCATTTACCCTTAAGAAAACCCAAAATTTTTGACGCTTTAATTATGGCATAGGCTTTATTACAAATCTAACAAAAAATCTGCAAGTGTGTCATAACAAAACTAAAGATACTTTGTCAAAACAATCCTTACTCAAATTTGTTCGACAAACTTCGAGCAAGTATGTCGCATGGTAACTAGAAAGTTTAATTTCAACTTGTTGCAGGTGTATATACTTGCGATGGCTAACATGATGCAAGCTAGCACCTCTGATACCTCAAACTTGTTACAACCCAGAATCAAGTTAACATTGCTATAAGGAGGCCTACAACTGATATCAGATCTTCATCACAAATCACAAAATATAAAAATCATGCTGAAACTAATTAAAATTAAAGTGAAAGTTAAATCTTATCTGTTAATAGTTTTGTTTTGTTTATTTAGAATGTTGACATTTCTTTTCATAGATCATCATACCTAATTTCACACTCGAGCCGATGGCTCAAATAGTACTTTATATTTGTAAAGGCTTTTAGTTCCGTAATTGGCCACCAAATTTCGTTCTCGATTCAGCGCTACAACAATGTTTAAGAGTACCAATTTAGTAGATTTCTCGATCGCCGTAGGATTTTACGATTGAAACTGATATCAGTTGTAGGCCTCCTGGGCAGTTTATCTTAAATTATGTAATCTATCTATTCTATAGTAAACAATCTATAATGAATTAACTAACAGTAATTATAATTTATTTTATCTTATATTTTTATTCCTAGAAATGTATAATAATTTATCTTTCGTTGTGTGTGTGTGTGTGTAATTATCTGATTACGTCTGATTGTGCCACTTACATATAATGTTAAATAATAATATACTAAAAGGCACTTCACATAATATGATAGATGTTACAGTTCATTTGTTTTTTATTCTTGTTTTTCAAACAATTAAAAAAAAATACAATACTTTATACGTAGGGTATTAGCGTAATATTAAATACTTAATATATATAGGTAGTCTGTAAGTCTAAAATTTTTGTACCCACTTTAATAATATTTTTTAAAACATTTTTGTGGTCAAATGGATTCTGGGTTTGCTTCTTTTTAGTAAAACTTTCATATGCAGAAGCACCACGAGCGTCTGACCGTGAATAACAACCCACAAGGGCCAACTGAAAATCAGCGCCGTGACCCTTATATTACAGGTCGCAGCATAATTATGCTGTGTTGGCACCATTTTGACTAAACTGAATTGTATTTGCATTATTTTTTGTTATGGTTTTTTTTGTTTTGTTTACGTCAAATAAAGTTTTTCTATATACTCGTCTCGTACTCGTGCGGAGACCGGACATGAGCTTCTACATCTATATGCAATTTCGTATTGACATTTGTAGGGTTGAATTATTTTTTACTAAATAATCTAGAAACTATCAATTAAATAACTGAATTAAAGTTATCAAAGGCTATATAATAATAAAAGTATGTATCAAACCAGCTATCACTAGCGTTGTGTCCGCTTGACTCAATTTTAGTCGCTCGTAGTTTGTCAGCTAAAAGAACAGTCATTAACACTATTCAGGTGAATCGACGGTGAAAAGCTAGTTTGAAAGAATCATCTGATGATAACTCCTCTCCTCCTCAATAAAAGCGCTATCTAACGCAAATAGAATTATTGAATTCGTTTTAGAGATTAGAGCGCTCAATTATATTAACTCACCAACTAATAAAAAAATATTTATTTATACCACTAGTTATACAAATATAAGTAACTAGCTTTTGCCCCCTGTTCCACCCGCCCTAAATCCGGTTAACGGTGTAGGATTTCAACATAAACTCCTCAATTATAAAAAAACGATTCACTCTTGACGTTTTCAAGTAGCCTATGTCCTTCCCCGGTATTCAAACTATCTCTTAATCGGTACAGCGGTTTAAGCGTGAAGAGGCAACAGACAGAATTACTTTTGCATTTATAATATAGCGGTCGGTTTAAGATTTTCATTTTATATATTTGGCGATTTCATAATTACTTGTAACGAATCTACGGTTGAGTCATCAGTTTTGGATATCTCTCTGTAACTCCTCTATGTCTAAATTATTTAATTCTTCATTTTCTTCCAAATCTTTTATAGTGGAAGTATTGGCGGGAAACCTTTCTTTGAATCCTTTTGGTTTTAAGCTAGCCCCTTCGACGCGTTTCTACGTTCTATGTAATGGGTCGTTTCCAAGCCACAAAATTCACTATGATTGAAGTTGTGGGATATGATAATAATGAAGTTGATGTTGAATGCAGCGAGTGTTGAAATCAGTGTCGTACATCAATCTTTGTTTAGGAAAAGATCAGTGACACACCGATTGCAGGCGCCAACTAACGGGTTACATTTGTAAATTTAAAACTTGCAGAGACCCACTCGCACTTAACAAAAAAAAAATCAATAACATCTTCTGCCCTGCCGTTTAGGAGAAGATCAGTGACACAGCGATTCCAGCGCCACCTACCGGGTCCAATTGTGTTTTCAAACCATCCCGGAACCTATTGAAATATTCACACAAAATTGCATCCAAATCGTTTCAGCCGCTTAGGAGGACTTAAGTAACACACGTACAGAAGAATTATACGTAGAAAAAAAAAACCGACTGACACTTGAAGTTTTCAAGTCCTTTCCCGAGACTCAGACTATCTCCATGCCAAAAATCATCTTAATCCGTACAGCGGTTTAAGCGTGAAGAGGTAACAGACAGACAGAGTTACTTTTGCATTTATAATATTAGTATGGTTCTTATATTAGCAACAAAAGTAAAAATGGCAATCAAAAAAAAACTAGAACTCCTAGATATACCTTTGGTTTGAGAATATAAGCCTAAAGTACAGTAGCCTTAAATATAAGCCTAAAGTACTGTAGCCTTAAATATAAGCCTAAAGTACAGTAGCCTTAAATATAAGCCTAAAGTACAGTAGCCTTAAATATAAGCCTAAAGTACAGTAGCCTTAAATATAAGCCTAAAGTACAGTAGCCTTATATATAAGCCTAAAGGACTGTCCTTGCGGCTTATATTTGACATCAAAATCATTACTGTACATTGGTGTTTTATATGCACCACTAAGTGGGGCAAACGTCCATACCAATCTTGGCAAATCTGTCGAGGCCGAGTTATCGGAGTTAGCAGATAACTCACATCTATGTTATACCAGTTATCGGAGTTAGCAGATAACTCACGTCTATGTTATACCAGTTATCGGAGTTAGCAGATAACTCACGTCTATGTTATACCAGTTATCGGAGTTAGCAGATAACTCACGTCTATGTTAGACGAGTAGAATACAATAATTTTTAAATTTTGATAGTTGTCAATATATCTGAACAAAATTATGTATCTGTGTCAAGCATCAAAATGTTGCTAGTACAAAGCTTAATAAATACAAATAAGATCATATCCTATAAACTTCTACGTACCTATGAACGCTAGGAAGTCGTCGCCGAGCGCCCAGCTGCCCTCGCCCTGCACCAGGTACTGCTGCAGCTCCTCCAGGCTCTGCTGCTCCTCCGCAGACAGGTCAACCTCCACCAGCGCCTTGACCAACTTCTCGTACTCTTCACGCGCCTGCACATAACATAGACCATCAGTCTCTGCGCCAACATGTGTGCTGTGTGCTCGGACCTTGGAACTTTTTAACTCTCAATTCAATACTATTGACTTTAAGTAGTAGGTAGATGCCACAATAATACTTAAATAAAAACAAAATTGACAATTAACTAATGGTTCGCACTTAAGGCATAAGGCGGCCGTCGTATGGAAAAGTCGATATGCGTCAAGTTTGTAGCAAAACAAACATTTTTTTGTGATAGTTCAATGAATAATTGTTTGTCTCGTACTTTTCTATGTGTATTATGTCTTACACACATAGGTTTACTGTAAGAAACTTTGTACTAATAACTTTTCTTTTGTTTGTGTACTCATATGTGTTGTATTGTACAATAAAGAATTATAGAATAATGTTTAAATAATAATTTTAAACTTCATATGTAGCTATTAGTTGACTTATACTTAATAGTGTTTATATTTTTTCATGACTAAGTGTCATAAACAGTGTCGTTACGTGACGGTCAAACTGTGTTAAAGACCTTCATTACTCCCACGGGCTTTTTCTTTGTAAATTTTTTTTAAAGCAAACTCGAACTTTTTTAATTATAATATATAAACAGCACTCTTAAATCGTCAGTTTCATTATTAATTTTATAAACTTTACCACCGGTTCGGAATTATTTTACTACCGAGAAGAACCGGCAAGAAATAATTTTTTTTATATATTTACAACTTCATATTTAAATACAATATATCTTTACACTAGGAAATAAAATAATAAAATATAATAATAAATAATGTTTATTGAAGACCGTGGTCTATAATATACAATGTTTTAATTAGAAAAATATTACAAATGAAAATTAAGTTCTAATTCTTACAAGCATCTTATCATTAATGTATTTATCAACTTTGTAATAAAATAAAACTATGATGTTATATTTTTTAAAAAACGTTTCGTTATAATAACGAGGTAACAAAATTAGTCCGGGTAGGTACGCGATATTGACGCACACACACACCCACCTATATTTTTTTAAATTCCCGCGGAGACAGTTCCCTACTGCGCTGGGTCCGACGTGAAGAGATGCCCTTAGGCACTTTTGTTTTCTCGGTGTTTCTCGATATGATACATCTATGGGTACAAGATCGAGGTATTCAGCGCTGTGAGGGGAAACGGTTATCAAACCCGCACCACGTCAAAGACCCCAAGAATTATATGCCGCAATCGACGGCAAATAAAAATACAAACAAATTTGTTAGTTATAATCAAGAAAACTTTTAGATGACTCGACCTCTGTCGGAGTGTCGGGGTGTCTTGTACCCGCCAGGAACGATGCTTATAAGGGTGTTTTAAATGTAGACTTTGCTATCCACCAGAACAATCAAATTGCTGTGGAAAAATATAAAGACGACTGACTCATAATGTCTTTGAATCTAGTGCTTTTTCGCTTTCGTATCGCTTCTTTTTAATATTTCAATTTTCTCCCGGTTAGCGTTTACATCATTAAGAGTTTAGTATTCAATAACTAACATGAAGGTACAATAACAAACATGGAAGTACAATTAACAACAATTTTGTTAGAAACCATTAATAACGAATCAAATTATAGTCCAGGGATTTGAAACCTAAAATGTATAAAGTACAATATTATAATTGTTCAGGAACCAGCAACCGAAAAATGTATATCAACAAAAGTATAAAAAAAAACCTTAAAATCTCTGCTCGCTACAAGCTGAACTAATTTTCCCAGCAAGAACTGAGATGTGAGGGTTCCAATGCACCCTATTGTCTAATGTAATATCTAGAAACACTGTTGAGTTCAATGGTTCTATTTTTTCTCCGTTTAAGGACAATTTTGTACTTATGTTTGTTATGTTTCGTCTTTTTCGCATTAAGAAGTAAGTTATTTGCCGTAAACCACTGAAGAAGAACCTCAGAAGCACTTTCCTTTCCTACTTATGTCGTTAAAATGTCGTTTTATTTCTGTCAATTTTAAATAAAAGAGAAGTGTCATCTGCAAAAAATAAAATCTTGCTCAGCTTCTCCACAAGCTGCTTCATAGAACTCACGGGCAATAATGTCGCGCCTATTCTATCAAACATGTATAAAAGTTGTCTGTTTAAAATATGATCTAATGCGCTACTCTACAAACGAGCAATTATAAGATATATATAGATATCAATGATACCATGATAGTGGCATTGTTTTCTATACTCCTATTCCCGCCATTTCAATTGTGTTTGAGTGAGTTTATTTATTTATTCCCTTATATTTTTATTTATTTACTCGCAACGGAAATTACACTTAGGTAGGTGCGTGCAGGCAGGTACGAGTAAACCAGGTGCTAATACCTTCATTACTCCTTAGGGGTTTTCTTTGTAAATTTTAGTTTCCTTAATGCAAAGCGCGCGTTCATAGAATCTAAAGTAGTATAAAAGCTGAACAGTTGCAAAATATAAACTACGCGCCAAGCGAGCAATTACAAGTTTTAAGCCAAAACTTTTTAATTCATAAATTCTTTCCCGCCATTTTAATTGTTGAGTTTATTTCACCATATTTTTTTTTTATTTACTCGTAAATGTCATGAAAAACATTGTGTCTTACACGGGCGGGACGGTACGGAAATAACAAACTTCCCTCCGCGAACGCTTGGATTCTGGAATGAGCTCCCTGCTAAGGTTTTCTCTAAGGACTACAGTATGGGGTTCTTCAAGAAAGAAGTAATTGGATTTTTGAAGGTTCGGCAACGCGTGAGTGATACCCCCGGTGTAACAAGCGTCCAAAGGCCACGGTTACCTTACAATAATTACTTGTTTAAATATAAAAGGTTATTTAATATTTTGATAAAGTGTATGGTAAAAACTGTTTGGCTTCTTGGTTGAATTAGAAAAAAAATTGGCAAATCAGCAGACAGCCCAACTTATGTTAATAGAAAATTGTCAATTTGCCTTAATTTTAGTTCCTCTGTTTAATTATAATTTATGTTTTTGAACAATAATAACTTGCAAACGAGCAGACAGTCACAACTTGATTGAGACTACCAAGATGATGTCTCGTGTAATTTTTCCGCAATAGAAACTCAATCTAACTGCACTGGACATTCTGAATGTTTTCATAAAATCATAATTCCACGATTTCTTTTCAGGTTAACAAAAAATCTATCACAGTGCGTTTTAGTTTTGCGTCAACAGAATCCTAAAATTCAATTACTTATAGGATTCCTACTCTTCATTATCATCTAAGTAATTTTATTACATTGATTTACATTAAATCAAGTTAAATTTATAAATATTTTATTTAAGTTAGCACAAATGTTCGGAAGTGAGTTAAGCCGACATTATTTTGATTTTGGGGTCAAAATGGCGTCTATGCATGAAACTCAGTAAACATTACCCCCTGCAAAGTGCGTCAAATAACCTATATAACTATATAAAATGTCGCTTTTATTGGATAAATCGACAGTCCTTATGTATTTTACTACAAGAGTAAAAATTCCGCATAGATACAGTCTTTAGTTCTTCGTTTTTTATGAAAAATGTCACAGTGGAGTGTATCCGAACCATGAAAATTTCAATAAATGTCAAAGCGGACTGTATCCGAACCATGGAAATTACAAAAAATGTCACACTGGACTGTATCCGTACCATGGAAATAACAAAAAATGTCACACTGCACTGTATCCGCACCATGGAAATTACAAAAAATGTCACAATGGACTGTATCCGAACCATAGCAATTATAAAAAATGACAGAGTGGGCTGTATCCGAACTATGGTAATTACAAAAAATGTCATAGTGGACTGTATCCGATCCATGGCAATTACAAAAAATGTCACAGTGGACTGTATCCGTACCATGGAAATTACAAAAAAAGTCATAGTGGACTGTATCCGAAACATATTAATTCCAAAAAAATGTCAGAGTGGGCTGTATTCGAAGCATGGAAATTCCAAAAAATGCCAGAGTGGGCTGAATCCGAACCATGGATATTACAATAAAAAAATATAAAACCAGAGTATTTTTTAGAAATTTGACACAGTACAATAAATTATTCATGTTAAAAGAGACCTTAACACAAAGTAACGCTTAGATAGATAAATAGAAAATTCTTTATTGCAGCACAAATTATACAAAGGGGAACATAGGCATTTTCTTCCAGTTAACCCTAGTTCATTGTAAATAAGTTAATGATTTATTAGGCACACAACAACACCAAAAATTAAACAAAAATACAATATCACCAACAATGAAACCAAACTACAATTACAACAGCTAATCAAAAAGAACTAAATTTTTTCTTACAATAAAACACTACAAAAACAATAATAATTATTACAATAAATAAAATAGAATGGTCAAGATACTACCAATGACTACTAGAGTATTAGGTTTTATGGGTGTTGCATTGTTTCACCTAATTGGACCCCGATTCAGCAATGCTGCCAAACAAATGACAACGCTGATTTTCAATCACTGCCATACTGATATAATAAAGCAGGTATCACGAAATTATGTATCTACGAATTATTGTTATAAACATCTATAAAAGTCTAACTATACGTATACAATGTAAGTAGTGGTGTAGTGTAATTTCAAATCTAATTTCAAAATACGGGCGCAATGATGTGCGGGATAATCCTAATTCAGCCATACGTTTGCGCGTCGATAAACTGGATCACGTCGAACAGAAGCGGAAACTCGCTGCACGTTGTCTTCGCCCCGAGCAGTCCGTGGGCCGCGCGCCGGTTCGCTTCAAGTTTAGTGTAGATCCCGTCTCTTCGAACTTCTTGACCCATTTCTTTATTAATGGAGCACTCGGACACTGATTTAAATCGTATTCAACGCGAAATAAGCGTACTGTTGTTTAAATAAAATTGTTTCACACAATAAGCGCGTTGCGGCCCCGTGAAGCGATCCATTGCGACTAAATTTCCGAGAAGCGAGCTAGTGGAAAGGCCCCTCCCCGCTCGGCTTGTATTAGGGTAATAAAAGGGTTTATCCATTTTTATGACGTCAAACAGTAGTGTGGCCATGTGTGTTAAACGTCTACCTGACATTTTCAATATTTGGTTGTGGTTTATAAATGGTGTAACATGTGTTTTACGAGGGACGGCAAAGCAGTAGCGTGTACAAGCATTCTGGACCCTTTGTATTATTTGTCGGTTCTAGATAGCAAACGGGGCCCATACACTATGTTACCGTAATTAAGTTTAGATAGAACCAATGTCTCCGTGAGCATGACTCTAATGCTATTCGTAAGAAATTGGCGAATTTTATACAAAATTTTAAGACTATAGAAACAGCTACGCGTAAGAGTTGAGATATGTCCCTCCTACTTTAGTTTAGAGTCAAATAAAAGGCGTAAATTGCGTGCCTCTGAAATGTTATCCATACATTCACCCATTACTTTAATTCTCGGGCCATGGTTTACTATATCAGAAACCGGTTTTTTACTTCCCATGATCATGAACTTGCACTTGTCAGCGTTCAATAATAAAGAATTATTTGTTGCCCAGTTACCTATACTGTCCAGATCATCATTTATAGAAGTTATAGCTTGATTTATATTTCCCGTGTCGACCGATTTATAAATTTGTACGTCATCGGCATAAACGTGATAATCGGAATTATCGATACTTTTGACTATATCAGCTGTGTATAATATAAATAACAAAGGCCCCAGAATCGATCCTTGTGGCAATCTTCTATGTACTGGTTGTATGATGGTTGTACATCACATGGCCATTGTTTTTTAATTTTACATATTGTGCTCTCTCACCCAAATATCTGTGAAACCATCTCGTCGTTTCGCCGTCAAATCCGTATTATGTAAACTTCGAGAACAGGCGTGGTACACTTATGCAATCAAAAGCGCGAGATAAGTCAATTAGGGTGAGTATAGTTCTCTTACCTATATCCTGTGCTGCAAGTATATTTTCAGTGACGTCTAGTAAAGCCGTAGTAGTACTTCGAACAGCCCGAAAGGCCAATTGCCGGTCAGGTAAAATGTTATTTTGTTCTACGTATTTCGTAAGCTGTATGCTTACCGCCTTTTCAACCACTTTAGATAAACAACTCAGTATGTTAATCGAACGTAAGTCTTTCATATTGATCGGGTTTGGTTTTTTAGGAACGGGTCGCACAACTGCCGTTTTTTATAAATCGGGAAAGGTCGATCATGAAATTGACTTATTAATTATCGCAGTGATCGCATTCACTGCTTGAGGAATTATCATCATGATCATGTTTAAAGTGATTTCATCGTATCTATTTGTAAATAGTGTAAGTGTAACTTATTAGTAAATAACTATACAAAAAATTAAATAAAATAAAATCAGGAAGTACTTATTTCAATAAAATTTTGTTATACATATGTTTAACTTTAATATATAACTGTGCTATCTATTTTACACAAATATAATATTACTGAACTATATTATAATAATGTTATATTATAACTAAGATCAAAAAAGCAGCAAGTAAATGTGACAATCAACTAATTTGACTTTTTAAAAAATGATGGGAAGATTTAAAAATTTTAACTGATGGAGCATTGCGAATTTCTTGAAGTCGACCGTTACATAATTTTTGTACCATATGCTACTAAGGTTCTGCCAGTCAGTTCTCTGTTGCTTCCTATTGTTGATTATGCAGATCAACGCCGGTGACACCACGGCACCGTGACACCGCGGCACCGTGGCACCGTGACACCGCGGCATCGTGACACCGTGTTGTATTTTGCGCAGGAGTGCGAATGAGATTGGACCGGCAGATCCGGATGGGAGGGAGAGGGAGAGGAGAGGATTATTTAAAATACCATACTTTGATTTGTAAGTAAATTGTAAAATAGATTGAGAAACATGGTGATACTTACGTATACCTATCGGATGCATAAGTTGAGTAGATGGTCGAGTTTGCTAAGTAAGCAGCTTTTCAGTAATTTCGGGATACTCGGAGCATACATATGCGTAATCAACAATTGGAAGCAATAGAGAATTGACTAGCAGAACCTTAGTAGCATATGGTACAAAAATAGCTTTTACCAGCGGTTCTGCACGTCCTAAATTTCGTTGTCGGCGTAGGATTCTTACGGCAACTCCTTGATTATACTAAAGAAGTTTGTTATAGCAAGCTATAGCTGCAGCCGTGTTCGTGGAATCGTTAAAGTTATAGTTATAGTTACACCCGCGGGAATTTCTTAATTTTCCGAAATAAAAAGTAGCTTTTGTCCTTCTCCGTATCTTCAACTATCTTTGTGCAAAATTTCAGCTCAATTGCTCCGTTGCGGCAGGACTGAGTAACAAACGTTAAAGTTATTCCCGCAGGAACTTTTGAATTTTCCGGAATGAAAAATAGCCTATGTCCTTCCCCGGGGCTCAAACTATCTCCATACCAAATTTCATCTAAATTGATTCAGCGGTTCCCGATCCTTTCAGTGGTTGAAGCGTTATTCAGTAACAAAAATCCAAACTTTTGCATTTCTAATATAAGGGACAGCTAATAATTAATGAACTTTGCTAGCGGCTCGACCAGCCCGAAATTTGGTTATCAGCGTGGAACTCTTAATTATGCTAATAAAGTTTGCATTTAAGCTCGGTTATAGTTATTCCCGTAGGAAATTTTGATTTTTTCGGGAAAAAAAGGGATGTGTTAATCCAGGGTGCCAGCTACCTCTACATCAATTTTCATCAAAATCGGTCAATCCGTTTGAGCGTGATGAAGTAACAAACATACACACTCACAAACTTCCGTCTTTATAATATTAGTGTGATTTTGCGATCTGTTTTAAAGAATGCATTACACCGAAAACTTTTTTGCTTATCTCATTTATATGATGCGTCCATTAAGGACCACTTAAAATAGCAATAACACACCATAAAATTTTATAAGCGGCAACCTGGTGTACCTGAAACTTCACTTCTTCGGTCACTATGCTTAAAGCGCTCTCTCTCGAGAGAGGAGCGGAACCTTTTAGTCTTACAATACGAATCATGTCCTCCGGGAGGTTATACAAAAAAATGTTTAAGGCCGTATTATATATACTTAATAATTTTGGCGGCCTTTATTTCTTTGTCGGTAAGCCTATGTACTTAAGCGAAAAAGGAACTTTTAACACACTGTATCCTTTGACTAAACTGAATGTACGATTCGCCGTGTTTAAGTTTTTATGGTTCAAGCTCTGAGCTTCTGAGCGCGGGTCGCCAAAATGTTGGGTAAGGATATCTTTTAATCCTTCACAAGAGGTTATGTCTTGGTGGTCGCTTAATAAGGATGCGGCTCTGCCAGTATGTTTACTGCTTATAGCATGGAATAAATATAGATTTTGTGCCAAGTTTCCTTCGACTCTAGACCCACTTAGCCATATTCGAATTTTGAAATAAACAAATTTGATCATTTTTCGTCGCCATCATACTTAGGGATAATAGACATAATTTCATAGTTATGTATAGGTACTTCTACTTATTACAAAAACTTATATAACTTATATAGAAAACGCCTGCCTATTTTGTGCAAGCAAAATCAGATAAACGAATAGTAATCTCTACAAGTTTGGTTCGAGAAAAAGTAAAGTAGTTTCGGTAAAGTTACGGAAATCCTACCGGCCTGGGCCAGTCAAATCCTACCGGCCAGGGCCAGTCAAATCCTACCGGCCTGGGCCAGTCAAATCCCACCGGCCTGGGCCAGTCAAATTCAGACGGCACTCGAGAATGTTGTAAAAAATTACAAAATATAATTGAAGTTTGGATATATTTAATATAAAATATGGTCTAATACAATCGGTGGCTAATTAAAGACTTAGCTTAAAGTACAAAGGGTGACTTGTCAACAAAGCAAAATCATCGGCTGGCGCCGTCTAGTGCGTGGGCGCTGTGTGTGCATACACGAGCTGTGATGCTGACGTCGCGCCGTCTAGTGCGTGGGCGCTGGCTGTGCATACACGAGCTGTGATGCTCACGTCGCGAAAATATAGGGGGGCTGGATGATGTTAAAAGTAAAATTTCCACTGTGCAAGCTAGGCTCCTACTGACGATAGAACACACTAACGGTCGCCCTACGTCGAGACGGCTATCACATAAGGTCAGTATCCAATTCAAATTCAATTTTCAAATTCAATTTAATTTATTCAGTTTAGGCTACAATAATTGAGCACTTATGAATGTCACTACGCCATCGGTTCGTAAGTCTACAGGGCGGGAGACCTTGTACTGAGAAGAACCGGCAAGAAACTCAGCAAGGGCATTTCTTTTCTCCCTTTCTCTTACAGCGTCCAATTAAAATATTGGAAAATGCCCTCCCTATCATAAAAGGACACTTTCCATTACAAACATAAAAAAACATAAAATATAAAGCACAAGCACAACATAAAAAAGTATCTAATATAAACAAAAGACAGTTTATGTATTCATCACTAAGGAATAATCAATGTCTTACAGTATTAATAAACAAAACAAAAAACTAAGACTAAATACTAAGAATACAAAGAAGTTTGCAAGAGCAGACCAGCCTCCACAGGCGGCCCCCGTTCACGAGTATGACACATGAATCAGCCATCGCTTCGCTCAACCATGTTTTAGGGAACGTAACGACCCAACACACACGCCACCACCGCAGTGACACTTTGAGAGAGCATGACACACTCAAGCAACTCCAATAAAACTTCGATTGTACTAGTTACAATGTGTGTAGTAAAGGAACAAAATATAAGAGGAGAAGATTGGAAGGTTCGTAATGCTTTACTACCGAGAAGCAACGGCAATAAACTCACTAGTTAATCTTTTATACATCATATAAAAATACAATATAGCCTTACACTAGGTAATAACATAATATTCAATGTTTAAATTTAAAAAAAAAAAAAATTCAAATGCCCCAATACAAATCAATTAAGTTTTAATTTTTGAAAGCATTTTTATCATTTATGTATTCATCTACTTTGTAATAGCTTTTTTTCATAAAACTATCTTTGACATATATTTTAAATTTATTTGAGGGTAAATTAACCACATGTTCTGAAATTTTATTGTAGAAAAATAGACTTTGTATTGCGAAAGAGCTATGTACCTTCTGAAGACGACATTTTGGAACTACCAATTTATCCTTATTCCTTGTATTAACACTGTGGAGGTCACTTTTTTTTAGCAAATAAGTGACAATTTTGGCGTACATACATTATACAAGCAAAGATATATTGGCAAGGAACAGTTAAAATATCAATTTCCCTAAATAGTTCCCTAAGAGAAATTCGAGGTCCTAATTTATAAATTGACCGTACTGCTCTCTTTTGCAAAATAAAGACTGTATCAATATCAGCTGCCTTACCCCAAAGCAAAATGCCATAAGACATGACGGAATGGAAATAGCTAAAGTAGACCAAGCGAGCAGTGTCAACATCTGTAAGCTGCCTAACTTTCCTAACTGCATAGGCAGCTAAACTGAGTTTTCCGGCAAGAACTGAAATGTGAGGGTTCCACTGCAGCCTATTGTCTAATGTAATACCTAGAAACACTGTTGAGTCTAATAGTTCTATTTCTTCTCCGTTTAGGGATAATTTTGTACTTATGTTTCTGACATTTGGCATCATAAATTTTAAACACTTAGTCTTTTTCGCATTAAGAAGTAAATTATTTGCCGTAAACCAATGAAGAACCTAAGAAAGCGCACTACTTACGTCGTCAAAATTAGTTTTATTTCTGTCAACTTTAAATAAAAAAGATGTGTCATCAGCAAATAGTACAATCTTGCATAGCTTCTCCACAAAGAAAGGCAAGTCATTTATGTAAATTAAAAATAGAAAAGGACCTAAAATAGAACCTTGAGGAACTCCTAATTTTACTTCAGAGCCATTGGATTTTACTTCATTGATTTGAACCTTCTGCATTCTACTACTCAAATATGAAAAATACCATAATGACTCAGTTTCCGTATAAGAGTTTCATGTTGCACGCAGTCGAATGCCTTTGATAGATCACAGAAGATAGTTATGTCAGGAATAGTACTGGAAATGTGACATTTTCGTACAAATTCCATTAAAAGTTACTTATATGACGTAGGTACGGTCAGTTGCAGAACTGCATATAGAATTTCAAAACAAAATAGAATGGCAGCGAGGCGTAGTCACTCACACACTTAAAGAAATATAGTAATCTGTCTTGTAGAACCTGAGTAATATTAGTTTCATTTAATATTGTATATAAAAATTTTACTAAGAAAATTATCGTATCCATTTTTCTAATAGCTATTAAGTTAGATGCGGATACTACGTAGGTAGACATTTAATGTCTCGTTCGTTTCCGATTTGTTTCTGGGGGTAAGTGCTGACAAGGTTTTTTGGTGTTTTCATTTAGCTATTAAGTTAGATGCGGTAATTACTTAGGTAGCAATTTTTTTTTGTCGTTGGGGATGAGTTACTGTAGGTGCATGTGTGGATAAGGTTATTTTGTGTTTTTATTAAATTTCTTTGCCAAAATTAATATGCAGGCCAATATTAATATTCAAGAGAGGATGCGTATTATAGAATTACATAATATGGGTTACAATATGTATCAAATTTACAATGAGACTGGTTTTACCGTAAGTATTTTATTTAATGTTAATGTTATATCATAATTTTTTAATACCACACTTTTTTGTAAGTAAATTTCAAAAAAAAATTTAAAATAATCAGTAGTTTGAAAAATGTTTATTTTAATCTGGCTATTTGGTTTTTAGTGGATTACCGTAAAGCGTTGGGTCTCGTGCAATCAAGAGGAGGAGAGTTTATCAACTCGACCTTGAAGTGGACGCCCGCGGCACATAGATGTGGCTCAAAGAAGATTCATGGTGGAACAATACGAGAACAATGGTTTCATACCAACTGCTGTGTTTGAACACATGTTTCATACATCTACACACACAGTTCGTCGAGCTCTGCATATTGAAGGATTGCATCATAGAAAGCCAGCTAAAAAACCATATTTAACTAATACCCATAAACAAAATAGATTGTTGTTTGCAAGGGAGTATTTAGATTTCGACTGGGAGCACACATTATTCACCAATGAGAAGTCGTTCTTATCATCTGAAAACCGTTATGCAGAACAAAATGTTGTCCCAAATATGGAATCTGGATATCACTAAATATGTGGGGGTGGATGACTGCGGCTGGTCCTGGTGAATTAATCTCGATAGCAGGGCGCGCTAGAGCTTCAAATTATGTGGAAGTGTTAGACGAGATAATGTTGCCAACAGCGCGGTGTGTTTATTCATTAGCTGATATGCCACAAATACAGTTTATGCATGATAACTGTCCTGTGCATCGAGCGCATATAGTGCAGGATTGGTTTACTCAACACTTGGACATTAATGTTATTCCTTGGCCTGCAAAATCACCAGATTTAAATCCCATAGTAAACCTATGGGGTTAGATGGTGCAAAGATGGGACATGCGAAATGAAAGAACTATAGAGTCATTATAGGCTCACTGTTTAGAAATTTGGAACAATATTTAAGGAACAGATATCTGTTCTAATGTAGTCGGATCTATGCGGCAGCGCTTGCTGGCTGTGATTGAAAATAATGGAGGTTATATTAAATACTAAAAAATCGACCAAGTGCGAGTCGGACTCGCGCACGAAGGGTTCCGTACCATTATCTATAAAAATGGCAAAAAAAAACACGTTTGTTGTATCGGAGCCCCCCTTCAATTTTTATTTTATTTTAATTTAATTATTTATTTTTAAAGTAACTAAATAACTAAATATTTTGTAAATATTTTAGGCGTCTATCTGTTGCCGTTATAAATATCGAGCAAAATCGAGCAAAAAAATCACGCTTGTTGTATGGGAGCCCCCTTAAATATTTATTTGATTCTGTTTTTTAGTATTTTTTGTTATAGCGGCAACAGAAATATATCTTCTGTGAAAATTTCAACTGTCTAACTATCACGGTTCATGAGATACAGCCGGAGCCTCAGTAATAGGGTTCCGCTAATTACTCTTTGGGTACGGAACCCTAAAAATAAAGTACTATTTTTCTTACGGATATTATTTTACATTTCAATATATTTAAGACATAACATATTTTTTTTTACTTTGTTGTTTTTCAAAATATAGCAGCGTTACCGAATGAATGGTGACTTGTATTTTGTTTTTATTCTTATGGTTAAGTTTCAATTTTCTTTTCATTACGAGAACAAATACTACAGCTATAACCATAGGAAATATATATATAGAAAAAAGAGACATTTATCAAAAAAAATATTTATAAAATTTTAATAAAAACCATTTTTATTAGATTGCATGTGTTTTAATTTTTGCAAACAAAACATAAAGTTCTCACACCAATTGGTCCTTTTCAGAGAGAACTAGGTGTCAAAATGCCCATCCACACCAACTCACCCTCAGCTCATAACACACCCTCAGCTCATAACTTTCCCCCCACCGAACAACAGTTTTTATTGCTCATGGTGCAGGACGAAAGGCCATAAGCTTGTCACCTGCAAGCAATATAATAATCAGCCCGTGCAAGGTCGGTGGGACTTCATTAATGTCCGTGAACGGTGCCGACGCTGTCTAGGTGCGCACTATGAGAGTGAGTGCAAGACAACTGGTAGGTGTAGGGAGTGCAACAGTGACAATCATCACACCTCTCTGCACCGACATGGAGCCAACTCTCCAACTCATACCTCAGCTCACCTTTTGCTCGCCCATTGCGAGCACAACCTAGACAACTCCCACATTACTCAACACAACCCAGCTCGTCACACGCTAGACAAGTCACACCACCATGACATCAACGACGCTCACCCACACCCAGCCCTACACACACTACACAAAGGCAACACAGGCAACTGTGACTATATAGACTCCCTCGCAGCCTAGTTGGTAGTGTGGTTGACTGCTGTGCAGAGGGTGTGGGTTCGATTCCCGCACAGGTCAAACATTTATGTAATAAACATTTGTGTTTGTTTTGAGTCTGGGTGTAATTATGTATGTATTTACAAAAAAAAGTAATACATGTATTTGTATCCGTTGTTTGGTATCCATAACACAAGCTTTGCTTACTTTGGGGCCAGACGGCGCTGTGTGTAATGTCCAAATATATTATTATTATTATTATTACTATCTACAATCACAGAACATCACATTTTGGAAAATAACACACTCAGCCCACACACATACAATCTTCACACATGTCCACAGGCTCATTCAGCCCCAAAATTTTTAAATCAGCTCATAAAAACAATACAAAATTGTTTAAAAATAATATTCAGGCCATAACTACTGAATTGTCAAGGCGTAGCGACCTACCTACCCATTCTGAAACACTTGTTTCTAGAAATGTTCAGCCCAACACCACCCATGAGACACCAGTTCTCCTACCAACAGTGTCTCTAGAGCTAGCTGACAGTGATGGAAAGTACCATAAGGCAAGAGCGTTGCTAGATACAGGTTCAATGTTGACTTTGTTAACTAAGGATATGGCTAAAAGATTGCATATCCCACAAAATTAAATATTTCAGGTGTAGGTTATCAACGTCACACTCAAAGTTCTAGCTCATCAGCACTCATCACATTCCACCCTATTCACACTGAACACTCAGTAATAACTATAAAGGCATACATTTTAAAAAGTTTAACTGGTTTTCTGCCCTTGACCAAGTTACAAAAATTCAGACCATGTTGTAAAAATTCTGATATCCCACTAGCTGATTCAGCTTACAATTTACCAGCTCCTGTTGACATCATATTGGGTTCAGATGTTCTTGGACAAATTTTGGATGGTTCCAAAATTTCTTTAGGCCCCGGCAGGCCAAAAGCCTTCGGCACGATTTTTAATTTTGCACTTTTAGGTCCCATTAATGAGCAATATACTAAACCAGAGACTCAAGTACACTCGGCACAAATAAAAACTAAAAGTTTTCAACCTCAGCATACAAGTGAGGAGATCCATTCTGCTCTTAAAATATTTTGGGAAGTTGAGGAAGTTCAAGGTCATCCCAAGGTCACCTCAGCTCATGGTGAATGTGAGGAGATTTTCCGCTCCACCACAACCCGTGACCCCTTAGGTCGATATATAGTGTCTCTTCCTTTTCTCTCAGACGCGCCAAGTTCGGCACAACACATGGCATCGCACTGCGACGATTTCTGAACTTAAAACGCAAACTGCAAAGAGTTCATACCCTCTGCTCAAAATATATCGACTTTATGCAAGAGTACAGTCGCTTAGGCCATATGACTCCCTGTCACCCAAGTTCATTCATCAATAAGCCCCATTTCTACATACCTCACCATGGTTTCTTCAAAGCAAATTCTGAAAAACTTTTTGATGGCAGCTGCAAGAGTTCCAACGGACTTAGTCTTAATGACTGTCTGTACACCGGCCCGCCTTTTCAGCGAGACATCACTGACATCATCCTCCACTTCCGCACTCACCAGGTGGTATTCAGCACAATTCAATTCAATTCAATTCAATATCTCAGCCCAGACTCCAATGCCATCAAGGTACTTGGTATTCAATGGATTCCACAGACTGATATGTTTACCTACAACATCTCAGTCTCGGTCTTGGAGAAATTCACAAAAAGATCCATCCTCAGCACTATAGCCCGCCTGTTTGATCCAAATGGATGGATCAGCCCTGTCATCTTCCGCGCAAAATTATTAATCCAGCATCTCTGGACTTTAAAACTGGATTGGGATGAACCAACTCCTACCGAGCTCACTCTTCAGTGTCAGCACATATTTGATGACTTACCTCGACTTTCTGCTCTTCAACTTCCTAGAAAGGTCTGCTCAAACAAAGGTTCCACTTATACTCTGCACGGCTTTGCTGATGCATCTGAATCTGGATATGCTTCGGTAATATACCTCCATGAAACTGAACCCAGTGGTAAGGTTCACGTCAATCTGCTCACTTCCAGGTAGCTCCTATCAAAAACCGCCAGACTATCCCAAAATTGGAGCTATCAGCCGCCCATCTTTTGTCTCAGCTCATTTCCCGGGTATCAGCCCAACTTTCTGCTCAAATACAAATTCAGCACCATTTCTGTTGGTCAGACAGTACCATCGTCCTTGCCTGGCTGAATACTCCTCCTCACTCACTTCAAGTATTTGAGGCCAACCGCGTCTCTGCGATTAAGGCCACTACATGCAATCCCATTTGGAGACACGTAACTTCTCCTTTAAACCCTGCCGACAGTGCAAGCAGAGGTATGTCTGCTTAAGACCTTTTAAAACACGATCTATGGTGGTCACCAAAATGGCTTAAAGCCCCACCAAATACCTGGCCGACTATGCCTTTAGCTCTAAGTGTCTATGTCATCTGCTCCCAGGACTCAAACCCAGAAAAATGGTAGCTCACATTGCTGTACCTGATCTAGATACAGAGCTACTCACGCGATTCAGCTCACTTGACACTTTGATAGGTGTCACTTCGTGCATAAACGCGAACGCAAAGAAGCGCTCTCACACTGGGTGCGTTCTGTTCAGCACAACATGTTCGCCGAAGACATCCACTGTCTGCGCACCAATAAAACTTGTACTGTGCGACTACAACGGCTCTCACCCTTTTTAAAGGATGATCTGCTTAGAGTAGATGGTCGCTTAGCCAACTCGGCCCTTAGATATGAAGCTCAGCACCCTCTTATTTTACCCAGCTCTAGCCCACTTGTAGATCTCATAATTGACTACTATCACAAAATACACTGCCATGCAGGCTTTGACACATTACACGCCATTTTACGCCAGCAATTCTGGATTCTATCAGTTCGTCGAATTATCAGAAACCGTGTGTACAAGTGTATGCATTGCTTCAAATGTCGCCCTCAACCGAAGGCCCCGTTTATGGCAGATTTACCTACAGACAGAGTCAGCCCACAACCTGTCTTTGCACAAGTGTCAACCGATTTTGCCGGCCCATTTTTAATTAAATCGCGCAACACTTCTTAAAGGTTACTTTTGTATTTTTGTGTGTCTTGCCACAAAGGCTGTGCACCTCGAAGCAGTTTCCGAACTCTCAACGGATACGTTTCTGGCAGCATTGCAACGATTTGTTTCGCGACGCGGTGTTCCAACTCTTATCCGCTCAGATTGTGGCACAAATTATGTAGGTGCTAGGAATCAGCTTATAGACATTCAAAATTTCCTTGCATCTAACAATGACAAAATTGCACACAAACTCGCTAATCAGCACATAATATGGTGGCTCAACCCGCCTTCAGCTCCTTCGTTTTGGAGGTTTGCATGTAAAACCTACCAAACAACTTTTATACAGAATCATTGGTGAGCAACGACTCACATTTGAGGAATTTTCCACCCTGTTATCAAGGATTGAGGCTGTCCTCAACTCCAGACCACTCTACCCTCTCTCTTCTGACCCCGTGTCATGTGCGTATGTCAGGAATTTTAAATTAACGAAAAGTTTTTCTGCTCAAGTTTTTCAATACTTACAATAAAAACTCTGTAACCCGCGCGGGCTCGTCAGTTTCTACAGAAATCAGTTTCGCACCAAAATTGTCTACGCCTAAACTCCATCTTCAGTAAGTTTTTACCTTTTATCCCTTATCTCAGCTCTTTCTTCCTACTACTAGGTCTTATATGGACCAAACACAGAACCTTCACCTCTTTGAAGACGGTTGACAAAGGGCTACATATGAACAGCTGCCGATTTTTCGCATAATCTTTTTCAAATGATTAAGTTTTTTCCAAATGAAAAATATAGTTGTAGATTTTACTGGCGGTTTTAAAGAGAAAACCCGTCGCTGTAGTTTTAAAATATTAAGTCCGTACACTATTTTTAACAGTAATAGGGTTGCTCCGTAAAATCCCTACCCTGACAACTTGGTGGTGCATATAACTTTAGCATGATTGTACCATATCGGTAAGGTTATAATTGCTAGATGTACTCGATGACGTCAAATTACTTAGTTTCCATGTATCACATTGTACATCCTGTTTTTGTAAGCATTGTACATCCTGTTTTTGTAAGCTGATGATCTTCAATAATAAAAATAAATAAATAATCAAGTGATTATAATTTTCCCCCTAACCTGACGCCCATAAATTTTTACTTACCTCGCGACCTATGCCGCAGTCGAAGATTCATTTAATATGATAATAAAATTTTAGGGCATGCCTTTAAGATAGGATCCAGTGTTGTAGTCGCCCACTCGCAGACATCACGACCAAAAAATTCTGGAATAAGATGCAATCATCTCTATCCACGGATAATTCTTTTAATGTTAGCCGTTGGCGTCGATCCACGCCGCAACAAGTCGTTTAACTCGATTAACAATTCTCGATTGAAATAGTATCGCGACGCAGCGTCTATACGGCCTTGTCCATTTTCCATGGTGTAAACCGTTGCACTCGTACCCGAAACGTCGAATAATACCTTCGTCTTCGTGTATTTGTAAAGAACTATTTTTGATTTTACTGTGATTAAAACAATACTAAGAATACTAAATGACGTTCGTATGTAATAAGACCGTACTAGCAGATGATCGCGATAAAACTACTTCCTCTCGCGAACGCTTGGGTTGTGGAATGAGCTCCCATCCAAGGTTTTCCCTAAGGACTACAGAATGGGGTTATTCAAAAAAGAAGTTATTAGATTTTTGAAGAGTCGTCAAACGCGCGAGTGATCATCATCACTTATAAATGACCCCTGGTGATGCGAGCGGCCTCAGGCTCAGGTGACTCCTTAACATCAGGCGGACTGTAAGCTTCAAAAAAAGGGGTCATTTATAAGTGGATAGAGTAAGCACCTACGTGCAGGACGTGACTGATGTCGACGTCCTCAATGTAAAAGTAGAGAGAGTAGGAACGTGCAGGGCGTTACTCGCGTCGAGGTCCTTAATCTATTAGAGACAGTACGTACGTGCAAGGCGTGTCTCAAGTCGAGGTCCTTAATGTATAAGTAGAGAGAGTAGGAACGTGCAGGGTGTGACTCACATCGAGGTCCTTAAACAGTATGGGGGGGTCAAGTTCGCGGCGGCGCATCTCCTCGGCGCGGCGTTCCTCGAGGTCGGATTCGAGTGCTCCCGCACTGTGCCCGGCCGGCGTCAGAGACGCTAGCTCCTCACGGGTCCCCGCCGCCTCCGCCGTCTCCGCCGCCTCCGCCATCTCTGCGCAACACACACCTGAATACCAAATATGCACAATACCGTCCCACAACACTACTATGACAAATCACTAACACTGTCGGTGACAAGTTACTAAACGACAAATAATAAACAAGAGAAACACGAACGTTCACACGGCACCGTCTCGACAAAACTACTCAAAAGTATCCAATAAATGTTTGAAAATGTAAGAGATAGTGACGGCGTCGAGAGGACTGAAATAGAGCAGTTATTTATAGGAGTCGGCGGGTCGCCGGCCTAATGCTGCGCCACTACCGGGATGCCACGAGTTGCGCTCGCGGACACCCACCACTCGTTTATCCATTATTATACCTACTATTATAAAAAAGTTATAGTGTTATACTCCTGTACTTTAATCTTCAAATTAAAAAAAGTATTATACCTATAAGTATTTTTGTCAAGAACTCGTTGCATAAAGTTTTTACTTGCTACATTAAAGCACGAGCAACGAGTAAACTTTAATTCAAAGAGGTGCGACATGCTTTCGCTTAATGCAGGTTAATTAATAAATAGAACACGTTTCGTGTTTTTTGCGTAATTTGATTGAATTGATTCACAAAATTCCTATCATAGTCGTACGTATTTAAAAATGTAAGTAATATCAAATGACCACAGCATAGCCTTGATCAAAATGAGTAGATTAAGCCCGGTCCCCGGGCCCTGGTTTCGACCACAGGGGTGGGGAGGTGTAGGGGGTGGCTTGATTTCGCCAGAGGCCATCTTTGGTGTCATTTTGTAAGAATCACTTATTCATGAAGTGATTTCATTAATATAAATTTTATTTAACGTATACGTAAAGTTTGTGCGGACAGACCCTGCGATTGTCTGTGGCACAAAGTTTGCCTGTGACAAGGAGTTTCTTCTAAGGCGCTTGAGATATGAGGAAAACGCGTATTTGCACACAACAGACCGATTTTATTTTACTTATGCTTCTAACTTGAATTCTAACACATATTTACATTATTTCACTTTAAACATTATACATTAGTATCTGATGGATACTTCTTGAAGTTTCTTGAATGACTGAACCCAAAAACAAATGTCGAACCTTCTAGATTTAGTAGTTAGGTCATTGTACTTACAGTGGTGATCCAAAATCTAGCCTGTACAAAAACTTAAGTAAAAATAATACGTAGTCATACATATAAACTTACACCCAAAATGTAGGTATAACTGCGTAGCTATAAACAGCTGCTTACGTTTGGGGTCTCTATCGGATATCGCTATCACACTCGCAACATCCGTGGCTTGGGTATAAAATACCATCTTTTTATGTTCTTACGTTTTTTAGCCAAACGATACAAGCTACAGTGATGATTTTTATGTCCCAGGATAGACTTTTAAAGATGCATCTTATGGTGTAGAGTGGTATACACGAATCTTCGTGGTTAAGCCACTATAAAGAAAAAACTGACAATCCAGCTCTCAGCGTTTTCTACTTTCCTAGGAGAGCTATAGGCATTGTACTTATTTCCATTACGTAGTACCTAAGCTCCTACGTGTTCTACGAAGCTTTTTCTGTCCGTTCGTTTGTTCGGTTATACTCAGAACGGAGCGTGAAGTTTTTAGTTTCTTTTTACGCTCTCGTAGCTCAGGGTTTCATGTTATTTCTTTACTTAACCTATTTACCTAATAGGCTCTTGTAAGACCTATCTTTTTGTACCTCGTTGCTTTAGGTACTGGGGTTGGTTAGATATAAGCGTGTTAAGTCAAAACTTTAACCACCGTTTTGCGCCTTAACCTTAATACCTATCGCAACGGTGCTTACACGGTCGTGAGGGGAAAAGATGTGTGTTCTGGATATTGCTACTGCACAAAGTGCATTACAAGAGCCCCAAGAGTGTAAAGTTGCAGTTGGCCTATCCTTGTTTCACCCATAGCGTTATCCCTATCTTATTCCTTTTTCCGTTTTTCCCCATACGAGTGAGAGAGAAAGTATGCGTGTCCTAACCTGACAACTTATTTTCCTTAAAAAATTTCTACTTACTGGTGTCTTCCCTTTAATACTTTACATGTGTATTATTGTAGCATAGAACCTTGTAGAGGTATGTGCCAACCTCTACAAGGATTTACTTTTTAATTTCCACTTACATTTTGACCTAATTGTCAAATTTAATGATTTGGCGTCAGGAACAACGACGCTTTTGTCCTGGTGTCAGTCAGTTTATGAATTTTGCAATAGAAAACGTTAATTGTTTAAAAATAAATAGTTTTCTATCACCCTTTTGGCATTAAATCATTCAATTAAAATTATTCGTGTTGTGAAGTTTTGTTTATATTACTAAGAAAGTCGCATCCAAATCTACTTCAAGCAAATTCACTACTGCGACATTTTGACTAATTTTACCTATCTTTTGACACTATGTTATCTAAATACATCAAGGTACAAACTCTACTTTTTCGTGGGATGTCGTTCAGAGCAACTCGACACCTATCGTGTACCTACGCGATTGTATTGTCTCAAATGACAAATCATGACTGTTGATCTCTGATTGAAAACTAGATACTCTACTTGATTATTGAACTAGACAACACATTTTGCTTACTTATTATCGTAAGTATTTCTCTACTTTAATACTTAATACGTTGGTTTAGACAAATCAATTAAAAGAAACTAATTTATGTACTTGCATCGAGAGATGCATTATACCGATGTAGCGTGCGGGGTTAACAAAGTTATTTATATTTTTTTTCAAATATTTAAAGGAGACTAAAACATGACCAAAAGCACACGAGTTTCAATTCTTATCGGTACCAAACATACTTGAGTGTAATTTTTTCTGAAATATTTGCTATAGTTCAAGTTAAACTGGCCGAATTCCATATATAAGAGGTTAAGAATTCCTCACGCCTGGCTAAAATGCTCGCGTGTTACCCGTGGACCCACCGCCTTGCCCCACTGGTGGGACCACGGGTAACTATTTTTCCCCGTTGTACCACTACACTAAAGATTGAATTGTTTTACTCAATCTGGTGGTTCCAGTGGGTCCACGGGTAAGTCTAATTATTTGTACAGCACTTATCATAAAGGACAGATATGACAAAGCCTTTATTGTAAACAGCACTACTGGTAGTGCTGTTAACAAAAAACGACACAACCAGACATTCAAATATTTTATAGTACAATCGTAAAGAAAAAAACTTACTATACGAATTGTGCCAGGCTTGATTTGTGCACTCTTTTGATGGTTCTTGGATCAGGTGGTTATGGATGATGAAGAATTAGTCTCTTAAAGTTCGCACGGTAGAGAATCGGTCAAAAGTTATTTGCTAAGCTTTTTTTTTAATCATTGTTTATTTTCTAACCTGGTAGTGTCAGTTGTAATACTAGAAAGGGCTATATTTCCGTAACTCATGATCGTAGACTAGTAGTTTCTTTGCAGAAATAATATATCTCATCAAGATCTTTATTTCGGATGACAGCTGTCAAACTATAAAGGGCTATATCTCCATAACTATTGATCTGAGACTAGCAGTTTCCTCACAGAAATGTTAGATCTCATCGAGATCTTTATTTCAGATGACAGATGTCAAATTAGGAAGGGCTATACCTGCGTTTCTATTGATCTTAGACTAGTAGTTTCATCACAGAAGTGATATATCTCAGCAAGATCTTTATTTCGGATGACAGCTGTCAAATAAGAAAGGGCTATATCTCCGTAACTATTGATCGTAGACTAGTAGTTTCCTTACAGAAACGATAGATCTCATCGAGATCTTAATTTCGGAAGACAGCTGTCAAACTATAAAGGGCTATATCTCCGTAACTATTGATCTGAGACTAGCATGAAATTATTACTACACGTGTAAGCGATTACAGAAAAATATTGTAACTATGGTTATTATGAAGGTTTCTTCAACAGTATATTATACTTTAACTAAAAAAAAAATTGTATTAATTTTTTTTTAGGTCATACTTAGCTTCCTAAAAAATATTGCAGTAGGTAACTAAACATAGCATTACTTCTCTGTTGACCAAAGCTTACAATGTTTCTCCACGCTTTAATTTTTAACGGAATGGAATAGAGCTACAGGGATAAAACCTTCATATAGTTTATTTTCTCTCTCTACCAATATGACAGTAACTCAAAACTCCCAAAAAATTAAATTACAATGTTGTTCAGCAACGCTAGATTTCCTAAAGATTAACTAGTTGTGCCGTTCAGTTGGTTTTCAGGATATTATCGATTTTTTCTACATAAATCTTGTTTAATCGAACGGAACTCTTACCCACACTTGGCCGGTTTTCTTTTGTATTTCTGTTCATGATTGTACTATAAAACATTTCAAAGGTGCCCTGGTAGTGTAAACAGCACTACTAGTAGTGCGGCTGGTAGTAATGTTTACAATAAACGTGACAAAGATGACCGAAAATGAAAATTAATATAAAAACTAAAATGTAAGTATACATACATATATTAATAAACAAAAAGTAGGTTCTTGTTACCTTAAGCAAACGAAAAAAACTAATTCTTATTCTTTAATTGAAAATTAGTTAGGATTATTTATTATTTTATCTTTAGTGTTCACTTTAATTTTCTAATGCATAACCAACCGTAATGTCACGCGCTCCATCTGTGTCTCTCTTATGAAATCATCATTTTCAATAGCGATTTTTGGTCTCGATCGAATACGTGTATTATTTTTAACTTTTGTTAATTTCTTTAACTCGTTTAACAACCTAAGTATATAAGTGTTGTTTTATTCAAATTTTTATTAATTTTACTGTGCCATGATTCACATACATTTTTCGTACGGTGTCTGTTTGCAAAAACACTAAGAATATTAAGATAATCTATAATATATACTAAGATATCTTTTGACACCCATTGTTTTGTGACATAACCCAAAAACTTTTTAATTTTTTTGTTTTCTTTCATTTTATATTGCAGTTTTATATTTTCCCAGCCACTTTCAAGACTTGAGTTGGGCAGGAGAGGTAAGACCGAGCACAACCCAATAATCGTTTTTCCAATTTGGTTTTTATTTTACCAAATATTTTTTTCCCATTACGCCACATAGCTTGGGTCCAGTGGTAATAGCAACCAACAACGTTGATATCAGGCAAAACCTTTAAAATGCCGTTCAGTGCCGCAAGTTCGAAATCGCAGTGGTACTTTTGTGGTTTCCAATCTGAAAATTGGACAATTAACAATCTAAACATCGTCTCATATGTTTTTCTGGTTCTGTTACTTAGCAAAGCTTATAATATTGGCCTAACATTTGTTGTGGTACTTGTACTCCCAAATTCACCGTAAATAATGAAGAACTCGGCAAAGGGAGTTGGTGTACACTTGAATGTTGCGTCACCAAATATTTCCTTAATGTCATTAATAAAGGCTCTGTCTTTTTAAATACAAAATATTATAATTTTAGTGTGGCCGTCATAGTAGTCTGCAACTACATATTGCGAGTGCTGCACTGGGATCTGAACTGCCTTGAAATTTTTAATGTTAATTTTAGTTACTCCAGCAGAATTATTCCGAGAGTCATAAAAACTATGTTTTGTTCTTTCGAATTTAGGCAAAGGCATAATCAAGTCATATTCTTTTTGTTGCCAGTTATTTAAGACCTCATCATATATTTGTGGTATAGGTCTATCTGATCTTTGTGCAACATATCGCACTTCATTCATTGCAATAGCCATTTCATTTTGCAGCAAATTTTGAACGCATGCATGTGTATGATGTGTAATTATTTCCATTTTCTGAAACATTGTAATGCGTAGCATTTAATAAAAAACTTGGCTGGACCTAGTCCAAATGACCCACTCAACACTAAGATTTTTTTTATTATTTAGATAGTGTACTCTAAAAAATTTGAAATAACAAATAATTGCATCCACGAGAAAACACCGCGTAAAAGTAGTTCAAGTGGAAGTTAGGCAATTTGGTGCAAAAAAGGTTGAGTGCGAGTCGGCCAATTCAGTGTGAAAAAAGTTCAACTACGATCAATAGTTACGGAGATGTAGCACTTTCTAGTTAACAGCTGCAATTCAAAATAAAGATTGATAAGAGCTATCATTTACGTAAAGAAACTAGTAATCTTCGGTCAATAGTTACAGAGATGTAGCGCTTTATAGTTTGAAAGCTGCAATCCAAAAAAATATTTTGATGAGATCTATCATTTATGTAAAGAAACTATTAGTCTACGATCAATAGTTACAGAGATGTAGCGCTTTATAGTTTGAAAGCTGCAATCAAAAAAAATATTTTGATGAGATCTATCATTTATGTAAAGAAACTATTAGTCTACGATCAATAGTTACAGAGATGTAGCGCTTTATAGTTTGAAAGCTGCAATCCAAAAAAATATTTTGATGAGATCTATCATTTATGTAAAGAAACTATTAGTCTACGATCAATAGTTACAGAGATGTAGCGCTTTATAGTTTGAAAGCTGCAATCCAAAAAAATATTTTGATGAGATCTATCATTTATGTAAAGAAACTATTAGTCTACGATCAATAGTTACAGAGATGTAGGGCTTTATAGTTTGAAAGCTGCAATCCAAAAAAATATTTTGATGAGATCTATCATTTATGTAAAGAAACTATTAGTCTACGATCAATAGTTACAGAGATTTAGCTCTTTCTTGTTTGACAGCTGCAATCCAAAATAAAGATATGGATGAGATCTATCATTTGTGTAAAGAAACTACTAGGCTACGAACAATAGTTACGCAGATGTACTCTTTTTTAGTTTGACAGATGTCAGAGTGACGGCTGTCAACGATGAAGGTTATAGAAATCTCTAACTACATTGATCATCGTTGTTGACTTTTCCACACTTAATCCTTTCATATATTGATCGCCTTCGACATTTACAGTGTACAACGTAGGCGTACTGCTGCTTATAAAAGGTAAATTTTATATCAATAAGTAGGTACTTTAATTTGGTAACAATTACTTACATCATTAACAGTAAAAGAACTACTACATTTATTTTTCGTTTTTTTGCTGCCTTGCCATATAGATTTATTGTTTTTTTATTCCTTATGTTTGTAAAATTGGTTACCATTTAACAACACTACTTTTCCTCTTTTTCTCTGAATTACTTTAATTTCACTATCTATTCTACGATTTCTATTAATCAAAAATATTTTTCTATATACTTAATCAAAAAAGTAAAAAGTATGTGACTTTAAAGTGACAAAGTAATGTAGAAGAATAAAACATAGGAAAATGCAAAAGGTTTAATTTTATTTTGCATACCAGTGAAGTGAAACTTCGTATTTTTTTTTAACTTTCAGTTACCTGTAAGCCCGCTGTAAAGCAGTGGGTCTGCGGGGAAAAATAATTACCTGTGGAACCACCAGTGGGAAATGGCGGTGGGTCCACGGTTAAAACGCGGTTTTCTTTAACTTTCAATTACCCGTAGACCCACTGTGAAGTAGTGGGTCAGTGGGGCAAGGCGGTGGGTCCACGGGTAACACGCGAAAATGCCTGAAATAAATATATTTTCTTGTTAACTTCATTATAATGGACCTATCTTTACCAGAATTGGGTTCAAATTTGAAGTTAAAGCTTTGAAATAACATTTTAGACGAACGATTCTGTTAGGGTTGACACATTTATTGATTATATTGATTTCGAATAATAATTAAAAATTATTTACAGTTTATATCGAATTAAAATCAACATTGTGATTGATATTTCTGGAAAGAAATTAGACATTTTAACAGTTTACACTTTGAAATTATCAGTCTTCAAAAATTAATGTCCGTAATTTACAAATTTGTGAAAATTCATATAAATAATAGTGATACTTAAATGAAAGATAATTTAATTGTAAATCTTATTTATAGGAATATGGCAATGAAATAAATACATAATTCATATAAAATTGTATAAATTTTATTCAAATTAAGAAAACTGAATGGGATAAGACACATTAAGTGTTATTGTTAAAAAAAATCAATTTTAGGAATTTTACTGAAAAGAAAAGTTCAAAATTTTGAAAACGTAAAAATAAAGTGAAAATTAAATTAAAATTAATTTATTTCAACCATCAGGGATCATAATGTGTGATACATAAATTATTACATTCTTTTACAATAATAGGTATACAATAAAATATACTATAAAAATGTCACGTTAATTCCAAATTTAAATAAATATTAATTATTTAGTCAGTACATGAACCATTGCAGCATGGTTCATATACTAACAGTCAAATCTCTCAGCGAATACTATCAGGATACTGCTCTGGCCGCCACGAACCCTGCGCACCAGGGATGTACACCGCTTACGCATGGTTGTATAAAAACAATCCACGCGGTATTCGGCAAACATCCCTGATGCACTGCAAAATCGAGGCAACCAGCAGCACCCTGAAAGCATTATTATATTGCACGCTTAAGGCGCTGTACTGTTTTTTCGTATAGTCGGCCCACAGGCTACTCATGTAGAAGGACGTACAAAATGCTCTAAATAGTGTAATTTTGACCTCCTCCGAACAATGAGCAAACCTGCGAGCAACCATATTTGCCCTTACAGAGAGCGCTCTCCGTTCCCTTTCTATGTCATCGTCATCCTTTAGGTTAGCAGTAACTAGGTGTCCAAGATATTTAAATTTTCGACCCTCTTTAGAGGCATACCGTTAAGCTTAATTGATGGTATACTGTCTAGACATTTTCCAGCGACCCGAAAGACCATGTACTCACTCTTTTTTGGGTTGTACGATATATGTCCATCCTATATGGATCCATGACTAGCAGCATAGCGCTCACAAATAGCTATCAACTTAGACAACCCGCATGCAGACGCACTCAGCAGCACTTGATATGGTTTTCATACCAATATTTAAACAACTTGATAAATTCAGTTGGCAAAGAGGTGTTGCTTAGTTTTTTCCACAAGATGTTATAGGAAACCAAGTCAAACGCCTTTGAAAGGTCCAAGAAGCCTGCAAACACAGGCGTTTTACGGTCTGTGTAGTACTTAGTGGTTTGCTTTAAACATAATATTGCTGTCTCCGTTGAGAATCCGGATTTGAAACTAAATTGGTTGTCATGGATATTTAGGTGTTTATCAAGCTCAGAATTAAGCAAACCATCGAGTACCTTAGCCAGGACAGTAGCTAACGAAATCGCCCTGTAATTATTTTTATCACTAATGTCACCAGTTTTACACTTTACAATTGGCACCACCACAGTCTTCATCATATCTGCTGGTAGGTAAGAGTGTCGCACACATAATGTGTAAAACGTCGCCAGTACTTCAGGCAGCTCATGTTTCAGGTGCTCAATGCTCATCGAATTTACAACATTCCTGACCTCATCGGCCGTAAACTTGACACCTAGCTCACGTCCATATTGACCCGTCCCGCACTGCGACTCAGACTGTGACGGCCCCAACGGTGATTTCACTGCAAAGTGATCCTTGAACATATCCGCTTTGCGCTTTTGATCGCTGACGTCATTAACACTCACAGGGATACTTGGATTGTGCTTAAACTTATTAGTATGCTTCCAAAAAATTTTGAAATCGTGCTTAACATGATATTTCGCGAGCTTGTCCATTTTTAGTTGCTCTTTATTATTTTGACACCACTTTAGTCGTGATTTAAAAATCTTACGGCTTTCTTGCATGTCATGCCAGATACGATCCGATTTTGGTTTGCCATAAAGTGCCCATAATTTAAACTTATTCCTAGCATCCGTGTGAGCCTAACTGACATACCTATTCCAACCAATAACAGGTTTATATTTATTTTTATTACGGCTTCCTGAGTGACTCTCGGAAGCTGCATAAGCTGACGCACATACAATTTCGTTATACAACTTGTCAATAAAATATCTGTGGTTTAAATCATAACAGTTATCACTACAAGCACTTAGTTCATTTGGAAATTTAATTAGTCCTAATTTTTGCTGACACAACATATTATATGATTTTAACTGATCGGGTTTTCTTTCTCCCCATCTTACTTTAATACCCATACACATACTTATATGACCATACACAACTTTAGGTTGTAAGGTATCCAACTTATATTGTATTATTAGAGGAAAATGATTAGACCACAGAACGTCATACATAATATTTACACTACTAATAGTCTGCATGGCAGACTTAGTCACAATGCAATGGTCTAGCCATCGCCTAGATCCATTAGCTTCACTTATAAATCTATATGTGCCTGACAATAATCCTAACATATCAATATCTGCACTAATCAGCTCATATTCAGTACATAAACTATTTAGCTCTTTATAAAAGGGTTCAGATGGATGGGCATTATAGTCCCCGAGTAAATAAACAGATTCTATATTGTCATTATTAATAATAGCGCTCACCAAACCAAGACAGTCCGTAAAATCCGGCAGGTTTATTGTAGTATCCGTGGGCATATAAATAGAACACACTATGAATGCACTTTGTTTTAGTGTTACTTTTATTGCACACACTCGTGGGTTATTACACTGGATTATGGACCCATTCTGGAAGACACTTTTGTTCCATAACAATGCCACACCCCCGTATGGTCGACCTCTGAGCATCTCGGCTCCCGTGTCAACCGCCGACGTTGCAGTGTATCCAAATCGTTTATCAATACAATCCAAGAAATCAATATCATCTGGAAGTAGCCATGTTTCTTGCAGGGCAATTATGTCGGTTGTCGCGGATGGAGTGCTATGACGGGTAGTTGGTGGCTCATTCGGCGACGACTATTGATATTCACACTCAGGCTCAGCTGAGTCGTTTACAATTTGTTTTGCGTCTTCAATTTCTCTTTGTATTTCTGGTCGTTTGAAATACATTCGAATGACTGTTGATTATCTTGCTCGGTGTTGTTTAGCGACGAGTTATGTATGTGTGGAATTCCCATAGGTCCACTATCAAGTAGCCATGCTCCTCGTCTTTGGTTCACATTGTAAGCAGATGCAGGCGGTAACGAATCATTTTTGAACTGTAATAGCTCTGATTTCATTTTACTCAATTCAGTTTGCGTAACATATGTCGACTTTATACCTTTTTATTCATTTTCTAACCGAAGAAGGTCCTTTAAGAGCTTAGTACAGTCGAGATGATCGAATAAGACGGGTGGAAGTTTCTCAAAGTTCCCTCGCACAGAAAATAGGAATCATATCTGGTTCTGTTGATTTAAACACATTAACAATATCAGCCTGGTTCCTTTCGTCCTTTCCCTTATTTTTACGCTTTATTTTTATATTTTTAGTAGGGATCGATTCAAACGGAAGCGTTTTCGACTTTTGGATTTCTTCGCTAGAGAACGAGGAAATATATATCCGCACCAGTGTTTCTTCGTCGATTACAGATACTTTATTTTGAATATATGACAACATTTCGTCAATCACTATATTACACACGTTACACTTTAGTACATTCGCCATAATAAACACGATACGCACTTCACGTTTCGTTTCGTAGGTACAAAAAGGACTGTCAAATAGGATTACACCCTTACCTTGAGTTATCTCAGCTAAACTGAAAACAAAAAACTTTAAACTATTTTCCCTTTAAGCTGATATTACGTAAAGAATATTTACTTTTTAATACCAGTAAATAGCCTAGTTATTTAACTTTACGAAAACATACAATTCATACATACTTATTTCACAAATATTTTCAGAAGAAAATATAAAACACCTCGCGTTTTTGCTTTCCTATTAACAGCAGCGAGCAAGGTCAATCAAAATTCAAAATTTCAGATTTCAAAATCTTTTTATTCAAATGGGTTTCGAAAAACACTTTTGAATCGCCAAGAGAATAATCAAGAATTTGCTTGACAAACTAATTACAATACCTACTGATTTACTGCCAGCATCCAATAGTTATTCTTTCTAAAACTAGAACCGAAACATAATATTGTTGTCAACTAATAAATACATATTTTATATTAAAATACATAATAAACAAGCTTTACAACGGAAACAGTTTAAAAAAAAAACAAAATTAAAGTAATATTTTAATTACCTATTGTTATTCAGATCACATAGGGGGCACACCACGTGAAGCGTTTAATGTTCTCAATTCCGTGACGGGGCTGTGGGGTAACTCCCGAGATACACATGTGTATTCATATATATCGACAAATCAGACATACATATGCATACATACATAAATGTATATAAATGAACAGATATACATTTTACAGTATTAATAAAATAAACCTATAAGTACATTAGCTTAGATAGGTCCTATATGTTGCAATCCTCGATGGGCCGGCCCGACGCCGGCAGGGCTCCAAAAAAGCGGTCGCAATACACAAAAAACCACGCACATATACATAAATGAATAAACACATTCAGACAGACATCGTCGTAGTCGTCGGTTCAGCCGGAAGACGCCCATTGCTGAACGAAGGCCTCCCCTATATGTCTCCACAACGGCCGCGTCCATCGGCTTCCTGCGGCTCTAACCAGGTCGTCTGTCCACCTGGTAGGAGGCCGTCCCACGCTGCGTCTTCCGATCCGTGGTTGCCACTCGAGAACCTTTTTTCCCATCGGTTATCGGTTCTTCAGCTTGCTAACTTTTTGAGCTATGTCGGTAACTTTGGTACTTCGGTGACTTTCCTCGTTTCGGATTTTATCGCGCAAAGAAAAACCGAGCATGGCTCTTTCCATAGCTCGCTGAGCGACTCTAAACTTATTTCAGCGTCCAACAGTTTGAGACCATGACGTTGTCGACATCTTCGAGAGTAGCGTTCCCAACAGCAACCGGTATAGGCGCGACATGGACATTGAACATTGCCTTCGTTTTATCCATATTAATTTTAAGGCCAACCTGTTGGAAAACACTGCTGAGGTCTCCGAGCATCGTGCCTAGGTCTTCCAGCGATTCTGTCATGACCAGGGAATTCATTCTCACACTTTAGAACCTAAATGGTCGCGTACAGTGCGGTTTCAGAGAAACTTCCTCCCGCGAACGCTTAAGTTGTGGAATGAGCTCCCTGCCAAGGTTTTCTGCAAGGACTACAGTATGGAGTTCTTCAAAAAAGAAGTTATTAGATTTCTGAAGGGTCGGCAACGCGCGAGTGATGCCCTTGGTGTTGCAAGCGTCCATAGGCTACGGTGACCGCTTACCATCAGGCGGACCGTAGGCTTGTTTGCCACCTTAGTGGTATAAAAAAAAAAAAAAACATAGTGGCTCTGTTATACAAACATTTCAGCACTTCGATATACCGACAGTCAATGTGGCACTGCTAGAGAGACTGTAACAACGCCCGGGTCTCGATAGTTCTCATAGATAGAAGAACAAGTTGCTAGGTTTGAGCAAAATCGAGTCCTCCCCCTGTATTCGGACGTCAGATAGCCCTATTATATCCCAGCGCAGCTTGTTTACTTCTTCTTCCAGCTCAACAATCTTTTTGTCATTCCTCAAAGTGCGTGCATTGTACGTTGTTACCAAGTGTCGTTGTTTTTTTGTAGCCGGATCTTTGTCGGGGATTCTTCGCACCCCCTGCCCCACCGTTACCTTGACCGCTACCACGATCAGGACTAGTGGGGCTGCCGGGGACTAGGGGCCATGATTTTTTTGTGCAAATCATAGGGGTTGTTCTGCCAAAAATCGCCACGCTTGGCATGCGGGTAGGCGATCGCAGATTGAAGTTAAATATTTCCTCAGTATCGTGCTGCTCTGGTATGTCCCTTCGTCACCTCGTACGACGCCCACGAGGGGATTTGGAGTGGTGTTATTCTACTCTGCCTCAGACAGACATTGCATACCCGGAATTGGCCCAGTTCCAACACAACAGCCTGGCAACAAATGCACATCATTTAAACTACCATCACTTCGGAAACTAGCCTAAGGGGAAAAGAAGTAACAAAAAACTCCCTGATGTACCTGTTACCAATCAGCCATGTAGGAACCAACCTTTCAAGTATACAACATCTATCCAAATATGCATACATACACAGACACGCACATATAATATGGTATTTTTGTATTATTTTCTATTGAGTACTACAGAAATCGAAATATATAAATATATTTATATATATACATATATGTATATATATGTGTATTTTTTTTCTATTTTTCATAAATAGGGACTTTGTAAAAATCTTGAAACGAAACTGTACCGCAGTAGCTTCTTATATAGGCACCTAGATTATAATATATACAAAGATGGATTAGATATATAGATTATAAGATATACTTAAAATTAGGATTTTTAGGCAGGATTGCGTAAATAAGGAACTTTACTATAAAAGTATGTAAGGATTCAAAAAAGATAATACTTATAATTGGCAGATAATATTTATATCTTTATATATATATTTCTACTGTACGTGTGTGTATCACTGTACTTCTCCTAAACAGCTAGACCGATTTGAATGATTTTTTTTGTATGCATTTGGGTGGCGCCCTGGATGGTTAAGATTCAGAAATCAACCCGGTAGATGGCGGTGCAGTCGGAATCATGCAGGACAACGTTGGCCCGGTCAGCTAGAATATGTATTTGTTTTAAAAAGTTAATGAATTTTTGTAAATCTGTGCACGACGACTACTGCCGACAAACTGCACTGCAGTTTTCCATACGAAAACTTTTATAACATGTATATTTGTTGATGAAAATTACTAACCTAATGCGTCGGCCGTCTCGACGTAGGGTTGACAGTCCGTGTGTCCTATCGTCAGTAGGAGCCTAGTTTGCAATACAAAAGGGGGAGAGAAAAAATATTATTGTGTAGTCGCGTAAACTTTCCTGGTCACTCCAACATTCCCAGCCCGCTAGTCTAAGCTTCCGTTGTTTCCAATGTCACCGCCAGTCACCGTGGCTGGGATCCAGTCCGAGGAGTATGCACCAGTGCACTGTCTACTAAACTTTAGCGACAACACTGTTGACAATGATGTCCTAATGTATCTTCAATATAAATCAATTAACAGATCACCGTCGTCCGTAATTAGATATTTTGCTTCCCGTAAAAGCAGAGCCGCGCAACCGTGTATGCGTGTAATTTTGGCAATGCTTCCGTAAAACTAAAACACCACTATGATGTGTGTCCGTACTCGTCTGCGACTTTTCCAGAACTAGTTTCAGCCGGTGCAGTCAATGTCGAACCAAGATAAGGGCGATGACGTCACCGCTTATATTTACCGAACAGTTGAAATAAATAAATTTAAAAAAAAACATGCGCGTTAATCCATTACACATCCAAAACCCCACTCAAACCAGGCAAGCAAAGGCAGATAATTAATAACACATGGTGTATCCCCTGGTCGCTCCCACACCGACCACTATAAAGTTCCGGTGATATCTCCAAGAGCATTTGGGTCCTTAGTGTTGGTTCAGTTCCGAAATCAATTGGAATCATCAACAATCAATTTGAATTGGAAGACAAGGTAAAGGTGGTGAAAAAAAACTTGGTACTCAATAGAGCTAAGCAGTACTTCACCTTGGGGCAAAGATTGCTGCTTTACAAGTCGCAACTTCGGCCATATACGGAGTTCTGCTGCCATCTCAGGGCGGGTGCAACGGGATACCAGCCTGGCCCTATTGACTCGGTGCAACGATGGGATAGGATAATCGTCGACGATCCAAAACTCACAAGCTGTACCGCACCTTAAGTCTGAGGACAGTTTGCCTCCCTGTGTGTGTTCTACCACATGTATAATGGGACGCCTTATTCATCCATCCTCACACCTTAGAACCTAAATGTTCACGTACAGTGCAGTTTTAGAGGAATTTCCTTACCGCGAACGCTTAGGTGTGTACTTGTTTGTTTGTTTGTATACACTTTCCTCATCCAAATTCTTTCAATTCTACATACGGTCGCCTCGTTCTCGATTTTATGTCTCTAAATAATTTTAACCAATTCAATCACATTGTAAATAAAGATAATAGAATTCTTGATTTAGTTTTTTGTAATGATTTAGATGTCTTAGTTCAACCAGTAATAGATACATTAACTAAATTAGATCCTTATCACCCTGCCATTGAGATACTACTTGATATTGAAACTAAAACATTTTTGAAAAAGATTAATATAAAGAAATTGAACTTTTTTGCAGCAGACTACTCTAAAATTAATGAAAAGTTAGAAAAAATTCAGTGGAGTAACTGTCTTCAAAGTTGTGATACAGTAGATGTTATGCTCGATAAGTTTTACACAATTATAAATAAAATTATTGACGAACATGTTCCGAAAATGAATAATAACAAAAAAAAATGGCCGTCTTGGTATACAAAGAATCTTATTAGTATTATAAATGAAAAAGAAAAGCTAAGAAAAAAAACCAAAAAATTTCGTAACCCTATTGATGAAATAGAATACAAAGATGCAAGACGCAGAGTTCGCATCCAAACAAAAGTTTGCTATAAAAATTATTTAAACTAACAAATTAGCAATAACAATATTAAAGCCTTTTGGTCTTTTGTCGAAGCTAAGCGTAAAAGGGAGGGGACTATTCCTAATGAAATGGAATTACATAATGTAATTTATTCTACACCAAAATCCATATGCAATGCATTTGCTGATAATTTTTCAGCTGTTTATGACCAAACTTCCACCTACAACATAAACTGCCTACCTTGCCCTAATGTGCCAAACTCATGCCCAAGTTCTGTTAGTTTCGGTAGCCTTTTTATTGATTTGTATTCTGTTGAAAAAGCTTTGAAACAGCTAAATGGGGACCTTGGCCGTGGTCCTGACGGAATACCTTCCGTTTTTATTGCAAATTGTTATAAGGCTCTCGCTTTACCATTATGTATTATTTTTAACCACCCCTTAGAAACAGGCAAGTTTCCTACAGTCTGGAAATTTGCAAATATTGTCCCTATTCCCAAAGGAGGTGACGCAAAAGACATTTTAAACTATAGGCCAATATCTTTATTATGTTTGTTTTGTAAAATTTTTGAATCTTTAATTTTTCCCTATTTAAACTCTTATTTAAAGCCCATAATAGTGCCTCAACAACATGGTTTCTTAAAAAATATGTCCACGGTTACTAACCTCGCTTCATATACTTCAGATATTGTCGCTGCTCTAGACAAAGGTCTACAGGTAGATGCGATTTATACTGATATAAGTAAAGCCTTTGACCGAGTTTCTCACGAATTACTTTTAGAAAAAATGTATAATCTGGGTATCTGTGGAAAAATGCATGTCTGGTTTAGCTCTTATCTTTCAGATAGGTCTCAAAAAGTGGTTGTTTGTGGTAATGAGTCAAATAGTTTTGTAGCGACTTCAGGAGTACCTCAAGGTTCTCATTTAGGGCCTTTGTTATTTTTATTATTTATTAATGATTTGGCTAATGAAATTCAAAACTCAAAGTTTTTACTTTTCGCAGACGATCTAAAAATTTATAAAATAATTAATAATCAACAAGACGTAGTTCATTTGCAGGATGAGATTAATCGAATTGCACGTTGGTCAGAGGCAAACAGGCTTCCATTTAATATAAACAAATGCAAGCATATTAGATTTTCTAGAAAGCGGATCTCATTTTCATCAAGCTATCACATAAATAATGTATTTTTGGAAGAAGTAAACGAAATTAGAGATCTAGGAGTTATACTTGACACGAAATTATCATTCACAACCCATTTCGACCATATAATAAGTAAATCATTTAAATTGCTTGGTATTGTTTGGAGAAATTGCAAAACCTTCAAAACTATTATTCCTCTAATATTTTCATATAATTCTCTAGTTCGCAGTTTACTGGACTACTGTTCTGTGATTTGGAATCCACTATACAAATGTCACATTGCAAGATTAGAAAGTGTTCAAAAACGATTTTTATATTTTCTTACACTTCATGAAAGGAAATTACGGGACCTAAGCACATACAATGATCGTCTTAAATATTTTAAATTATTACCCTTGGAGGATCGTCGTTGGATAACTGATCAAATTTTTCTGTTTAAAATTATAAGGGGCCAAACTTCTTGTGCTCACTTATTAACAGAAATTAACTACACTGTCCCACGCTCCTCTGCACGTATCGTTAACTTTAATCCTTTTGCAGTTAAACGTTCTCGAACCAACATCGGATCTCATGGAATAATTAACAGAATTTGTCGTGAGCACAATATATTTTTTAAATACAGGAATACCGATATATTGTCATGTTCTATTTCTCATTTTAAAAAATTACTATTTCAATTTAAGTTCAGATTTTAATATTATTAAGCTATTTTTATTATTATTTTTTTCATTGAATGTTTAGTTAGTTATAGTTATCTTCTTCTGTTAGTGTAAGGAAGCGAAAAGGGTTGTGACGCCAAAATGCGTCAAGATCCACCCTCTTCACACCTAATTAATTTAAATTTATATGCACGCTGAGTTTACCTAACCTTGATGTACACTATATCCATTATCTGTTTCTTAAGCTTTGTATTCTAGCATAAGGTGTATTTTCTGCTGGTAAACCTCTAAATAAATAAAAATAAAATAAAATCCTTAATGTATACGAAAATGACTCCAAAGACGGCCTCTGGTAAAATAACGTAAGATTTTTTTGTTTGCGAAGAGGCATGAGCGTACTTTGACCACCCCAACACCCCCCCACCCCTGGAGGTGGAACTAGTGGGAGGTGGAACTAGTGGGGACCGGGCTTAATCTGTTTATTTCGATCGAGGCTACGCCTGTACCAAGTTTCGTGCTTTGGTCAAATCTGCAGGGTTCATGTCATTAGGACCCGTACTGTACAGTGTAACTCAGTAGACAGAGGTAGGTATTCAGACAAAAAAATTTCAGTTCAGTTTTGTATTGCTACATACATCTTTAAATACACGCCTGTTTCCGACAGATATAGGCAGAGACCAAATACTTTTACTTGCTACTATTCTGATACCTACACTTCTTTTGCTTCATTCACCGCATCAATGTTTGCATAGCCGCTCAATGGTTTTCGTATCGCAATGTATTCTTGACCTCTTTCTTGCGAAGTATTTAATTTTCACATTATTTCTTATTTTTTTTTGCCAAGTTGCGCCACACATGACTGGTAATACTCTCTTTTCTACAGCATTAATTCTACTTTTATCTTTCACTATCCACGGCAATAAACAAGCAAAATAAAATAACACAACCAATTTTTTTTCTGATGTTGAACCCGTCTGTGTGTGCCCCAATTATCCAGACACAAGCACTAGAAGTACTAGAAGGAGGTTTCAGTACTCGGATCGAGAGCTCACTCGCCCCATTCACGATTAGCAGCTTTGTGCCTGCCGACTGCAACTCTTTCCTTACTACTTTGAACATATGCTTCTTTCAGATTAGGGCTTGCAATATTCGTTCGAGTTTATTATTCAAATAATAATAATCTCTGCTAAATATTCGAATTATTGAATAGTTTTTGACTAGTGAATTAAAATAATACATAATATGAGATTCTTGATATATATCAAATTTAGCAGTGACAAAACCGAGAACAACCAACAAGATACTCTTTCTAAAATAAAAATATTCTAAAATCAAGATTACTTAGTATTTTAACTCAAATTCAGATATTATTAGTCAGTCACAGGTGAAGTGGACAAGATGACCAACAACTTGGTTAAGACGGTGAAGGACATGAAACGCAATTTTTACCCACCGCATTACAAATTAGTGAGTCCAAACTTCCGCCTGAGACTGAACTCTGGCACAACAATTACAATCAACTGGCACAACTGGCTGGAACAATCTGACTGGAGCCACTGAAAACCGAGTTGCGTGGGCGACCGAAAGATTTCAGCCCTTTATGTCTGCTGGCCTGGACGAAATATTTATAACACTGCTAAAATAGGGACAAACAACTGTTTTGTGCCACACCTGGTCAATAAATACAAAGCCTACATAGCACACAACTACATACCTCGCAATAAGAAGAATCAACACCGCACATGCGAAATCATACAGATTAACCAGCCTGATCTGATGCATGCTCAAGACTCTAGAAAGGTTAACTAATAGATATCTAAGGGGAGGCGCTTTATCACGTATGCCAAGGCACCGCCAACTACATGCCTATAGGAATAAACCCTACACGCTGTAGTAGGAACTATAGAAGTGGCCTTATCTGACAAACGACAAACTAATAACACTAGGCACCTTCATCGATAATGAAGGAACGTTTGACAAGACAAAATTCAACAGCATCAGCCGGTCTCTCAGCAGGTTTGGAGTCGAACAAACCATTAGATTTGCTGGATTGAACAACTCCTGAAACCAAGAGCCATACAATTCATAGTCAACTACACACTACAAGATGCTTAGGGCTGCGCACAGGGCGGCGTGCTTTCAAAGTGAGTCATTTTTTTTAATTCAAATTAGGTTTTTACAAACACTTTTCAAAAGCATAATCGTCAAAGTTATGAAATACTTGCGCCACTGCTATGGGACATTAAGGTGGACGACTTCCTGAAATGCTTAAACGATGGATGCTACTACACGTCGGTCCGTTATGCAGACAATATTACACTTGTGATCAAAGGTAACTCAGAAAACATATGCAATTGCATGCAATCAGTTTTTGAAATCATGGAAGAGTGGTGCAACCACCATGAACTGACGGTGAACCCGAGCAAAATGGAATAAGTCCTTTTTACCAATAAAAAGGGAAAAACCAAATACCGGCCATGCCTGTATGTCTGTGTAAATAGTTTATTTGGGACGGAATTTCAACTGTCCAGCGAAGTCAGACCACAAGCTGAATTGGAGCAGGCGTCTAAACACGAAAATTACTTAAGCGTGCACAAACCTTCTGGCAATGCAGAAGTCTAATTAATAGGCAGGAAAAAGGGCCTCAACCCGTCGATAACCCTATTGCTTAACACAGCCATAATTCGACCCATTCTCACGTATGATTAACTTTTTATTTGATTTAATTTTTTTATCTACTAAAATGGCAAACCAGCCAATGGTCCACCTCATGGTAAGCGGTTACCGCAGTCTATTGAAGCTTGCAACACCAGGGGCATCATTCGCGGGTTGCTGTCACATTAAAAACTTATCACATCATTCTTGAAGAACCCCATATTGTAATCCTTAGGACTACTCGGAATAAAGATTTCAAAAGTCATTCATATTTCCTAATCATCCCGTCGTTTGCAAACTTCCTTAAAAGATTTTGGCACTAACCCGTTTGCCGATTATATGATAATGTATGAATACCTAAATATCTCTTCAGACCTAGTCATGAACCGAATAAGATGATTTTAATGTATTCTGTTAGAAATGTATTATTTACATATGGTAACATCAAATAAGTAACCTATACTACATACATACATACATTTGAACGACCAGAATAAAATAAAAAATGAAGCAGTTACGGGAATATCATACAAAAATACATGCATAGTGTGTTGTGGAGGAAAGCAGTCGCGTTCGCCATTTAATCACACTGGTATAAGGAGTAGTAACCCTCTGGATGTAATATACACACCGGCACAATTAGCGGAACACAAAAAAAAGATTTGAACGAATGGCAACATGTTCTCTTTACTGATGAGAGCAGAGTTCTTTTAAAACAGATCGATGGGAGACAGCGAATATGGAGACGCAAAGGAGAACGCCACATACAGTCTAATTTTGAACACACGGTGGCTTATGGTGGCGGCTCGATTATGGTTTGGGGAGGGATATGTTTGGGAGCTCGCACGGAGTTAGTGATAGTCACAGGAGGGACCATGACAGCAGATCGATACATCAGAGACATTTTAGAAGAACATGTTGTACCATTTGCCCCATTTATTGGTGACGACTTTATTCTAATACAAGATAATGCTCGTGCTCATAGTGCACAATCGGTACAGGCATATCTGAGCCACGTAGGTATACCGGTGATGCAGTGGCCAGCAAATTCCCCCGATATGAATCCGATAGAGCATGTCTGGGACTTGCTAAAATGAAGGGTTAAATCCAGAATGCCACCCCCCAATAATCTGAATGATTTCGTAAAATATATGCGTTATTATCTCATAGTCTCACTTTTTTTTCTGTTCCGCTAATTGTGCCGGTGTGTATATAAGCTGATGTCTGCCGACCAATTCCGATTAGATGCGGGTATGTTTCGATTTTTGTTATATACTTTACCCGTATGGCCTTCGTTTATTTTCTTAAAGCTAAAAGTGAAGTTTTTAAGTACTTTAAAAGTATCGTAGAAAATCAACAAGATAGAAATTAAAATATTCAAGACAGATAATGGTGAGGGTGTTAGAAATGATTTTGAATTTTTTTAAAAAAACAGGCCGTCATTGTTTACCAAACCAAACCAAAAACTAGTCTTTATACACAGGAACAAAATGGAATGGGTGAACGGATTAATAGAAAAATTATAGAAAGAGCTAGCTGTTTATTATTTGATGCTCGATTAGATAAGAGATTTTGGGCATAGGCGACAAATACTGCAGTTTATTTAAAAAATAGATATGTTGTTCAATGATAAAACCGTATGAGGTCTGGACAAAATGAAAACCGGATTTAAGTCATGTCCGCATATTTGGCAGTCAGGTCATGGTACACGTGTCGAAAGATCAAGTGGGACACTGAGCCGAAGAAACATATTTTAGTTGAATTTTCTGAAAATGTAAGAGGCTACCCTACTTTTTATGATCCAATAAAAATGTGTTGTAACTAGTAGAGAAGAAGAAGAAAAATATTTATTTAGCACCCTTTAAAAATATGTACTTGAAAAGAATAAAAGAAAAAAACTAAAATAAAATCTTAAAAATTAATAATAGGATTAATCCTTAAACTTGATTAATAATTTATTGGATTAGATTGGAGAAGTAATCGCAATATCAACAGTTTATTGACATTCGTTAGGTTACTGATACTTCAAGCAATCCTCAGCCTCTTCCCCTTCTAGGTAAGATGACTCACGAAATCTGTTTACTTAATAAAAATTATGATATTTAATGTTTGTCTTGTAATTGCAGCACGACATGGTGGGGGTAAGTCGTTTCAACACCGACTTGCCGCAAATTTAAAGCTGCCACAAAAAGCTGCTGATTTATGACGAGGACAAAAATCAGATACGAAGATGCACGTGTCCCATATCTATTTTTATATCGTGTGTTTCAAATCTGAGATAGCTATCCATTACTAGCCCTAAGTTTCGAGCTTCAGCCTCACAGTTAATTGATACACCTGAAATGGCTATTACTGGCTAAAGTTGGGAAATTTTTTGGACTTGTTTCTTTGAACCTAAGATAATAACTTTTGATTTAGTAGGGTTTAATGTAAGATTGTTATTATTTGACCATATTGCTACTCTATTTAAGTCCTCATTTATGTTTTTTACAGATAACGAAAAATTTTCTAGACTAAGAGGCGAATAGATTTGCATATAGATGATATTTGTAATTTTATATTCAAGTAATGATGTCTGCACTATAAATAATCAAGAGCAAGGGTCCTAAAATGGAACCTTGAGGTACAACTCGCTCTACTGGCTGCACGCACAGTTATTGTGTTCCTTATACCATCTTCCATAATAATTTCCACAAATTGAGATCAGTTACGAAGATAACTGTCAAACCAGGCTACTGCAGCAGAATTTAACCATAGAAGGATAATTTGGACAAGAGAAGAGAGGAATTGATAGAGTCAAAAGCACGCGGAAAATCTAGTTATACTAATATCGAACCTACCCCGTTGTCTCGTGAATACAAAAATATGTCAATTACATCATTTAGTGCCGTAGTTGTACTGTGTTCAGTTCGGAAACCTGACTGAGTCTTCGGCAGAATGTTCTTTTGTTCAACAAAGTTACGCACTTGTATACAGTTTTTTTTTTCTAATATCATAGAGATGCATGACACGATATTAATCGATCTAAGATCTTTTTTACTGCTAGTATTACTATTGCTACTTTTCACAAGTCTGGGTATACAGAGCTAAGGAAATAGATTTATTTATTATACTAGTTATGACACCCAGAGTTTGTGGAAGAGTCATGTTTAACATCTGCAGTGATATGTGGTTCGTGCCCTGAGGATTAGAATGAAGACGTTTTATTACGCTCATTACCTAATCTTCATCTATGAGGCTTAACTTAAAAGTAGCACTACAATATCTATGAAACTCATAATACGTTAGATAAGGTAGAGATATGCACTTCATTATTCTTTTTTTTTTATATACCGCTAACGTGGCAAACAAGCTTACGGTCCGCCTGATGGTAAGCGGTCACCGTAGCCTATAAACGCTTGCAACACCAGGGGTATCACTCGCGTGTTGCCGACCGTTCAGAAATCTAATAACATCTTTCTTGAAAAACTCCATACGGTAGTCCTTGGAGAATACCTTGGCAGGGAGCTCATTCCACAACTTAAGCGTTCGCGGGAGGAGGTTTCTCTGAAACCGCACTGTACGCGACCATTTAGGTTCTAAAGTGTGAGAATGAATTCCCTGCCGATGGCGAGCGGTGCGATGGTAGAAAGTAGCCGTGGGCATCATTTTGAACAAGTCTTCAGCACACAACCCATTGTACAAGCGGTAGAACACACACAGGGAAGCAAAGTCTCTTCTCAGACTTAAGGGCTCGATACCGCAAGTGAGTTTGGAATCGTTGACAATTCTCACAGCCCGTCGTTGAACCGAGTAAAAAGGGCCAAGCTGGTATCCTGGTGCACGCGCCCAGAGATGGCAGCAGAACTCCATTTGGGGCACAACTTGCGACTTGTAAAGCAGCAACTTCTGCCATGACCTAAGTACTGCTTTACTCTGTTGAGTTTACCAAGATTTTTTAACGCCAGCTTCGCCTTGTCTTGTAAATGATCTCGAAACTGAACATCGCTGGAGATGTCGACACCAAGGATCCCAATGTTCTTCGAGAAAGAGAGGGGAGTGTTCTGGAATTGTGGGACTACAGTGAATGGGGTTTTCTTAGCGGTGAACGCGCAGACTTGTGTCTTTGCAGGGTTGAATCGGACCAAGTTTGACCCCAGTCAAAGACCTTGGACAGTGTGGTCTCGATTTGAGACACAAGTTCTTCGCGGCTTTCCTCCACAACGGAACGAGGGATGTTTGCACGACCCGTATAATAAGAGTCTCCAGACTGTCATCTGCAAAGCAATGTATGTTGTTGATGTCCAACATGTCATTGATACGCAGTAGAAACACCGTAGGAGACAGCACAGAGCCTTGCAGACACCAGCATTAATGTCCATGCTATCAGAGCAACTAACGTCAACTAGGGTTCGTATGCGTCTGCCGGACAAAAAGCTAGCCACCCATTTCCAAACCCTCGGCGCGAAGAGGCGCGAGATTACAGGACATAACTCAGGGACACACTGCTTAAGCACCACTGCCGGACCTCCCGCTGTGTTTAGGAGATTTCCGGCATGGTCTTACTGCACCACGGTATTGTAGGTGGTACAGCGCTTTCATCGTTCATGTTCAAGTTCGAGGCAAAGAGACTGCCCAGTAGATCGGCTTTCTCTTTAGCACTATGGGCCAAGTCACCATCGGTCTTTCGCAGTGGTGGTAACGACGATTGGCAAAAGTTCCCTTCGGCAGCTTTGGCATGCGACCAGAAAGATAGCTCGCAAGTCGCCCACCTATTTTGCCGATGCATTGGAATTTTGCTCTGGCAGTTGCTTTCTTACTGTACCTCGAGACAGCATTCTATTTGCGTTTTAACTCAGAAATATTCGGATATTTATTATTATAGATTATGACGAGCCGTGGTCCAAGCCTCATATGCAGTTTGCTTCAGAATTTTAGCTTATCTGCAATACCTATTAATCCACGGTCGTTTTTTGACGCCGGCAGCTACTCGCGGGTAAGGAATATAGCATTCCATACCAGCGAGGATTGTCTCAGTTACTGCGGTTGCGCAGACGTCAGGATCTCGCAATCCATCCCAGTCTGCAGACTTATAATGCCACACACGACGCCAATTAGTTGGCCCAGATGGATCGGGTTGTGTGCATGACACTTGAGTCCGAACGAGACAGTGGTCCGAGGAGCCTAAAGGCGCATCCACTGAGACGGAATATCCGTCCGGACGTGTAGTCAGCAGAAGGTCCAGTAAGGAGCTTGTATGGTCCTCTATATCTGGTATTCTCGTTGGAGAAAGTACCAGCTGAGAGAATCCATAGGTCAGAGCAAATTCATGAGCAGATATATTTCCCCGGTATATTTAAAAAATTACTATTTATACTGTTTGGATTACTGAACTCAACTGGCAAAAGGATGTGATTGTTGCTTTTACTTTGAATTTTACTTTTAAAAAAGTCAAAGTCAAAATGGTTTATTCAAATAAGGATTTTACAATCACTTTTGAATCGTCAAAGTTATGAAATATTATTTTTTGAACCCTCCCACCTTCCCGCCGGTTCACAATGATGTTGATTTCTACCGAGAAGAATCCGGCAAGAAACAAATAAACTAAAAATACAATCAATGTTTTAAATAAAAAGTTTTAGCCGTACAATTTTATGTTATTTCCATTTTAATTTGGTTTACCTATGCATCCTGTAAGTGAGCATCTTCAGTCCCAAGGATTTTTATCATTTACATGGTCTGAAATATTGTAGTATGCCTTACGAAGTACCTGCTTGATAAGAGATTTAAATTTACTTATTGATAGATTTTGAATTTTATTGGGAACTTTGTTGTAAAAGTGTATACATTGCCCCATAAAAGAGTTACTTATTTTGTGTAGACGTGTATCATGCACCAACAGCTTATTTTAACTTCTAGTATTAACTTTGTGAACGTCACTTTTCTTGCTGAAACTATTGACAATTTTATGTACATATAAAAGATTTTCATATATGTACTGCGACGCTAAAGTTAAAATATTTACTTTCATAAACCTATCCCTCAGAGAAATTTATTTATTTATTTATTTAAATATATGAATTGCAACATTACAGTTCAGAAAACCAATTCGTTACAATAATATTTTCTTACATTTTATAAAAACGAAACACAAGACAAAAATAAAAGAAAAAAAAATCTTATATACGTCGTTCTAGCATGCTCTTACACTCAAACATCAATCTCGGCACTGCTGTCACGAACAGATCACAGTGTGGTGCTGCCTCGAGTAGAGCTCGCAGTGCTGCGTGCGCGCGCGGGATCGGCGACATTCGGTACAAGTTAGTGCGGGATACAGCGACTTTAAACAACGGACGTTTGCGCATCCTCAAATATGAATCTGGTGCAAATAACTTTAATGTTCTTCCTAGCAATTCAATGTCGTCGATTTTGGTTCTTAAAATATACACAAAGAATTTACTAAAGCCATAGATCTTCTTAATTCTAATGAGTCGAAACCTAAATGCCCCTGCAAAAATTGGGTAGGATACAAACCTTTCCATCATGAGTATATATTTATTCTCATGAGGACTCCACACCACTGTTTTCGATTCTAATACACTCCGGACAAGGGAAGTGTAAAGCGCGCATGTAGCTTCGGCTGATAAAGGAGCGGCATGGCGCAGAACAAAGCCTAACCGCTGAAATGCAATGTTAGTCACTTTGAGCACATGTTGACATAAATTGAGCTGAGGGTCAAAGTGGACACCTAAATTACGGACCTCTTCCACTCTAAGTATCAGTTGCCCGCCTATCATGTACTGGTATAACATATGAGATTTGTTACGCGTATAAGACATCATTTCACACTTCAACACACTGTGTTGAATAATAACTTATTGTTTATGCTCCATTGATGGACCGCGTCAATATCCTTCTGCAACAATTTGCAGTCACTTGCGCTTCTCACCACTTTTATCAGCTTTACGTCATCAGCAAACATCAAAACGAAAGAATTTTCTACAACTGCAGGTAAATCATTGATCAAAAGAACGAATAAGTAGGGTCCTAAATTTGATCCTTGACTTATTCCCAATCGCGTGTTATATGGTTCAGATAGGTACGGTCCGTATTTCACAAACTGTTTTCTTTCACTGAGGTAACTGGAAAACAGCTTGAGCAATCCCGGAACAAAACCTATAGCACCCAGCTTCGATAGAAGAAGTTATCAACTCGATCGATCGCGTTTTGGAAGTCAAGATATATGACGTCTACCTGGTTACCGGCATCTATTTCAGCTGACAGAATATCCACAATGGTCAATAAATTCGTTGCAACTGACCGTTTGGGAAGAAAAGCATGCTGTGTGCTGGTGACGTAAGGTTGACATTGGGGCAACAATTCTGCATGAAGAGCCATTTCGAACACTTTGGCGATGTCGCACAGATTAGCAACTGGACGATAGTTTTCTAACATAACTTTTGATCCGATTTTAGGAATAGGAGTTACTCGAGATAACTTCCAATGGGCGGGATATTGCCCCGTGCTGATAGTTATGTTAAATATGAACGTTATTGGAATTATCAATTCGTCAATACAACCTTTTATCACAAATGCCGGTATCGCATCCGGCCCGGGAGAAGTATTGGGTTTTAATTTCTGAACGGCTCTCCTGACGTCGTCTTTTTTCAATAGGCTAACGCTAACTCGTCTGTTATCCTAGATCCTAATTTATAAATAGCACGAATTGCCCTTTTTTGTATCAAAAATATTGTATTTACATCAGCAGCGATACCCCGCAATAGGATACCATATGTCATTAAACTATGGAAATAGCTAAAATAAACTATTTTGCAGTGTCGACATCGGTCAATTGTATTATTTTCTTGATGTGTGTATGCGACAAAGCAGAGCTAAGTTTTTTGGCTAGGTTATAAATATGAGGACCCCATTGAAGTTTGGAGTCCAGCATTATGCCAAGAAAGACTGTTGAATTAACAAGTTCTAATTGCTCGCCATTAATATTAATACATGTCTGTCTCTGACTAACATTTGGTAATGTAAATTTAACACATTTGGTTTTTTTTTCATTAAGTACCAAATTATTAGCGTTAAACCAATTTACAATTTTAGAAAGGGCATTATTTAATTCATTATAACATGTCTGTCGTCTCTTAACTTTAAAAAGCAAACAGGTGTCATCAGCAAATAAGACAATGTCACGGTTTTTTACATGATATAGGAGATCATTAATGTAAATATGGAATAGAAAAGGACCTTAAATTGAGCCCCGAGGGACTCCCATAGTGACTGCTGATCCCGGAGATCTTTCACCGTTGACATCTATTTTCTGTACTCTCCTACTCATATAGGATGTCAAAAGGTCGAGAGCCTTGCCTCTAATACCATAGTGATGTAGCTTCCTGATGAGATTTTCATGTTGAACACAGTCAAGTGCCTTAGATAAATCACAAAACACACCAAGGGCATCATGCGAATCCTCCCAGGCGTTATATATATTTTTTAATAGTGCCACTCCTGCATCGGTTTTGGAACGGCCTTTCATAAAGCCAAACTGTTTACTACTAAGTACCTCATTAACACAGAAATGGCTTAACATTTGACAAAGTATGAATTTCAAAAACTTTACTGAGTACAGGTAGTATTGAAATAGGCCTAAAAGTATTAGGATCTGTTGAACTACCTGACTTAAAAAGAGGTATAACTTTGCTAAGTTTCATCTCATCAGGAAACACACCACTATCAACACAACTATTAAAAATTATGGCTAAGGCTTGTGCTATAACATGAATTATTGAATTTATAGTTTTTACAGAAAGTCCCCAAAGGTCTGTGGTGTTTTTAATTTCTAATGTTTTAAATTTATTAATGATATCCGTAGGACTAATGTGTTTAAATACAATTGTTTGCGAGATTCTTTTTTTGTAACCTTATATCAATTATGACTGTAATTACGTATTTCTATCATTTTTATAGTGTCAGTTATCCAGGGGTATGAATGTTCTTTAATACAGATAGTCATTTCTGGAGCATGTAGATCAAATAACTAATTTATAGCGTTAGTGAGTTGTAGTACTATTTAATTGACATTAGCTATCTGTTTAATGTGTTGCCAATTAATTAAATTTAAGTGATTTTCAAAATTTTCAAATATTTTATCAATATTATATCGATATTATAGAGATGCAATTATACCTGAAAATATAAAAAATAACTACAAAAATGAAGCAGTTGAGTCAGTTTTCGTTGGGGATATTGAATCGCCAGATGAAAAGTCAGATGGTCATTAGGCTGGTCTAAAAAATTTTTTCTTTAATTATTTTTAATTTGGCCACCCTGTGAATTTTTTACATGTCTTCATAGTAATAGCATAGTAAAATTTCAGCTGGATAGCTCTATTAGAAAGGGGTGCTCAATCAAGTTTTGTTTCTGAATTTTTTGTGTAAAATGATCAATCATTATCAATTTTTACTTTTTGTTACAGGACAGTTTCGTGTGTTAATTTTTTTTTTTTTTTTTTTTTTTATCACCACTAAGGTGGCAAACAAGCTTACGGCCCGCCTGATGGTAAGCGGTCACCGTAGCCTATGGACGCTTGCAACACCAGGGGTATCACTTGCGCGTTGCCGACCCTTCAGAAATCGAATAACTTCTTTCTTAAAGAACTCCATACTGTAGTCCTTGCAGAATACCTTGGCAGGGAGCTCATTCCACAACTTAAGCGTTCGCGGGAGGAAGTTTCTCTGAAACCGCACTGTACGCGACCATTTAGGTTCTAAAGTGTGAGAATGGATTCCCTGCCGATGGCGAGCGGTGCGATGGTAGAAAGTAGCCGTGGGCATCATTTCGAACAATTCCTCAGAACACAACCCATTGTACATACGGTAGAACACACACAGTGAGGCAAAGTCTCTCCTCAGACTTAAGGGCTCGATACCGCAAGTGAGTTTGGAATCGTCGACAATTCTCACAGCCCGTCGTTGAACCGAGTCAAAAGGGCCAAGCTGGTATCCGGGTGCACCTGCCCAGAGATGGCAGCAGTACTCCATATGGGGCCGAACTTGCGACTTGTAAAGTAACAACCTTTGCCCCGACGTGAAGCACTGCTTCGCTCTGTTGAGTACACCAAGTTTTTTGGACGCCAGCTTCACCTTATCTAATAAATGATCTCGGAACTGAACATCGCTGGTGATGTCGACACCAAGGATCCCAATGCTCTTGGAGATAGAGAGGGGAGTGTTCTGGAATTGTGGGACTACAGTGAATGGAGTTTTCTTAGCGGTGAACGCGCACACTTGTGTCTTTGTAGGGTTGAATCGGACCAAGTTTACCCGTCCCCAGTCAGAGACCTGGGACAGTGTGGTCTCGATTTGAGACACAAGTTCTCCGCGGTTTTCCTCCACAACGGAACGAGGGATGTTTGCACGACCCGTGTAAAAAGCGTCTCCAGTACTGTCATCTGCATAGCAATGTATGTTGTTCATGTCCAACATGTCATTGATATGCAGTAGAAACAGCGTAGGAGACAGCACAGAGCCTTGCGGGACACCAGCATTAATGTCCATGCTATCAGAGCAACTACCGTCAACTACGGCTCGTATGCGTCTGCCGGACAAAAAGCTAGCCACCCATTTGCACAAACCCTCGGGCACTCCGTAAGATGGCAACTTCGATAGAAGACCGCGGTGCCAGACCCGATCGAACGCCTTCGCTATGTCCAGGCTACATGCCAATGCCTCCCCCTGACTCTCAATGGCTAGTGCCCATCGGTGTGTGAGATACACTAGAAGGTCACCAGTCGAGCGACCGTGGCGAAAGCCATATTGACGGTCACTGACTAGATCGTGTACTTCTAGGTATCTTAGAAGCTGTGTGTGGATCACACGCTCCATCACCTTAGAGAGGAGAGAGGTAATAGCGATAGGCCTGTAATTCGATGGATCTGATCTATCGCCCTTTTTGGGCACCGGGTGCACATTCGCAGTCTTCCATGAAGACGTAAATTGCCTAGTGTGGTAGGAAAGCGCGAAGAGGCGCGTGAGTACAGGACATAACTTAGGAGCACACTGCTTAAGCACCACTGCTGGTATACCGTCTGGCCCACTCGACTTATGAACGTCTAGAGAAAGTAACGCCCGCCTGACCTCCCGCTGCGTTATGGAGATTTCCGGCATGGTCTTACCGCACCACGGTATAGTCACGGTATAGCGCCTTCATCGTTCATATTCGAGTTCGAGGCAAAGAGACTGCCCAGTAGATCGGCTTTCTCTTTAGCACTATGGGCCAAGTCACCATCGGTCTTTCGCAGTGGTGGTAACGACGACTGGCAGAAGTTCCCTTCGGCAGCTTTGGCAAGCGACCAGAAAGCACGACTCCCAGAAGGATAGCTCGCAAGTCGCCCACCTATTTTGCCGATGAATTGAAATTTTGCTCTGGCAGTTGCTTTCTTACTGAACCTCGAGGCAGCATTTAATTTGCGTTTTAACTCAGAAATATTCGGATCCTTATTAAAACGAGCCGTGGTCCAAGTCTCATATGCATTTTGCTTAAGAATTTTAGCTTTTCTGCAAGACCTATTAAACCACGGTCGTTTTTTGACGCCGGCAGCTACTCGCGGGTTAGGAATATAGCATTCCATACCAGCAAGGATTGTCTCAGTGACTGCGGCTGCGCAGACGTCAGGATCTTCTGAGTTAAAGCAGATCTGCCTCCACGGGTTCGATGCGTAAAATTCTCGCAATCCATCCCAGTCTGCCGACTTATAGTGCCACACACGACGCCAATTAGTTGGCCCAGAAGGATCAGGTTGTGTGCATGACACTTGAGTCCGAACGAGACAGTGGTCCGAGGAGCCAAGAGGCGCATTCACTGAGACGGAGTATCCGTCCGGACGAGTAGTCAGCAGAAGGTCCAGTAAGGAGCTCGTATGTTCCTCTATATCTGGTATTCTCGTTGGAGAAAGTACCAGCTGAGAGAATCCATAGGTCAGAGCAAATTCATGAGCAGATATCCCAGCATAGTTATTGGTTCGAGAACTGAGCCACTCGCGATGGTGGGCGTTAAAGTCTCCCAAAATAACTAGTTCTGCTGTGGGATATTGCTCTAGAACTTTGTCAGTCGTCAAACTCAGATGCGTGAAGAGTCGAGTTACGTCCGTGTCACCGCTATGAGACCTGTATAGGCACGCATAGATACGAGTGTGGCCGCCGTAATCTACGCGCACCCACAATATCGACAGGTCCCTGTCTTCAAGGCTATGAAGGCGGCGACAGCAGATATCCTCCCGGACGTTCGTCCGGCACGGACACGACTCACAAAATTGTGCTCAAGTTTGTAACCGGGATAATGAAGGTATGATGTATCGGCCGGGCAGGATATCTGCGTCTCCGTTAGAAAAAGAATGGTCGGCTGCGCAGTCTCCAGATGGAGGTGGACTGCGTTAAGATTTGCGTGAATACCCCTAATTTTGCAAAAGTCCACATTAAATGTGGATGGAGCGGCCGCTGAATAAACTCTTTTTCTTTTATTTCTTGCCATATTTTTTTTTTTTTTGAAAGGGTTATTTAGATTAAAGATGAGGATTCACTGCACTGACAGCTTAGAGGACAAAAGGTGCGGTACTAGAACTGCCCAAGCTCGCCACAGATGATACGGTTGCTGGCACGGCGGGCGGAAGGGCCCCTGATCCCCTTCTGTTGTAGTAGCCGGGTCCACTCCGGTCTCCTTCTCCGGCACGACTACCACTTCAGATACTTTACACAGGCTGGCGAATCAGCCTCCCAGGGCGGAGATTAAGTTATCCCTGGGTTCGGGATCCCGTTCAACCTTCGGGCGGCCAGCGGTCAGCCGTTTCATCAGGTCTCCCTGACCGCCGAACCAGCACGCCGCGTCTACGCCGAGCATGACAGCAACAAGAACCGCCGGTCCTCCGCTGTCCGCGCAGCGAATCCTCAAAGAGCTCTGGCAACCTTACTCACCGCCAGGAACAAAACACTACTCAATGTTAGTGTTATTATGGCCGCGGTTTTCTGTAAGGTGGAGGTACTTCCCCAGTTCGGGCCGCTCATTCGAGCAAGTACTCGCTATGCCCTGCTTTAGTTGTTCGGGTTCGAGCGAGTACTTGCAGTGCCCTACCTCTCTTGAAATTAGTAAAAATATTAAAAAAATTATTAAAGAGTTTTATAAACAAATTTAAACAGTTTTGATACATTTTAAGTAGACAGTTAAGTGAACCAGTGTAGTAAAATGTGTTCATCTACTCGAAAAAAAAGACGAAATTTTTCATTTCATTTCATTGGGGTTCGAGATGTTGAGCCATTAATAAGGCTTAACCAACTTCCTACTCTCCGGCAAGTTTTACTCCGTTTTCACCACATATCAAATAAATCCAAAAATGTGAAAGATTCTGCGCATGTACTTATTCAAGAAATTATAGAAATGTGGAGTAAATCTTGTAGGTATTCCGACCAGACAACAAAACCACAAGAACTGGCTGCTTTTGAAGAAAAATAGAGGAAGAAATTCTGCCGCACAAAGAAAAAGAGGGCATTTATTTACAAAAGAACTAGACAATCTTTTTAATATTGCCCATGCAAGCGCTATGAATTCGATAAAAATTGCAGAAGACAGAGCGTTTCTCATCGATCAGAGGGGAGAACGTAACATGATTAAGACCTCAATCGACAAGAAACTAGAAAAGGTAAAAGAACGTTCTCTAAAACGGCAGCAAAGATCTGAAAAATTGAGAGAAATGGCTGCTGAAAGTGCTAAAAGTAGACCTTTATTTTCGGTGGTGTCAAAGCAAGAATTAGATCTTGATTGCAGCTTCAGTAGCACTTCTAGTAGTAGCATATCAGAGGATAAGTCCAAACATGAGATTGTAGTGACTGTTCCAAAAAGGATAAAGAGTTCTTCTAGTTCCTGTGACATTGAGCAGTGCGCTTGATCGTAACAAGATCACCGATCGAGAAGCAATGCGACTGATTATTCCATTGTCTGCTTGCACTTAGTTGCAATCCTGCTTCACTCCCAATTTCTCGCAGTAGTATTCGACGCGCAAGAAAGAAAGCGAGAACCGAACACAACTCCAGTATAAAAGAAAAAAATAATATTGATTCTCCATTAGTAATTCATTGGGACGGCAAACTAATGCCCGATATAACTGGCAATCAGAAAGCAGAGCGCCTTCCAATTCTTGTCTCTGGTGATGGTCGTGAAAAACTATTAGGAGTACCTAAACTTACTGCAGGAACGGGGGAACAAATATCTGAAGCTGTTTTTACCACAATAGAACAGTGGAATGTCACAAATAAAGTATGGGCTATGAGTTTTGATACTACTGCATCTAACACCGGTGCTAAAAAGGGAGCTTGTACCCTTTTAGAAGAACAGATAGGACGTGAACTTTTGTGGCTTGCTTGTCTTCATCACGTATTTGAAATAATGCTTTCAAAAATATTAACTCTGTGTTTTGGGCCATCAAGCTCTCCTCAAATCCAACTTTTCAAAAGATTCAGCGAATCATTACCGAAGGAGCACTACGATTGTCTTGACCTAGATAAGAAAGCAGAAAAGTTTGCTAAAAATACTCTCGAGAGTCTAACAATCGCTTTAGCTGGAAAAAATCAACTTCGTGATGCTTACGAAGAGCTAATAAAGCTCATCATGATTGTTTTAAACAAACCACCTGCGAAGATACATTGGCGCGCTCCAGGTCCGATTCATCATGCTCGTTGGATAGTAAAATTGTTGTATGCTTTAAAGAATTTTCTATTTCAAAATAATTTACAAGCATTTAAACTAACCAAAAGAGAAGAAAAACAAATTGTTCGATTTATTAGTTTTGGTGTGCCCATCTACACCAAAATTTGGATCGAAGCGCCTTTGGCAGCAGATGCACAGGTAAATGACTTAGTACTTTTGAAGAGCTTAAAATTGTACGAAGCCATTGATTCCGAAATCGGTATAGCAGCTACGGGTGTCTTAGAGCGTCACTTATGGTATTTGTCAGATGAACTAGTTGCATTTGCCTTGTTTTCTGACAAGCTGTCTGATGGTGAGAAACAGGCCATTGTTCAAAACATTAATTGTGATGGCGGTTATCGTTCAGTACGAGGTGATTCTGCTAAGCTCTCCTCAAATCTTACATGAGAAGCTTTTGCAACACAAAGAACGTTGAAAACCCTGTCAGTTCTTGGTATCAACTGCTGCTGATGTAAATACAATATTTTTGTTACAAAAAAGGGCAATTCGTGCTATTTATAAATTAGGATCTAGGATATCTCTGAGGGATAGGTTTAGGGAAGTAAAAATTTTAACTTTAGTGTCGCAGTACATATATGAAAATCTTTTATATGTACATAAAAATATCAATAGTTTCAGCAAGAAAAGTGACGTTCACAAAGTAAATACTAGAACTAAAAATAAGCTGTTGGTGCATGATACACGTCTACACAAAATAAGTAACTCTTTTATGGGGCAATGTATACACTTTTACAACAAAGTTCCCAATTAAATTCAAAATCTATCAATTAGTAAATTTAAATCTTTTCAAGCAGGTACTTTGTAAAAAGGCATACTACAATATTTCAGATTATGTAAATAATAAAAATCCTTGGGACTGATGATGCTCAATTACAGGATGCATAGGTAAACCAAATTAAAATGGAAAAAACATAAAATTGTACGACTAAAATTTTTTTATATAAAACATTAATTGTATTTTAGTTTATTTGTATTATTGATAGTGTTTTTAAAAGAGTAACTATCGAGTTTCTTGCCGGATTCTTCTCGGTAGAAATCAACAACATTGTGAACCGGCGGGAAGGTGGGCGGGTTCAAAAAATAATATTTTATAACTTTGACGATTCAAAAGTGATTGTAAAATCCTTATTTGAATAAAACATTTTGACTTTGACTTTGAAAGGATTCTTTCTTGCAATTACCTCCAGAGACTTGGAATAACAACGTTGATTACCTTCAAGGCAGAAGCTGCGTCAAAAATTTGCGTGTTGTTAATGATACAGCGGATAGAAGTGTAAAGCTATTTGAAGATAACAACACGATACTCACTAAGAATGAGGAAGAAAAGCAATTTTTACTTCACATTGTTGAACAAAACCGAAAAATCATTCCTACATACTTTTTCATTACACAAACATAGTTTTGAAAGATTGCGACTAATATTATGTAAATTATTGCTTTTTTACTAAATGTACTTAACATTTAAATACTTTATTGATTAAATTATTATACTTATTTGATTAAAATACTTATACTTGTAATATCAATAAACCTTAAATTACGTGTTTTACTTAAAATCCTAAACTTTTTGTCAGAAACTTCTAACTCGATGAGCACCCCCTTGTATATATCATAGAGGACTGAAATTTTTCACACATAATAGGAATGGTAAGCGTAACAAATCAAGGGGGTGGCGATACCTATATCTGAATTTTATTTTTTTACTATATGGGCCTGGACCACCCTAATGGTCATGTTGCGGAATATGTGAAACATGAACCCATTTGGAGTCCCTTGAGCTTGCAGCATGTCTTCTGAATCAGAGTACCTTAATGTTACTACTAATTTAGATTCTACATAACAGCAATCTGAAGACGAAGATGAGGAACCAGAACCACCACCATAGTAGTTATTAAGCGAATAAAGAAGCAGTCAAAGCGTTATGGATTTTTAAATCTATGTACAAAGTCATTACCAAATGTAAGTGATGATTCAGTCAATGTCAGAAAAGCGCGGCATAGCACAGATAGAGGCAATGAAGAATGAGCTGCAGGCATTAGAGGAAATAGATGCGTGAGTTCCTGTGAGTGAATTCTCTTCTAATAAAACTTTAGTATGGCTTTGAAAAAAAGAAGATAGTGATAACAGAGTACGTTACAGACATTCTACAGTGACTAAAGGTTTTTACATCAAGGCCCGGCATTGATTATCAAGAGACTTTCTCACCTGTCAGACATTCTACTTTGAAATTATTATTCGGATTGTCTGTTTAGTAAAATCTTAGATGTCACGCACTAAGATGTTCAAATAGATTTCTTAAATGATTTTCTTAAAGAGGACATTTATATGGTTCAACCAGTTATTAATCGTTATTTAAATAAGAATTATATAATTGTTAAATTTAACAAAGCAATTTATGGCTTAAAGCAATCATCTAGAACCTAGGTCATGGTATAAGAGAGTAGAGCAATGTTTATGAGAGCTAGGTTTTAAAAATAGTTGTTTAGAGCCATGTCTTTTTACAAAAATGAATAATGTGGTAAAAATTGCTTTCACATTGTATGTTGGTGATTTTTTACTTATTTCAATAATCAAATTGAGACTGACAAGTTAATTTCTGTATTGAGTTCTAAGTTTAAGATTAAGAAGTTGGTAAGATAGCGATTCTGCACCCTTGAAATTCGTGCCACAGTCCTAGCGAATTAAATGAGGGAGACCACGCCGACTGACAAACCGCGACAGACATGCGACAAAGACCTCGGTGGCCAAGGCTGAAACGAGCTCCAAATGCACAGCCTTGGAAAACAAACAGACGGAGACGCATAAATAGGCCCCAAAAACGGACCCACGAAATCCAACCCAACCTTAGAGAAAGGTCGAACGGGCCGGAAACGATCGGACGGCAAGTCACCTATTTGTGGCTGGGTCAAGGTGTCCTTTAACTTATAACAAGGGATGCATTTGAAAAAATGACGCTCCGAGCTGCTCGTCTGGCGGACAAAACCAAAAAGTCTCGCTGCAGACAAGCCAGCAATGCGTTGAGACCGGCATGACAGTTCCTAACAAGGCGGTCCCTGATCAGCAACTCAACAAAATGACCGCTCTTGGGCAACAAGGATTCCGAGCCCCATAGGGCAATTCTGAGTTACAAAGCCTACCACCCACTCGCAAAAACTCCGACTCGTCCAGAAACAAATTGAGACGAGCAAGACTTCCCCGCAATTTGCAAGCCACACAAAACCCCCCCAGAGAGGGTGATTGATAACTTGCGAGGCAATCAGGCCCCGTAAAGCGCAATATGAGGGATTCAAGGACCTTGGCACGTGACGCCAATCCAGAGACACCGCAGAAGACTGGATTTGGGAGAAACGATTGGCCACTAAGGTCTCTAGGGCATTAAGGGCCTTGAGCCAAGACAACACGATTTGGCTGCCTGTCCATGCCGTGACGGAGTCAAATTGGACCCATTGACCCACTATGGAGAAGACGTGGTTGAGGAGTCGAGTCAACAATGCAGCTCCTGATAACTCCAGCTTGGGGATTGTCAATTTGGTTCGCATAGGTGCAACCTTGCTCTTTGCGACCACCGGACTGACGCGGACATAACCATTGCTGTCAACAATGCGGAGATAAACGACAGCCGCATAACCGGATTCCGACGCATCAGAGAACCCGTGAAGACTGGCCCGATAACGACCTGGGGGTAAGATCGACCGAGGCACGGAGACATGTTGAAGGTCCGAAATTGTCTCATAAAAACGTAGCCAATAAGACAACAAGTCTTCGGTGAACGGGGTATCCCAGTCGAGACCAGAAATCCAGAGCTACAGGAGTCACCTAACGATTGGGGTCAAAGACCCGCGCTACTGTGGACAGAACCAGCCTTTTAGTCCAACTCTTCATTGTGTCTGACTGTTCAACCGAGTAGGTGAAGATATGTTGAACTGGCCGATATTGAACTCCGAGGACTGCGATGTGAATTGAAAATCCATTTCCTCAGTTCATAACCACCTGCCGGTAACAAGCCGATTAGCTCATCCCTCAGGACTAACGCTTCCTCCACAGACGAAGCACCCGTACAAATATCGTCGACGTAGGCGTCAGAAGGGAAGACAGCAGCTGCGCGCGGGAAATTCAGACGCTCACGATCAGCCAAGATTAGCAACGAGCGAATTGCTACCCCGGGTGGGGACGGGGGCGATTGGGTTCGATTCAGTGGCGACGAACCCCCGCCCGTGCGAGCCGTAGACACACCTGCATGAGTCATCCTCTCGGATGGGCATACATAAGTCGGGGTGGTGACCCCCACCACACTTTTTACAAGGTCGCGGCTGACGACAGTCCTTGACTAGGTGCTCCCCAAAACAATAGTAATATAGGCCTAGCCTAAGGATCAGAAATCGTTTTCGGGCCACCCCAGATTTTCTTTACGGTTCGTAACACACCCCACACCGTACAGTCCGTTCAACTGTCAAAATTTTAGGGAACCGAAACCTCGCAATACCCAGTGTCAAAAGTAGGTATGTGTGACGCCGAGTCACCTCCGTGCAACTGTTCGAAACGAGCCCTAACGTCATTGAGCAATTTGTTTAAAACAATGTGTAATAATAAAAATCGGCTACGTGCGAGTCAGTCTTGCGCACGAAGGGTTCCGTACCATTATTTATAAAAATGGCAAAAAAAATCACGTTTGTTTTATGGGAGCCCCCCTTAAATATTTGTTTAATTTTAATTTAATTATTTATTTTGAAAGTAACTATATAACTAAATATTCAGTGCATATTTTAAGCGTCTACCTGTTGCCGTTATCAATATCAAACAAAATCGAGCAAAAAAATCACGTTTGTTGTATGGGAGCCCCCTTAAATATTTAATTAATTCTGTTTTTTATTATTTGTTAATATAGCGGCAACAGAAATACATCTTCTGTGAAAATTTCAACTGTCTAACTATCACGGTTCATGAGATACAGCCTGATGACAGACGGACAGCGGAGCTAGTAATAGGGTTTCGCTAATTACCCTTCGGGTACGGAACCCTATGATTATCCGCAATGCGTCGGTTATTTTGGTACCGCTTCACTAATACTTCCTGGCTATATTATAATTGACATCCGCGATGTCCAAATGTTTTACTAAACAGAGAGGCTCACCCCTGATCGACGTTAAAATGTTACTTAATTTTTGTGAGTCAGATAAGTCAGTACGTCGGTGCACAATGCTACCAAAAAGTGTGATAAAATTAGTCCACTCATCCAATGATCCGCTAAAATGAGGAATATCCAAGGTTGGCAACCGTTCGTTGCATTTTTGTTCCGAAACCTCCTTCCTACTTTCTGGCTGCGGGGTAGCCTCTAATTTCGACACAGCCTCGTTAAACTCGTCCACTACTGATATACAAAAATCATAATCAGAATTTACTGCCTTTGGATAGTTTCGTCATCTGTTAACGATAAGTTATGCCTGATCCAGCTCACTGACTCTCGTCAGAAACTGTGCCGCTCTTTACTTTAATGCAAACATCCTATCTTCCCGTTTTACCAATCCTACAACACATGTTAACCACCGTGTGAGATTGATTAAAACAGCTTTGTGCTCCTTGACCGATGACGTCATTTTATATAATGAAATTAACGCACAAACAAACTAAAACAGGACCACAAACAAACGTCTCTATACAGTCGATATATACAGTTTGTTATAGCAACCAATTTGATAGCGTAAAAGTATAAACCCCAAAACACCCAACTACAATGTACAAAACCCCGACTTAAAAATTACAAAAATAAATAAGTTAAGTTCAGTTACCGTACGAGAGCTTCAATACAAGCACGCGTGCATCATCAAATAGATTTACAAAATATATTTTTTTGTTAGACATTCAAAATTGTACCTTATCCCCTGTGAATAAGTGCTATATTTAACTGTTGCTACTCCTGCCTTCGTTTAAAGAAAACAAGAATTGAACAACTGTTACCTGTTTTCTACTCTACATTACCCTACATCTACCGAAATGAGTATGCAGTATTCACCTCCGCACAAAAATCTCCTCTCCTCACAACCGGATATATCTCAAAGCACTGATATTGAGCTAACTGATCCCACATCTATTCATCAGCGTAAGAAAAGGCAGCGTCTTCTGAGGACGTTGAAACTGACCTAACTCTTACGGATTTTCGACAAGAGATTCTCGGGAAGTTTAAAGAAATGTTTGATGCGCAATCCAGACTGAGCCTGGATATTGCCAATGTTATGGATCAACTATCTGATGTCAGAAAATCGTACCAATTATTATCTCAGGAACAGGATAATTTAAAATCTGAACTCACAGATCATAAAAAGTCAACATCTGAAAAAATTGACTTTATTGAACAAAAATTATCAGACGCCAACATCACAATAAGTTCGCTTCAAAATTGCTTAAATGACTGAATGAATGAATGACGCAGCTGTAGCTAACTTACACATTATCTGCGCCTAAATTCCTCATGGAAGATCACATGAACAGCAATTAACCACTTTTTTTGAACACATTGATAACAGTTTAGTTAACACGCTGACAAATGACGTTTTTCTTGTTTTAGGTGATTTTAATATTTCTCAACCCAGCTGGGTGCACAATAACGCAAGTGATAGCATGTTTACCGGCCCAAGTAATTATCAGTTAGTCTTTCTTGTCTATAAATTAATGAGTTACTCCTCAATGTTGCAATATAATACTGCTTTTAACTATAACAACCGATTATTAGACCTAGTTTTTTGCAACATTAAATGCGACGTGGTACACTGTACCCAGCCACTTGTGCCAGAAGACTTTCATCATAAAGCCTTGAATATTACCTTATCTGCGGACATTCAGAAAACCCTATCAAATAATAAACACATCAAAAAAATGTTTTTTAAAGCTGATTATGAAACTATCTGCAAAGAGCTCTCTGCAGTTGACTGGAACAAAGAGTTTACAGCATTTACAGATATTAATTCCATCACAGATTACTTCTATAAAACCTTAAATAACTTAATAAGTAAATATGTACCTAACCGTACAATTAGCTCAAACTCCAAATGCCCACCGTGGTACTCTAAGTCTTTAATAAAGTTGAACAGAGAAAAATTTAAGTTTCACAAAAAATGGAAAAAATATGGTAATCAATGTGATTATAATAACTTCTCTGTTTTAAGATCACGTTTCAAAAAAATGGAAAAAAATAATTATGAAATGTATTTAGAAAATAGTGAAAATTATATCAGGAAAAATCCAAACTTCTTTTGGGCGTATATTAAATCCAAAAAACAGAATAATAACGACATCCCAGATAAAATGTTCTATCAAGGTCAAGTCTTAAATACCGGCATTGACATCTGTAACGCTTTTAATAACTATTTTCATTCTGTATTTGTAAAACACAATGAAAATAACACTCGATCTTACCAAGCTAAAAGCGATTGTATTGTAAACATAAACTTAAAGACTCGGTTCGCCATGAATTAAATACAATTAATATCAAGAAAGGCTATGATGGAATACATCCCTACTTTATTTTTAAGTGCTCAAAGCAGCTCCTAATTAAAATTGTTTACATATAGCAGCTGTCGATCAGTTCAGGAACTTTTCCCGAAATTTGAAAAAAATCCATCGTTACACCAATTCCTAAAAACACTAAAACTAACCAAATAACCGAGTATAGACCTATCTCAAAACCAAGTATATTCGGTAAAATACTTGAAAAAATGGTGAGCTCTCAGCTATCATATGCTTATGTTAACCAAATATCCAATAATCAACATGGTTTTATAAAGGGACGAAGCGTTGAATCTAACTTACTTTTACAGAGTTTGTACTATCTGCAAACGACAAAAATCTTCAGGTAGATGTTGTGTACACCGACTTTTCTAAAGCATTTGATAAAATAAATCACAATCTTTTGTTAGAGAAGCTTTGGGGGAACTGTGTTCACGGCAGCCTCCTAAGATGGATAGAGTCATATGTTAAGAATCGCTCCCAAGCAGTTTTTCTAAAGGGTTACTGTTCTGAATTCCTAGATATACCCTCAGGAATTCCACAGGGATCCCATATCGGACCGTTGCTTTTTAATATTTATATCAATGATATTCATGGTAAACTAGATGACTCCAGCAACCTTTTAATGTATGCTGACGATGCCAAACTATATAGAATTATTTCAAAAGAAACTGACTGTGTTAAATTACAATCGGAACTTGACACTCTTGCTGGATACTGTAACAATAATGAACTTTTCTTAAATATAGATAAATGCTCTGTCATAAGCTACACACGCAAAAAGAAACTAATATACTTCTCTTACAAGTTATTTGACAAATCACTTGTGCGTGTACAAAGCGTACGTGACCTAGGAGTTATTATAGATGACAAATTATCGTTTAACGAACACATTGACTCCATAATACTAAAAGTATACATCAGCATATTCATCAGCAGAGTCACTAAGCCATTTAAACATATATTAACACTTAAAATATTATATTTCACCTTTATTAGGTCTGTTCTCGAATTTGCATCTGCTGTTTGGTCACCCCAATACAAATGTCACATCGAAAGGATCGAAAAATTCAGAAAAAAATCATTATACTGCTTAATTACAGATTCGGAAACGTAAATAGTGCACTATTCCCAGAAAGATTCAACATTTCTTCTCTTGAAAACCGACGAATTATAATAGATCAATGTACATTATTTAAAATAATTAACAATAAAATACAATGTCCACAGTTATTGAATAACATATCTTTTATCAGCCATAGTAAATTCTTAGCTCACCCCTCACGTGTAAGGAAATTAAACGATAAGTATTTACATGTATTTGTAACCCCGAAAGCATCAAAAAAATATACCGAAAACAGATTTTGTATACGTGCACCCGATTACTATAATAAACACTTTTGCGGATTGGACCAACTTAACTCACATATAGATATATTCAGTAATTTAGTTGCAACTTTCAAAATATCTGTAAGAAAACGACTTGATCAACTTTACCATCATCTGTAATTTAACTTAATGTTTTTCTAATGTAATGAAACATGCAGATTTTAGTATATATATATACACATATTAGTACCTACCCCCTAAATATCCCAATGTCAATTTCTTTAAAAACTTAATGATATATTCAAACAAATTAAAAAATAAAATAAAATTGCTGTATTCAGGATAAAATTAAACAATATTAAGTAAATATTTTATATTATTGGATTTAATTCTTAACAATCTCACAGTGTTAAAAAATAAATACATATACACTTTGTAATTATTCCTTTATTTAGCTAAGTAATCGGTACTCGTATGCTTGTAAACCCTATTGTAAATACAATAACCTCTTTCAATCAATAATTTACACTTACAATAACTATATTATCTTATTTTATATAACTTAAATTGATTCTGTTTCTTTTATTTCAAAATATAAATGAATCTCGCCTTGTGCTTAACTACATTGTCTCAACCATGTACTTAATTATAGCTCTTAATAACTATCATAATTAATCATGTAACGACACTATAGGTCTAATTAATTAAATAAAATGTATTGTATTTTTCACTGTCTGTAAATGACCGTTTGTTGTCTTAAAATGAATAAATAAAAAATAAAAAATTGACCGATGAAATTAACACACAAACAAACTAAAACAGGACCACAAACAAACGACTCTGTACAGTCGATATATACAGTTTGTTATAGCAACCAATTTGATAGCGTAAAAGTATAAACCCCAAAAAACCCAACTACAATGTACAAAACCCCGACTTAACAATTACAAAAATAAATACGTTAACTTACAATCCGTCATAAAACAACAATATTTATTCCGATCTATTTTAACCGCAACAACAAAAAAAGTGGTTAAGTATAAGCTAATATTATTATGTCCGACGAACGATTAGATAACGAGACCTTACCTGCCTAAGCTACGTGACCCCGAAGTCACGATTTGTAAATTTAATTTACTGTAAATTCGATGAAAACAAACTAACCGTAAATTTCAAATAATTTGTAATACGATCTAAACAAAAACAAACGAAAGTGGCCCGAACCACACTCTAAGCTACCAGCTTGTTGGTTACTAGAACTATGCTCTAAGACTTAGCCAATTTTGGCGTTAGATTTTATGTTCACGGTTTGTGTGTAATATGTGGTGTAGTGTCTACGGATATGTCTGTTTGTGTGGTTGTAATTACTTTCACTCAAACCATATAAAATATAAAATTAGATCGAAAAAGAACAGCCGCGACCTTTCAACAGATTATATGTGACTGACGTGACGTCGCGCACAGAGTAAGCAAAGAATGAATGCCTAGCTCGACCGATCCGAATACCAACTAGATGATTCATTCTTTCGCGAACAAATAATGTGTGCAAGAAATTCCATATCAACAACTGATTGGAAGTTTGATGTTTTTATCTGTCCTTACAAGACCTGATATATCTTATAGTGTCAGTTTCCTTAGTCAATTTAATAAGTCATACAAATTTTCGTCCAAATTATGTAAAGATAATAGTAAGGTATCTTAAGAAAACGAAGAAGTTTTGTTTGAACTTGTTAGATATGTTGATGCCGATTGAGCATAATACTTTAGATCGTAAATCATATACAGTCAGGCCCAGCTATTTCCTGGGAGAGCAGAAAACACAGACCAGTGGCCTTGTCAAGTATGGAGTCTGAATATGTGGCTATAGCTGAGGAATGCAAGAAAGCTATATATTTGAGATCTTATTATGTGAACTTACTGGTAATCTTTGTTCTGTGTCATTGCAATAGCAAAATTACAAATACAAATGATTGTGTTATATATTAAGGCAGAAAATCGCCTTAGTAACACTCAGCATCATTAAAATACTAAAGGTACCTAGTTATTTAAATATAATTCGTTTATATTTTTTCTGTGTACTTAATCCAGAAATTATAATGTCGAATAAAGTTACCGTAATACCGAATAAAGTGTCGGCTCAAGACCGTTATAAATAAATAAATAATTCCAATACAATTCAAAGACAAAATGTTTCAACAAAAGGAATTTGTAATTTACTAGTAAATTTGACAAGTGGCGAAGCTATAATAGACTACAAAAACTTTGGTTAAGGTGCTCTTATGCCCACCGCACTCGTAAAATGTACTCATGGACTTGCGAAATGCGAAATTACTAAACCTTTGAGTGTGACTGAGTACGATAACAAACCTTGTAAAGTGAATAAATTCAATGATCTTAATGATACGGAAATTGAAGAAATACTGACAGATAACTTAACTAGGCTTAGGATAGATCACATGAATGACGCAAAGCAATTTATAACTTGTGCTTAGAATAAAAAGATATATTTTACAGCGAAAAATTACCACTGACAAACGAGGTGAAATCAGAACAGTAAACGAAGACCCAAAATACGTAAAACCGTATACTCCACCCGAAGTTATCAATGACGAAATATATAAACAAGTGTACAAACTGTTAGATAATAATATTATCCAAGAATCACACTCACTCTGGAGTACACCTGTTCACCTGGTGCCTAAGAAGCCTGACGCATCGGACGAAAAAAGGTTAAAAAAAACACATTTATTGACAAATTTTAAAAATAACTTAATAACTACTTAGCAGTCTCTTTTTTAATACAAGGCAATTATGTCAGTTGACTTTTCAGCTAAGACACCTCTGACTCTCGAGCTAGGTAATCCTGTGTTATGAGAGCCAGATTAGATAAATGGACTAAATTGTGGACAGACATACTCCACTAAAAAAAAGTTAGTTACTGAGGAGTGCTAGTTAATCTTATGTAGCTACAATTACATGACAAAGCAGCACGTAAAAAACAAATAAGTAACAGATGACTGTGTGTGTGTGGGTATGTGTGCGTGAGTTTTTAATTTTTGTGTACGACTAGATATATGATGTGAGGTGACATACTCAAGCAAGGACTTTTGCATAATGTATTTGCACTAGAAGAAGGTATACAAGAGTGAACTTTACTATAAAAGGTATTTATTGGTGGTTGAAGCTTGGATTCCATGGCGAAGGCAACAGCTTGAGTCCTTTTCACATTTAGCGTAAGAAGGTTACTAGATAGCCAGTTAGTTACAATTTTTAAACTGTCTTTGGCATTTTTACGGTCTTAGTCCCAAGTTTTTCCTGGATGCCTTATGCTCCTTAATATACCAGGTGTTATCCACGGTTTACTTATAAAGCATTTAGGTGACGTTTTGGCAGTTAAGATGTGTTATTTAATGATTACAGCCACAGAAGTTACAAACTGTGTGGTTGCCGTTTTCGTTGCTAACAATGTCACTAAAATATTTTTTTCAATGTCGGAATACTGCTGAAAAGTCAATTTTTATATAAGTCTTTTGAGTCGCGATACTGACAGTGATTTGACAGTCTAGGATAGCAGTAATAGCATCTTAGAATTTGAATTTGAATTTATGGGCAGGCAGCATTCCATGTGCGACAGCATCAGGTAAATATTCTTCAGCATGCAAGTCCATGACATCCAAACAAATATTAATATTTACATCTCCAATTAAAGCAACAGTTTTATAGTTAAATACCGACATTAAGATTTCATCAGCGTCAGATGCTGTTGAAGAGTCAATGTAAGCGGATGACTGCTCTGGACTGCACTGGTACGCTTTAAAGTAGCCTACCTTATCGATGTCATTAATCACATTCTGTTACTACTTGAAATAATTTCAGGTACCCACACATACCTTAAGAGCCAAGACATTTGAATCGAATTAAAATTTGCCTACGGCTACACTATATTTCAGACAACAGCTACTAGAGTTTGTTTTAAGGATTTTCATACACCACTGCTCTGATTTTCAGGCTTTTTCTTCAAGTTTTGTTTTAAAATTATATTTGTATTTTCAAGTGTCAATCTGTCCCTTACATACTTCTAGAGTTATAAGTTGTTTTAGTCTTACAATGCTGAAGGAAGTACGACTGTCGGTTATCTGGTTTTGGCAAGCTGCAAGAACTAAGTTTAAGGTGACATGCTTACCTTCTCGTTTATCTTTTAATTTTCTTAACGCATTTTTTTGTAAAACAGAGAGTATTTATGTGTCTATATCTGAGCTAAGAGATGTTTTACCAAATTCACGTCAAAGTGTGTGCAAAAAATGGTGCATGTTGCCAGCTGGCAGTCAGCGCCCGCCCGGCTGTTCCGGCGACAGACAACAAAAATAACAGGTCACTCACTCCTTTGTATAGTTCCGTATATCGAAAGGTTACGTTTTCTGCTCGCCGCTGATTCTATCTACGAATCCAATCACTGACCTAACCTAAAAGTTGTTAAATGATGGGTCTACAAAGGGACATTGCAAAACGAATTAATAAATGACTTAAAGTTAACAAATGCTTTGAGCACTCAACATATTAAAGTAATTTAGCTAGACTAATAAAATAATTGATCCATAATAATTAATTCTGGCTCATAGCTTGTTGTAATAGGCTCAGACACGACTAGAGGTTTTTATTTGTAGGTCGGCTTCTTACTTTACTTTTTTTTTATTCGTGCAAGACAACGCTTGCTCGCATGAATATGTCGACTCGCCATAGTGCCTCACTTTTCACTTCACTGTAGCATTCTGGAAGACTATTCCATGCGCCAAATATAAGTCCCACAACTTCTAAATAGCCGTCATCTACAAAACAACATGTAAATAACTGAACTACAGTGACAATGCAACCTAAGTGAAAACGCGCAAAAACCACAAGAAATAAAATTAACACATGTACTGTTCCGTGTTAATTTTATTGCTTGGGGTTTATGCACTTTGCGGTTTGCTGAAAGTTTTTCGTATACAGTATTCAGAGTCAAATGCGAACATAATATCCAAAGCTGCGCAAGGGAACTTTTGCCAGTCGTCGTTACCACCACTGCGAAAGACCGATGGTGACTTGGCCCATAGTGCTAAAGAGAAGGCCGATCTACTGGGCAGTCTCTTTGCCACGAACTCGAACATGAACGATGAAGGCGCTGTACCACCTACTATACCGTGGTGCGGTAAGACCATGCCGGAAATCTCAATAACGCAGCAGGAGGTTCGGCGGGCGTTGCTTTCTCTAGACGTTCATAAGCCCAGTGGGCCAGACGGTATACCAGCAGTGGTGCTTAAGCAGTGTGCTCCTGAGTTATGTCCTGTACTCACGCGCCTCTTCGCGCTTTCCTACCACACTAGGCAATTTCCGTCTTCATGGAAGACTGCGAATGTGCACCCGGTGCCCAATAAGGGCGATAGATCAGATTCATCGAATAACAGGCCTATCGCTATTACCTCTCTCCTCTCCAAGGTGATGGAGCGTGTGATCAACACACAGCTTCTAAGATACCTAGAAGTACACGACCTGGTCAGTGACCGTCAATATGGCTTTCGCCACGGTCGCTCGACTGGTGACCTTCTAGTGTATCTCACACACCGATGGGCACTAGCCATTGAGAGTCAGGGGGTGGCATTGGCATGTAGCCTGGACATAGCGAAGGCGTTCGATCGGGTCTGGCACCGGGGTCTTCTATCGAAGTTGCCATCTTACGGAGTGCCCGAGGGTTTGTGCAAATGGATGGCTAGCTTTTTGTCCGGCAGACGCATACGAACCGTAGTTGACGGTAGTTGCTCTGATAGCATGGACATTAATGCTGGTGTCCCGCAAGGCTCTGTGCTGTCTCCTACGCTGTCTCTACTGCATATCAATGACATGTTGGACATCAACAACATACATTGCTATGCAGATGACAGTACTGGAGACGATTTTTACACGGGTCGTGCAAACATCCCTCCTTCCGTTGTGGAGGAAAACCGCGGAGAACTTACTCAACATAGCGAAGCAGTACTTCACGTCGGGGCAGAGGTTGTTACTTTACAAGTCGCAAGTTCGGCCCCATATGGAGTACTGCTGCCATCTCTGGTCGGGTGCACCCGGATACCAGCTTGGCCCTTTTGACTCGGTTCAACGACGGGCTGTGAAAATTGTCAACGATTCCAAACTCACTTGCGGTATCGAGCCCTTAAGACTGAGGAGAGACTTTGCCTCCCTGTTTGTGTTCTACCGCTTGTACAATGGGATGTGTTCTGAGGAATTGTTCAAAATGATGCCCACGGCTACTTTCTACCATCGCACCGCTCGCCATCGGCAGGGAATTCATTCTCACACTTTAGAACCTAAATGGTCGCGTACAGTGCGGTTTCAAAAAAACTTCCTCCCGCGAACGCTTAAGTTGTGGAATGAGCTCCCTGCCAAGGTTTTCTGCAAGGACTACAGTATTACGATGACCGCTTACCATCAGGTGGACCGTAAGCTTGTTTGCCACCTTAGTGGTATAAAAAAATAAAAATAAAAATTCACTATACGGTAAAACCAAATGCGGTAAATATGCGACAGTGCGAGTGAGACACGATTTTGAGGTTTTCATAGCAAAATAATATTTTTTTACGTAAGGAACTGCAGAGCCACAACTTCACATCGGAAGAGCCGCCGGTTGCCGAACCCTAAGTGTAGGTGTAAGTTGTCGATTCGCTCTGAACGAAATCCCGTTTTTTACTTGAATGTATTAAATTGTAACCAGTGTCTTTCTATCTTATCTATATGAGTATTGTGTGTATTTGAGAGTTGTTGTAAGGATTCCAACACGGCTTGCGAATTCTTAACGACTACGTACGCGACTGTCAAAGTGTAGCTTGTAAGTATATACATTTTTAAAAGGTTTACCCATACACAAAATGAAGCCAAGTTGTTTGTATGCTTTATTTAGCATTTTATCTAGATGTGGTACAAAAGTAAGTCTCGAATCTATAATAACTCCCAGGTCACGGGTCTCTGTTACCCTGGTGAAAGTTTTACTACAAAGATTGTAATTAAAGACAACGGGATTAGATTTTCTAGAGTAGGATATAATTCTGCATTTTTCAGGGTTTATAAATAAATCATTTAATTTACAATAATTCTTGAGATTACCTTTACGGTAAAGTAAGGTCAAGTAGGTACTGTAGCTACCTTGTCGCGACTCGCTTTAGGATTACTCTTGAGCTTCGTTCTCGATATTAGCAAAAATACATGTAGTTTCACACTTGGACTCGCTATCTTGCACTATATTTTAGAGTAGAAATAAAAATAAAAATGTGGGTATAATTGAAATCCGATAATCTGCGTTTCGTTTTAACCTTTCGTTGTCATTCACATTTTAGTGCTTCGCCGTCTTGTACATTAAAATTAATTTAACAGCTTAGGGAATCATTTCTCATCAAGTTATAAGAGTAACCTTCAGTGTAAAATGCCTAAATATTGTGACGATGAATATGAGTCTGGCTAAGAAGATTAAAAGACTGGAACGGAAAATTAAACATCGACGTCGTCGTCGTTACCGTGATGACGACATTGAGTCATCATTAATCTGAGCGCAATAATGTTTCGCCTTATAACCGACCAGGTGGGTTTATGTTATAATTATATTATTACATGCCAACCTCTGCCCGGCTATATCTTCTGTTCTGAAAGTATATTCCTACTTATTACTTAAAACTCAAAAGTGGCAAACAAGCTTTCAGTCCGCCTGATGGTAAGCGGTCACTGTAGCCTATGGACGCTTGCAACACCAGGGGTATCACTTGCGCGTTGCCGACCCTTCAGAAATCTAATAACTTCTTTCTTGAAGAACTCCATACTGTAGTTCTTGCAGAAAACCTTGGCAGGGAGCTCATTCCACAACTTGAGGACGCGTTCACGGGAGGAAGTTTATCTGAAACCGCACTGTTCGCGACCATTTAGGTTCTAAAGTGTGAGAATGAATTCCCTGCCGATGGCGAGCGGTGCGATGGTAGAAAGTAGCCGTGGGCATCATTTCGAACAATTCCTCAGAACACAACCCATTGTACAAGCGGTAGAACTCACACAGGGAGGCAAAGTCTCTCCTCAGACTTAAGGGCTCGATACCGCAAGTGAGTTTGGAATCGTTGACAATTCTCACAGCCCGTCGTTGAACCGAGTCAAAAGGGCCAAGCTGGTATCCGGGTGCACCCGACCAGAGATGGCAGCAGTACTCCATATGGGTCCGAACTTGCGACTTGTAAAGTAACAACCTTTGCCCCGACGTGAAGCACTGCTTCGCTCTGTTGAGTACACCAAGTTTTTTGGACGCCAGTTTCACTTTATCTTGTAAATGATCTCGGAACTGAACATCGCTGAAGATGTCGACACCAAGGATCCCAATGCTCTTGGAGATGTAGAGGGGAGTGTTCTGGAATTGTGGGACTACAGTAAATGGAGTTTTCTTAGCGGTGAACGCGCACACTTGTGTCTTTGTAGAGTTGAATCGGAGCAAGTTTACTCGTTCCCAGTCAGAGACCTTGGACAGTGTGGTCTCGATTTGAGACACAAGTTCTCCGCGGTTTTCCTCCACAACGGAAGGAGGGATGTTTGCACGACCCGTGTAAAAATCGTCTCCAGTACTGTCATCTGCATAGCAATGTATGTTGTTGATGTCCAACATGTCATTGATATGCAGTAAAAACAGCGTAGGAGACAGCACAGAGCCTTGGGACACCAGCATTAATGTCCATGCTATCAAAGCAACTAGCGTCAACTACGGTTCGTATGCGTCTGCCGGACAAAAAGCTAGCCACCCATTTGCACAAACCCTCGGGCACTCCGTAAGATGGCAACTTCGATAGAAGACCCCGGTGCCAGACCCGATCGAACGCCTTCGCTATGTCCAGGCTACATGCCAATGCCTCCCCCTGACTCTCAATGGCGATCGGTGTGTGAGATACACTAGAAGGTCACCAGTCGAGCGACCGTGGCGAAAGCCATATTGACGGTCACTGACCAGGTCGTGTACTTCTAGGTATCTTAGAAGCTGTGTGTTGATCACACGCTCCATCACCTTGGAGAGGAGAGAGGTAATAGCGATAGGCCTGTAATTCGATGGATCTGATCTATCGCCCTTTTTGGGCACCGGGAGCACATTCGCAGTCTTCCATGAAGACGGAAATTGCCTCGTGTGGTAGGAAGCGCGAAGAGGCGCGTGAGTACAGGACATAAATCAGGAGCACACTGCTTAAGCACCACTGCTCATATACCGTCTGGCCCACTCGACTTATGAACGTCTAGAGAAAGCAATGCCCGCCGGACCTCTCGCTGCGTTATGGAGATTTCCGGCATGGTCTTACCGCATCACGGTATAGTAGGTGGTACAGCGCCTTCATCGTTCATGTTCGAGTTCGAGGCAAAGAGACTGCCCAGTAGATCGACTTTCTCTTTAGCACTATGGACCAAGTCACCATCGGTCTTTCGCAGAGGTGGCAACGATGACTGGCAAAAGTTCCCTTCGGCAGCTTTGGCAAGCGACCAGAAACCACGACTCCCAGAAGGATAGCTCGCAAGTCGCCAATCTATTTTGCCGATGAATTGGAATTTTGCTCTGGCAGTTGCTTTCTTACTGAACCTCGAGGCAGCATTTAATTTGCGTTTTAACTCAGAAATATTCGGATCCTTGTTATTACGAGCCAGTGGTCCAAGCCTCATATGCTTTTCTGCAAGACCTTTTAAACCACGGTCGTTTTTTGACGCCGGCAGCTACTCGCGGGTTAGGAATATAGCATTCCATACCAACAAGGATTGTCTCAGTGACTGCGGCTGCGCAGACGTCAGGATCTTCTGAGCTAAAGCAGATCTGCCTCCACGGGTACGATGCGTAAAATTCTCGCAATCCATCCCAGTCTGCCGACTTATAGTGCCACACACGACACCAATTACTTGGCCCAGATGGATCGGGTTGTGAGCATGACATTTGAGTCCGAATGAGACAGTGGTCCGAGGAGCCAAGAGGCGCATCCACTGAGACGGAGTATCCGTCCGGACGAGTATCAGCTCTGCTTTTAGCATTGATATATTCGCGTCAATGCCACTTTTTTGCAGACAAGCCACCAATTCCTCTTTTCTATTAGCTTGGGTAGGTGCTTTATTATTTTGCACCGAATGATAAGGGACGTTATCCATTAATATAACTGAAGGCTCTAGCAGGCCTGGTAGCAACACATCCTGGAACCACTCCTTAAATGAAGCCGCATTCATTTCTTCATGGTAGTCAGTAGTGGTTTTTGACTCAAATGCCAATAAACCGTTTTCCACGAAATCATACTTCGCACAACCAGCGTAGCATATTATAAGCCGTGCTCCTTTACCCATTGGAACTTTCGACGTTGACGCTTGAGTGTCATCTGTCCAAGAACAAAGCTATCAATGTCTGTTATAGTTTTAGTTCTGCGTTTCTTTTTTGGTCTCGTAAAATATTTCAGACAAGCCGAACTTTTCTTTATTAATATTTGTTATCGTCCGTTTGCTCACTCCAAGTGCCTGAGAGATGCGTTCTTGGACCTGGTCGACAGGAATTAAAGGTCCGCCATTTTGTCTTTCACGCTCAAAGTAATCTTGTAGCTTGATAAGTAGTTCACGAGTTTCACTTTCCAATGTTTGACCGCGTTTAGGTATTGTTATTATGCACCAAAAGTCCAGATTAGCGCAGAGGTCAGTATATCAAGAAGAACAGTTAGTGCAGTCATTGAAGCGTTATTGGTCCGAATTTTTTTACTGTGAACCGATTTGCATGAAATTTTGGAATTAGGTTCATCTTACACTTAACTTCAAAAGTGAAAATGATCTGAACTCCGCACCCACCCTGGGGATGGTTGCCACCCCTTCTCGGTGGTGTAAATTTTTTTTTCAAAATAATATAATAGAAGACCTAATTTTAAAGTCAAAGTCAAAGTCAAAATGGTTTATTCAAATAAGGATTTTACAATCACTTTTGAATCGTCAAAGTTATAAAATATTATTTTTTGAACCCTCCCACCTTCCCGCCGGTTCACAATGTTGTTGATTTCTACCGAGAACAATCCGGCAAGAAACTCGATAGTTACTCTTTTAAAAACACTATCAATAATACAAATAAACTAAAATACAATTAATGTTTTAAATAAAAATTTTTTAGTCGTACAATTTTATGTTATTTCCATTTTAATTTGGTTTACCTATGCATCCTATAATTGAGCATCATCAGTCCCAAGGATTTTTATCATTTACATAGTCTGAAATATTGTAGTATGCCTTTTTACAAAGTACCTGCTTCATAAAAGATTTAAATTTACTTATTGATAGATTTTGAATTTTATTGGGAACTTTTTGTGTAGATGTGTATCATGCACCAACAAAAAATTTACAATTTTAGAAAGGGCATTATTTAATTCATTATGTCTGTCGTCTCTTAACTTTAAAAAGCAAAGGGGTGTCATCAGCAAATAAGATAATGTCATGGTTTTTTACACGATTTAAGAATAAAATGTTCTATAAAGTTTTTCAAAAAACCCAATACTTTTCTCTCCAGATATTGGCAATTGAAAATTCGAAAGTTTTTCACGGTTTTCACCGGTTTTTACTGAAGAAATCAGTTTTTTTTTAAGTGTTCTAAGTGCAATATTAAGCTAGATATTAAAGATCAAATCCGTTTTTTAATTTGTCTGAAATTTAATCGATGTATTCAATGCCATCTAGCGGCGAGAAGATACATTTGATGCATTCTTATGAAATAGGGGTTTGTAGTGCTTAAAACAAGCTTTAAAATGAGCACTGTTAAAAGTCTTTTGCACGTAAAATGAGTGAGCTGTAATGCAAATAAGAGAAACATCTAATGGTCTTTTCTTTTTAAACAATGGGTTTCATAAGTGCCAATTCCACCAAGATTAAAATTAATCGTATTCCGTCTAGAATTAACTTACTTATAAAGAGTTTGATGGGTTCTAGCAGTTTGGCTGCTTTAGGACACATACTTGCAAAAAAATCACGATTTTAAGAAAAAAAATTTTTCGATTTTTACGAAAACCACCTTCTTTTCATAATATCTCAAAAATGATGAAAGATACGTATAAAAGTATACTGATAAAAAATGTAGGTCTTTTTCTGACGAAAAATTTGTTGTTTTTTTTTTCTGTCACACAAAATTGACGGAGATATGATTGTTTAAAGAGCGCGTGGCAGTGCAATCACAGTCTCTCTCGAGCCCTTTGACCCTTCACCGTTTTAAAATAAAAGGTTTTTCACTATAAAGTTGTAGCTTTTTTAATAACCTTTAAAATGGTTTTTTATAAGTTTTGATAGCATCAAAATTGAAGGAGTTATGGTCCAAAAACTAATTGTAATTTTTTCTCTACTTAGTAAACTGAAAATTTCGGAGTGTGAATATTTGGAGCAAAGTGAAAGTAAACGGTTATAGAGACGCAAAACTTTTGTCTTATGTATATATATATATTTATTTATTTATTTATTATGGACATATATTTTGGAAACGTAAGCATGAAAATGGTGATTTCTTACTCTATAATTAAATTATTTTTAAATGTGTTATCATATATACTTACTGTTTTAATTTAGGGGTAGTTTTAAGGGTTGAAAAGCTTGAGAATATGATAATCATTTTCGAGAATGTGGAATAACATTTAAATCCTTTTCATCAAAAGAATTTTTTTTAAACAATTGTTTATCAAGGGGCTGTTTTTAAGGGTCGAAAGGGGTTTACAAATTCGATATTTAAGATAAAGAACATAGAATATTATTTACTCTATACTTAAATCTTTTTATGTCATATCAAAGGATGTTTTCGGTGTTTGTTTGCAAGGGTTGTAAGGTTTTCAAGGGGTTGAAAATGATTTTATTATGACGTAAATGTGTTAGAAAACACTTTACAATTTCACCCCTTAATATTAAATACGTTTTCTAGCGATAAGAAGAAGAAGAAAAACTTTTATTTAGCAAATAAGCAACACATTATAGGTACAACAAAACATTCAAAAATACAAAAAAAAGGTTAATCTAAAACCTTTTAACATAACTACTAGTTTTTTGTGTTGCATAATGCCAAATAGGGTATCCACTCAGCATAAGCTGCGGCCAAAGCCACAACACTGATTTTCAGTGGAGCCCTTTAGTCGCCGTCAGATCTCTAAAAAACATACATGCTCGCTGAATTGGCTAAATAAACATATACTATACCACAGAACATTATACAGAGAAAATAAACTAAAAAGTTTATTTCTTTGTTTAAGCCTTTCAGTCTAGGTGGTTAGCGTAACCAAACACCTAATTTATTGAGTTTCTTTGAATAAATTTTTTTTTTGTATATTTTTTGTTACCAAATTTTAGTTTATATAGTGATTACCGTTTAGCTTCAGCATAATTTATATTTTTTTTAGATATTAATTAAATTTTCAGTGTTATATATGTAGCTATAACTAGGTAGCTATAGACGCGGCTGCGTCCGCAAAACGGTTACTTTAAAATAAACGCCAGTGCGTTGACAGCCGTCTTGACTTTCACTTGTGCCCCGTACTCACATACTTATCAGTGGCGACGACACCCACGCGGTTGTATAAAAAAAAAAAAAAACAAAATGTCGGTTGCAAATTTCGCCGTTTTATCAAATTTCGACCACAATGTTAACACTTGGAAGACCTTTAAGTGCAGATTGACACAATGGTTCATCGCCAACGACGTGACTGCAGAAAAGGACTCAACGGCGGTAAAGAAGCGGGCTATACTTCTCAGCGCACTCAGTGAGGATACGTACAAGCTCGCGGCGAATCTTGCATTGCCAAAGGAGTTGCAAAACGTGCCGTATGATGACATCGTATCTCTCCTAGACACACATTTTACGCCCAAGCAGGTTGGGTTCAGCGAGCGTCATCAGTTTTATGCCGCTACCCAACTACCGATGGAGACGCCTTCACAGTGGGCCGCTAGGTTGCGGGGTTTGTCAGCTCAGTGCGCGTTTTTGAACGTTGAAGAAGCGTTGCGCGACCGGTTTATTATGGGCATGCTTCCAGGAGCCGAAGAGGAAAAAATGTATGTGCAGGAGCTATCGCAGCTCACGTTGTCCAAGGCCGTGGAGCTAGCAGAGAGCCTACGCAGCGCGCGGCGTTGCCGACCAGCCGCCAGATCAGCTGTTCAAGATCAACCAGCGTCGCGACGCCGACCGTGGTCAAAAAGTAAAGTGCTCTGTGTGCGGTTATAATAATCATAAAACGGAATCGTGTCGTTTTGCTAATTATACGTGTAATAAGTGTAATACCAAGGGACATTTGCGCCGAATGTGCAAAAAATTGAATTTTGTTGCAAATGTGGTAGACGAGGGCGACGATGACGACGGTAAGTTATTTAATATTCGCTCAGTTAAAGGTGAACCATTGGTTGAGATGGTGTATGTTAATGGAAAGGAATTACGATTTGAAATCGATAGTGGTTCAGCGGTGACCGTCATTTCAGAAAGATCGTACAGGTTGCATTTCAAAAATCTTTCATTAGGCACAACAACAAAAAAATTAGTTAGTTACACAGGCGAGGTACTGCGTTGTATAGGGTGTGTACGTATGTCAGTGTGTTGGTCCGGGCGCACGCGCGTCCTTGAAGTGTTCGTTGTGCGCGGTGACGGGCCGTCGTTGCTAGGTCGTGATTTTATTGCTAAGTTCGAGTTACAGATTAGTCCAATTTGCTATTGTGAACAAACAAATGACTTAGTTGAATCGGTTCAATTTAGATACCCTCGGTTGTTTTCAGGGCAATTAGGAAAATTTAATAAATACGAAGTTAAATTAACTTTGAAGGAAGGGACAAATCCCATATTTTGCAAAGCACGTCCCATAGCATTTGCGTTAAGGGACAAAGTTGAAAATGAGCTAGACCGGTTAGTCCAGTTAGGGGTGCTTCGACCGGTAAAACATTCAGAGTATGCGTCACCGATCGTACCGGTGTTAAAGCGGGACGGTTCTGTACGGATTTGCGCCGATTACTCAGTTAGTATCAATAAACAGTTGGCTATTGATCAGTACCCGTTACCTACGACTAATGAACTGTTCTCTAAGCTAAGTGGGGGGACCGAGTTCACAAAATTAGATTTGTCAATGGCTTATAACCAGCTTTGTTTAGATAACGAGTCGCAAAAGGTAACGTGTGTCAACACGCATCGTGGGCTATTTGTCTATACGCGTCTCGTGTTCGGGCTCGCCTCCGCGCCGGCTATTTTTCAGCGTGCAATGGAAAACCTACTGGCAGGCATCAACGGCGTGTTAGTCCTGCTTGATGACGTTTTAATTACAGCCCCTGATCGTAGCCAGCACCTAAATAGGTTGAACGAGGTTCTACAGAGGATGCACGACGCAGGGTTAACCTTGCAAAAGGAAAAATGTTCTTTTTTCTCCGATGAAATCAGTTACCTTGGGTATGTGATTAATAAAGAGGGCCTAAAAAAATCGCCAGAGAAGGTGAAAGCAATTTTAAATGCACCGACACCAAAAAACATAAACCAATTGCAATCGTTTTTGGGCTTGGTAAATTATTACAGATGTTTCGTTCCAGAGGCATCTAGTATTCTGAGTCCATTGTATGAACGTTTAAAAAAGGGCAGTAAATGGTGTTGGAGTGCTTCAGAAGATGACGCATTCAAAAAAATTAAGAAAATTTTGGTTTCGGAACAAGTTCTAACGCATTTCGACCAAAATGCTAAGATAATTCTAACAGTGGACGCGTCGCCCAGCGGGTTAGGGGCAATTTTATCGCAAGTAGGTAAAGATGGTCAAGAAAAGCCAATTTCTTACGCTTCGCGTACTCTAAATAATGCAGAGCGTCGTTATTCTCAAATACAAAAGGAAGCTACGGCCATAATATTTGGGGTCCGGCGATTCCACCAGTATTTATACGGTAGATCGACACCTTTTGTACTGCGCACAGATCACAAGCCTTTGCTATCCATATTCGGCCCACACAAGGGAATACCAGAAGTCTCCGCAAATAGGTTGCAACGCTATGCTCTGTTTTTAAGTGGTTATAATTATACCATTGAATATATTAAAAGTGCATCTAACAGCGCAGATTATTTATCGCGCGCAAGCCTGCCCGAGATAACGGACGTCGGTGCAGGTGCCGCAGTGACGGGGTCGCCACAACCCACGAACGAAGCGTGCGACCCCGCCACTTATGTATGCTTTGTTGTAGAAGGAGCGCTACCGGTAACTGTCCACGAATTACGGGACGCAACAAACAAGGATTGCGTTCTGACTAAAGTAATTCAATATATATACAAAGGATGGCCAAAAAAAGTCACTAATATTGAATTAAAGCCATATCATTTGTGTAGGCTAGAACTGTCTTACGAAAATGGATGCGTCATGCGCGGCCATAAAGTAGTTATACCGGGGTCTTTGTGTGAACGAATTATGTCAGAGCTGCATACTTCACACATAGGCATTGTTAAAACAAAAGCCGAAGCTCGCGCCCGTTTCTGGTTTCCCGGCATAGACGAAGCGATAGAACGTATGATAGGACAATGTGGAGTGTGTGTGCAGCTGCGACCATCGCCGCCCCGGGCACACATCTCCCCATGGCCCTATCCCCAGCAGGCTTTCTATAGGGTACATCTAGACTTTTTAGGCCCGATCAATGGACACATGTACCTAGTCATTGTAGATGCCTACACTAAATGGGTAGAAGTTTACGACATGAATACAACTAGTACCTCACCTGCGATCATAGATAGGTTATATGATTTTATGTCTAGATTTGGCCTACCTCATACTATTGTAACAGATAACGGAACATCTTTTTGTTCACGAGAGTTTAATTATTTTTGCAACCTGAACGGTATATCACACATGACGTCACCTGCGTACCATCCTGCCAGCAATGGCCAAGCCGAGTCATTTGTTAAAATAATTAAACGTGGAATCAGCTCTAGTTTACAAACTAGTAAGAACGTAAGAGAAAGCAAATTGAAATTATTAAAGTATATTTTTGACTATCGTAATTCCATTCATTCGGTCACCGGCACATCGCCAGCTCAGCTAGTGTTTGGCCACAAGCTGCGTTCCCGGCTCGACCTGCTGAGCCCGTCGATGCCACCGTCACCCTCGTCCGCCGCCCTGTCTGATCGTGTCCGTTCCAAACAGAGTTTGCAAACTGAAGTGCAAGGAGGGAAACAGAGATCATTTGCACTGGGACAATATGTTTGGTACAAAAAATATTTCAGTAACAACAAGTTTAATTGGGTTAAAGGAATTGTAAAAAAGGAGTTAGGGAAAATGATGTACCTAATAGAAAACTGTCAAACTTCTGTTTGTGTTAAAAAACATAAAAACCAAATGTGGCATTATAAAGACTCGAATGTAAGCGATTTGATGCCGGGGTACGGCGTAGCAAATGCCTATGATGGTAGTGACATAACGGATACCACCACAATGGAGGAGGGAGAAAACGACACAGCGCCGTCCACAGCCGCATCTCCGGAGCCCGTGGTGATGCCAGAAAATTCGCCGTCACTGTCATCGTCTCATGTCACCCTAACAAGAGGAGTTCGTCGGCCACCTTCAGAGGATGACGATGATTTCTTTGACATGGAGAACACTGAAGACATAGAGGCCGCCGAGGAGGAACCTGTGCTCCTGGAAAGGTCCAAACGTGTTCGACCCTGTGTCAACTATCATCCATTTTTGTGATATGTCATGTTAGAATTAAGTATGTAGTCCAAATTGTTAGGGGAGGGTTGTTATACTCGTATATGTAGCTATAACAAGGTAGCTATAGACGCGGCTGCGTCCGCAAAACGGTTACTTTAAAATAAACGCCAGTGCGTTGACAGCCGTCTTGACTTTCACTTGTGCCCCGTACTCACATACTTATCATTCAGAAAATAAAATTTTCTTTGTATTTACAAAATTAAATCATTTTTGATAAGGATTCAAGACAAAGAGTAAAATTAAAAAAAAAAATCATTTATCTCTTTTAGAAAAAAAACGTGACTAAAAGAGTTAAATACTGTCTCTAGAGTATTCTTAACTACTATAACAAAAAAAAAGAAAGATAAAGAACTAAAATTATATAGGCACAGCTAACTATTAGCACATAAATGTTTAAATTAAAAGGGGACTTGATGCAGCGGACCAATAATATTTAAGTAAAGATACATTAGCATCACACACGTATGAAAACTAATCAACAAATGCAACAGGCAATACGGAACGGATAAACCAGAATAAGATAGCTATATTAAGTGAATTGCTTTCTCTACACAAATTAAGGCCACCGACTTAGTTTCGGTGCATGCTAGTAATATCTCCCTATTTCTATACACGATCCTTGACTTCCACCTACATATACAATATCTACATTTCTTTAGAATACGATGAATATTTAAATATATAAAGACACAAATGATATAGACATAAATTTAAAATATTTACAACTATGATAGTTTAATATTAAACAACAGAAAAATAGATAAGATTTAAGGTAATTACACAAGTTTGAAGACCAAGCTGTATGGCGTAGTCCTTGGCCTCTCAAAAAAGGATAAATTAAACACTTCAACCAGAGAGAATATAATCACCACAGAGTACATTGTTACAAACACAAACCCTACTTAGAACAAACAATCAATTTTATGTACAAGTTAAATGAAAACTATATAAAAAAATTGTATAATACTGCTTTTTTTATAACAGTGTTCCCTATCAATAAGGTGGACCATGTGAAGCTCAGGTAAGAATATTACCCATTCTTTAAATTTACACTTTGTTTGTTTATCTAAGAGATATTTCCATAAGCTTTTACTGAATGCTACTTTCGATTTTGCTGCTCGGCAGGGAGGTGGTAGATCGTTCGAACACCGACTAGCAGCAAACTTGAAACTACCACGAAAGGCTGCCGTTCTATGACAAAGTTCTAGGACAAAGAATTAAGTAAGATGAGGCCCGAGTCTTGTATCTATTTCTCTCACGTGCCCATGACAGTTTCTGATAAAGATAAATTGGTTTTTGGCTTTTAATAACCCCAAACAACAATACCGAAAGGTGTAGTTTTCTTCTTGCCTCCATTTTAGAATAGAATAGAATAGAATAGAATAAAATTTATTTGAGTCACAAAACAACACCTTATTAACAAAATGCGAACACATAATACAAAAAATTGGTTTCCGCTCAGCATATGCTGTGAGAAATCATAGCGCTGGTTTTCAGGGTAACCGGTTAGTAATGCATGGACGAATACAAAAACGCAACGGGTGATTCGTAATAGGTATCTTAGCACTAAATATTAATGTACTTATGAAATTAATTTAACTTAAATATGGATTACATAGATTGATATTGAGAAAATACGATATAAATATTATTTTATAATAGCTGTACTTACTACCTAGTATATATTATAAATTATATATATATATATATATTTTATTTTGGATTCCGTATAATTTTACGTTTCCTTTTGTAAATTAAATAAATAGTCTGTAAGTTTCTTTTTAAAGTTGCTTAGACTTTGTATATTGTGCATTTTAAGCATGTGAGCACTATTTAGATAAGCAGTGACGTGTATTCTAGGAGGAATAGGAAAACAAAATCTGGCACATGCATTTTGGACCCTCTGTATCAGGCGATTTGACCTACTTAGTAAACATGGCCCATACACAGTGTCAGCATAATTTATTTTTGCCAGAACAATTGACTCACATAGTTGGATTCGCAAATCAGTACTAAGATATGGTCTCACTTTCTGTGTGTGTCTCAAACCTTTGGTGGCTATAATAAGGCCTAAGTTCCTGGCTTCAGACACACATTCAATTGGATTGTTATATATAGATATTGATGGCTGATATTGATTGATTTGCTGCACTTGCTTTTTAGAGCCGGAAACTATGAATTTTGTTTTCTCGGGATTTAAAACAAGATAATTTTTAGCTGACCAGCTAGCAATTCTATTAAGGTCTTCATTAATCTTATTTACAGATGTTGCTGTATCTTGTGGCTGGAATGGCAAATAGATTTGCAGGTCATCTGCATATATATGGAATTTGCAATTTTTTTATGCGTGTAGATATATCTGCACTGTATAAAAGAAAGAGCAATGGCCCCAAGATTGAACCTTGAGGCACACCTCGCTTTACTGATTTTAATGCAGACACGCATTTCGAACCATCTTCCTTTGTAACTTCAACTAACTGAGACCTATTACAAAAATAGCTATGAAACCATGCAATCGTTGAAGAGTCAAAACCATAGTAAGAAAGCTTAGATAACAATAGCAAAGGAATAATGGATTCAAAAGCTCTAGAGAAGTCAAGGAGTACCAAGATTGATCCCATGCCACTGTCTCTTGCGTGTAGCAGATCGTCGACAACATCCAACAAAGCCGTTGCTGTACTTTGATTTTTCCTGAATCCTTACTGAACTGTGGGAAGTATGCTGTATTGCTCCAAGTACTTTGATAATTGAATACTAACAACTTTTTCTAGGACCTTCGAAATACATGTCAAGATATTAATGGATCTAAGATCCTTCTCACTCAAAGGATTTGGCTTTTTTGGGATTGGTCTTACTACTACAGTTTTCCAGAGATCGGGGTAAATACAGTTAATGATAGATTTGTTTACTGTGGCAGTAATAACATTCAAAGTTTCTGGTAAGCTCATAATTATTATTTCTAATAAGATGTGGTCGATGCCTTGTGCATTTGAGTGTAGTCCTTTAATTATATTTGCAATTTCTTGGTTAACTAATTCTAAATGAAATGTATGAGTTCCAAACCTATTGAGCTCATAAAATGGCTCAATGTCAATTTTTCCATTAGGTGTGTAAACAATTACACCCCTTGAAAATAATAGCCGAAGCTCAGATCATTTTCACTTTTGAATTTAAGGGTAAGATGAGCCTAATTCCAAAATTTCTTGCAAATTGGTTCACAGTTAAAAAAAAAATCGGAGGTAAGACCCTATTTTTCGCTTCAATGACTGCACTAAGTCAAAATAACAATAAGTCACGAGAAAATACACAACAAGAAACACTGGAGAACGTAGCCTATGCCGTGCGAGACGACTGTTTGTAAATGTCACAAAATGGCGGTCCCCACAACGCTAATTTGGGTTGCCATTTTTTACCAGAAATATAAAGTAGTACCTAAGTAATTTTAGTTTCAATGTTTTTTTAAATTCATCTGACTGATATTATGACACTAATTTTCTTAAGTTTTGTTTGGGCGTACCTTAATTATATTATTAACTGTATTAAATACTAAATACATGATATATTATAAAATTATAACGTTTTTTTTATATTATACCGACAGATAATATTAAGATTACAAAAATATTCGATTACAATTGCTTCGTTATTTTGTCACATCACTGTAAAAACAAACAGTTGACGTAACCTTGAAACAGCGCCGTTTGATGTGGTTTTTTATACGTCCATGTTAAAAAGCTTTTGTTTTTAGGGTTCCGTACCTGAAAGGTAATTAGGAACCCTATTTCTAAGGCTTCGCTGTCCGTCCGTCCCTCCATCCGTCCGTCTATCACCAGGCTGTATCTCATGAACCGTTATAGTTAGTCAGTTGAAATTTTCACAGATGTATTTCTGTTGCCGCTATAACAGCAAATACTAAAAACGAGAAAAAAAAAAAAATTTAAGGGGGCTCCTACACAACATACGTGATTTTTTTGTTCATTTTTGTAGATAATGGTACGGAATCCTTCGTACGCAAGTCCAACTCGCACTTGGCCGATTTTTATATTTGTTAATTAAGTAATTGTAATAATTTTAGCCCAAAATTTATACATTTATTGTAAGTTGGCATAATTATTCGAATTTTAATGTTATCACTCGTTAATAAGGTAAATAAAAGATATTTAAAATTTTGCCGTAAATTGTACGCCAGTTCAAAGTTACATCGCCCAGTCGATCACGATCTCTCAGGAACGCATTCTTTGAGCGGCCGGACTATAACGTAATTATAATGTAGCGTAGCTTATAAATATAATTAAAAACCAAATAAATGTACAAATAAACAAATAAACATATATACATATAAATATATATATATATATATATATATATAGCATAATAAACAATTGTATAAAATAATTTATTAGCTAATAAGTAACGTCATTTAATATCGTGTCGTGGTATGGCAATGCAACCGCGGCGTGTGTCGTCACACAGCGCAGCGCGATAACCGGTTTCGCATCGGACGAGTTGCCATGCGCGCGCGCCAGTCAAAATCACTCCACGACGCGAAGCGCACGCCGCTTGTTGCTAAGACTTTCACTGGCTTTGCTTACGCGCATTTGCATCTACGCTTGTTATTGCATTCTCATATAAGAACCGCCTTGCTTGCTTGACCTATACTAGGCGTAGTGCTAGTGCTTTGTAATAGCTTAGTTAAAGTACCTTTGTAGTGCATAAGACTAGATGTGCTATGTGTCAATAAACTATTTGTTACGATAACTCGGTGAGTACAGACTTTTTTAGTAACCCAGAGAACCCGTTATACTGGTGACCCAACAGTGAACAATGACAAACCTTCTGGTTTTAAAATAGTGACTTTTGTGAGTGTAATATGGCATCAGAAAGTGACGATTTCAAAGACACAATGGGCAACACGGAACCACCGCGTGTTAGTAACGGTCATGACGTGCGCGTCTCCACTGACCCCAGTCCATCCAACATATTCCGTGTCGGTGTGCGCATACCACCATTCTGGCCACAACAACCGTCAATTTAGTTCGCACAAGTGGAAGGTCAGATCGCGATCTCCAACATCCCAACCGATGTCCCGAAGTTCTACTCTGTACGCGGCCGAAGTCAAAGACATTATTATCGCTCCGCCAGCCAGTAACAAATACGAAAAACTAAAAACCGAGCTAATTAAACGATTGTCTGATTCACGGGAAAAGGAAGTAAAACAGCTACTGATACACGAGGAGTTAGGTGAAAACCCTCTCAGTTTATGAGACATCTCCATCACCTGGCAGGACCTAATATCCCACAAGATTTTTTGAGGACCATATGGACCAGCCGTCTGCCGAGGAACATTCAGACTGTCATCGCCTCTCAACCGAATCTTCAGTTAGAAGCTCTAGCAGATTTAGCAGATCGTTTCCATGAGATCGTGCCAACGAGCCCACATGTTGCCAGTTGCAATAAGTCAAGTTTACAGAACACACTGGACCAAATGGCGAAACAAATTGCTCAACTGACCCAACAAGTAAACGCGCTCTCCACGAACTCTCATCGATCCCGCTCCAGAACTCCCGGACAATAGCAACAAGGTCGCAGTACCAGCAGATCTCAGCACAGCCGATCAGAGTCCAGCATAGAAGGCATCCAAACCGCTGGTTCCATTGAAAATTCGGCACGAAATCTACTAGGTGCATTAAACCATGCGATTTTGATGTGGGAAAAGCCTAGGGCAATCGATAATGGCGACCAACGATTGTTCCAACGCCTCTGGTCGCCTGTTCGTTACCGACCGCCACTCGAAGGTACAATTCCTTGTTGATACAGGCAGCGATGTTTGCGTTTACCCACGGTCTAACCTCTCTGAACCAAAAACAAATTATGAGCTGTATGCTGCCAATGGCTCAATAATACCCACTTATGGATACGCTTACCTTCAGCTCAACCTTGGCCTCCGACGAGATTACACTTGGCGTTTCATCGTAGCGGATTTCACAAAGCCGGCGTCGACTTCCTTGCATTTTACAACTTGGTCGTCGACTGCAGACACTTTTCTCAGAGCATTTCAGGATGTAAAATTTTTTCAACTATTGATTTAGTTAAGGCTTATAACCAGTTGCCGGTGTTTGACGCTGATATTTCGAAGACTGCTATTACCACGCCCTTCGGAATGTTCGAATTCCCATTTATGTCATATGGTCTCCGAAACGCTGGCCAAACATTTCAAAGATTCGTAGACGAAATGACTCGGGGACTAGATTTTGTATACGGGTATCTCGATGATTTCCTTGTCTTTTCCAGAGATGCAGCATCCCATGATAACCATCTACGCCAACTATTAAAGGAGTACGGCAAGGTCATAAACGCCTCCAAGTGCATATTTGGCGTAGAAGAGGTAAAATTTCTCGGATAACACATCTCTGAGAAAGGTACAAAACCTTTGGACTCGAAAGTCGAGGCAATCCTGTCGTTTCCAATTCCAAAGACCGTTAGAGAGCTTAGGAGATTTTTGGGCATGCTCAATTTTTATAGGAGATTCGTTCCAAAAGCAGCCCAACAAACAAGCACCTCTCCATGCTCTTCTTACTGGCTCAGTCAAAGGTCGTCAGCCAATCACCTTGACGGCTGAAACATTAAAAGCCTTCGAAGAGTGCAAAAACAGTCTTTGTCAAGCAGCCCTCCTGGCACATCCCGATTGCACGTCACTAGCAATAGTAACAGACGCTTCGGATAGTGCGATAGGAGCGGCTTTAGAACAACTGAAAGATGGTTCATGGCAGCCTCTCGCATCCCTTTTGCGTAAGTTGAGTCCAACACAGATTAAATATTCTCCTTACGACAGAGAGAACCTGGCGATTTATGAAGCCATCAAGTACTTCAGACACATGGTCGAAGCCAGAGACTTCACCGTTTATACCGATCACAAGCCTCAGCTTCGCATTTAGCACTAACAAGAGTCAGTGTTCTCACAGACAGCTTAGACACCTAGACTTCATATCGCAGTTCACTAGCGACATTAGGCACATTTCAGGTAAGGACAATATCGTAGCTGACACGCTTTCCCGTATTTCGGAAATACAGCAACCTATTGACCTTATAGAATTATCCAAATGCCAAAGTCTGGACCATGAACTTAAGTGTCTGTTGGAAAACAGTTCATCGTACGCCTACAGAAAGCCAAAATACCCGGATCGTCAGCAGAACTCTATTATGACACAAGCACTGACGTCCCAAGGCCATTCGTGACAAAAAACATGCGAAAACCAGTTTTTAATAGCCTCCACTCACTCAGTCATCCTGGTGCCGCAGACAGTGCTAAAATTATAGCTCAACGCTTCGTGTGGCCAGGCATGAGAAAAGACTGTCGAGAATGGGCCCACAACTGCCTCGCATGCCAAAATTCAAAAGTCACGCGTCATGTTTCTGCACCCTTAGGTACTTATCAGTTACCACGTGCGAGATTCTTGCACATACATATAGACCTAATCGGCCCATTACCACCCTCTCAAGGTTATAGGTATTGCCTCACCGCAGTCGATCGTTATACGCGATGGTTTGAGGTGATACCAATCACAGACATAACTGCCGAAACAGTGGCAAAAGCATTGCTGTCGGGTTGGATATCTGGCTTTGGTTGTCCAACTGACATAGTTACCGACCAAGGCCGACAATTTGAATCCGCCCTGTTTAAACACCTATCCGAAATCTCCGGATTTCAGCACAAGCGGACGACTGCTTACCATCGAGCCTGTAACGGACTAGTGGAAAGATTCCATAGACAGTTAAAGGCAGCAATAGTTTGCCACGCTGATATCAACTGGACAGAATCTTTGCCACTAGTACTTTTAGGCATTAGAACGGCATACAAGGAAGATAATCATCCCCAGCCGAACTTGTCTATGGTGAGACCTTACGTTTGCCCGGAGCATTTTTGGACCCTAAAGTCCAAAATACCACTGACGTTACCGACTTTCTAGCACGTTTACAGTCCATTATAAATGTTGTAAAGACGCTGTTCGTGGCGCAATCCAGCTCAGCCACATGCCGTGCTAGAAAGAGGTGATAAGGTGTTCCAAATACTATTGAACGGCAAACCTTATACGGTGACGATTGTTCGGCTTAAACCTGCTTACATTTTCCAGGAACAGGAATCCGGAAAATTACCGGAAGCAGAACCTGAACCGGAAAAAGAATGCAGAACAACCCGATCAGGGCGCCTGGTTAAATTCCCAAATTATTATCGCCCGTAGACCCGGTCTCTGGAGGGGAGTGGTGTAGCGTAGGTTATAAATATAATTAAAAACCAAAATATATATATAGCATACTAAACAATTGTATAAAATATATTGTATATAATAATTTATTAGTAACCCCGAGAACCCGTTATAATAAGAAAGAAGGAGCCATCCTCGTATATTTAAAAATTTTCTAAAATATGTAAAAATCTACATTTTTTCCCATCTCTTCACTCAACTGTCACCATACTCGTTTTCGTTTTTCTTCCAATTGTTTGGATTTGAAAAAACCTTTTTCCCTATAAAAGTGTCCTAACCATAGATAAGTGGAAGTTTAATAACAATAAGCTTGTATCGCTTCCACTTCCCCTAAATACCTATCAGGTGTCCGAGTTACCTACTGCATAACTTATTGTATTTTTTTAAATGTAAATGGACTTAGTGTCTTTAATATCATTTGGAAGCTTGTTATAAAGGAGAGCGGCAGGTTGGGTACCACTTCAAACTTTTTAAATATGAAGCGTATTGTAGTAAAATTTGGACAAGTTTTTAATTAATTATCGGTGTATAGTATAGCGCTTAAATCATATTTTTTTAAATTGGGAGAAGAAAATGTTAAGTTTTTTGAATCTTCATATTTTTGTAGAAATGGAACGTAAAAGAATAGGATAGAAATTATCCACGGTGTTACCCCAAATTAAAAACTACTTATCGATTATATTAAATAATCGATATTTCAAATAATCGATATTTCAAACTATGTTAAAAGAAAAATTTCATTTTCATAAAAGTAATCTTACTTTTAATCAGTTTTTTTATGCTTTCTGGTATCCCCACAGTCGAGGCACTGTTCTACTTTATGTGAACTTCAGGCTATACTCTATCACGCGGGCCCAAGGCTGGTTGTGGATTACACATTCAGTTTTCTCACATGCAAGTTTCATTTTTATGTTATGTTTGACGGACCGAACCTCTATATTTTATTTTGTTTGTTATGCAGAAATGAAACGTATTGTACATACCTATGTCTCTTAATTCGCACTGGGCTAGCAGTGTATCCTCCATACCCGCTGCATACGTCCCCACTTTTGGAGCAAGGCTTATCCTCACCAAGGGCGATTTGGGCTATAGGCCATTATTCAAGACCAGTGCAGTTTGTGGATTTTATATGTCTTTTTTTTACCTGTGCAGATTTCCTGACGCCAGTTAAGTAAATAATTAATATACTTGTGAAACTATGAAAAAGACTTATTGGCACACACCGGGCTTAAACATTTAAGATGCGGAATGAAATCGAAACCCCTAAGCCACCAACGACCTAAACTTATCTCTATCTCTATTGCTGTCCTGTATAGAAGTTGAGCATCTCATTGTTGTGAGTGTATACAAGCCACCTTGTGCAATTTATGATAATTTTGAATTAGTTATGGAAGAAGTGCTGAATAAAATCAGCAATTCCAATAAACAAATCATTGTTTGTGGAGACTTCAATATAAACATTTTGGAAAATAGCTCATTAAGCACCAGATTGCTTGCCTTATTTCAGTCTTTTAATTTAAATAATTTGTTTTGTGAACCAACTAGAATTGCTGTATCCAGTGCCACTTGCATCGACAATATATTTACTGACATAAAACCAATTCAAAAATCAATTATAAGCAATCTAGAGTCAGGTCATTGTGGACAGTTAGTGGTTTTAGAAAGAAAGAATAGTATTACTAAAAAGGAAATTAAATTTATACCAATAACAACTAAACGGGTTGAATCATTTAAATCTAACTTAATGCATAAACTTCCAGATTTGCTTTATAATGGCGACCCAAATGATATGTACAATACTGTTCTTGACACTATTACTACAGAGTATAATAAAATATTTACTGCAAAAAAGAAACTTATTTCCAGTCGCTTTAGTTTTAGTGAATGGGCTACCCCAGGTATTCATAAAAGTAGGCTTAACTGTATGAATTATATAAAGAAAAAACATATAATAATAGCCAAATATTTAGGGAATATTTAAAAAAAATACTCAAAAACCTTTAAAAAGGTCTGTCTTGTTGCAAAAGCAATTCACCTCAGACATAAAGTAAAAAATTCAACAAATAAAATAAAAACTACATGGAACATAATAAATAATGAAACTGGTAAAGCTAGGAATTCTTGTCAGGACTTTGAGTTGATTATAGATGATGCTAGTTTTAAAACAAATTCTGAGGTAGCAGTTGCCTTTGTACAGTTTTTTAGGAATATCCCATTCAAAACAACTGAACATCTAAACTCAAGTCCAATCTTAGCTGAAAAATTATTAAAAGCTAGTGTTCCTGAATGTAACGTTCCCTTTGTATTTAAAAACATTAGTCCTACAGATATCATTAATACATTTAAAACATTAGAAATTAAAAACACCACAGACCTTTGGGGACTTTCTGTAAAAACTATAAATTCAATTATTCATGTTATAGCACAACCCTTAGCCATTATATTTAATAGTTGTGTTGATAGTGGTGTGTTTCCTGATGAGATGAAACTAAGCAAAGTTATACCTCTTTTTAAATCAAGTAGTTCAACAGATCCTAATAATTTTCGGCCTATTTCAATACTACCTATACTCAGTAAAGTTTTTGAAAAAATCATACTTTGTCAAATGTTAAGCCATTTCTGTATTAATGAGCTACTTAGTAGTAAACAGTTTGGCTTTATGAAAGGCCGTTAGACAACCGATGCAGGAGTGGCACTATTAAAAAATATATATAAGGCCTAGGAGGATTCGCATGACGCCCTTGGAGTGTTTTGTGATTTATCTAAGGCATTTGACTGTGTTCAACATGAAAATCTCATCAGGAAGCTACATCACTATGGTATTAGAGGCAAAGCTCTCGACCTTTTGACATCCTATATGAGTAGGAGAGTACAGAAAATAGATGTCAACGGTGAAAGATCTCCGTGATCAGCAGTCACTATAGGAGTCCCTCAGGGCTCAATTTTAGGTCCTTTTCTATTTCTTATTTACATTAATGATCTCCCATATAATGTCAAAAACCATGACATTGTCTTATTTGCTGATGACACCTCTTTGCTTTTTAAAGTTAAGAGACGACAGACATGTTATAATGAATTAAATAATGCCCTGTCTAAAATTGTAAATTGGTTTAACGCTAATAATTTGTTACTTAATGAAAAAAAAAACAAATGTGTTAAATTTACATTACCAAATGTTAGTCAGAGACAGACATGCATTAATATTAATGGCGAGCAATTAGAACTTGTTAATTCAACAGTCTTTCTTGGCATAACGCTGGACTCCAAACTTCAATGGGGTTCTCATATTCATAACCTAGCCAAAAAACTTAGCTCTGCTGTGTATGCGATCAAGAAAATAAGACAATTGACCGATGTCGACACTGCAAAAATAGTATATTTTAGCTATTTCCATAGTTTGATGACATATGGTATCCTATTGTGGGGTAGCGCTGCTGATGTAAATACAATATTTTTGTTACAAAAAAGGGCAATTCGTGCTATTTATAAATTAGGATCTAGAATATCTCTGAGGGATAGGTTTAGGGAAGTAAAAATTTTAACTTTAGTGTCGCAGTACATATATGAAAATCTTTTATATGTACATAAAAATATCAATAGTTTCAGCAAGAAAAGTGACGTTCACAAAGTAAATACTAGAACTAAAAATAAGCTGTTGGTGCATGATACACGTCTACACAAAATAAGTAACTCTTTTATGGGGCAATGTATACACTTTTACAACAAAGTTCCCAATAAAATTCAAAATCTATCAATAAGTAAATTTAAATCTTTTATCAAGCAGGTACTTTGTAAAAAGGCATACTACAATATTTCAGACTATGTAAATGATAAAAATCCTTGGGACTGATGATGCTCAATTACAGGATGCATAGGTAAACCAAATTAAAATGGAAATAACATAAAATTGTACGACTAAAAATTTTTTATTTAAAACATTAATTGTATTTTAGTTTATTTGTATTATTGATAGTGTTTTTAAAAGAGTAACTATCGAGTTTCTTGCCGGATTCTTCTCGGTAGAAATCAACAACATTGTGAACCGGCGGGAAGGTGGGAGGGTTCAAAAAATAATATTTTATAACTTTGACGATTCAAAAGTGATTGTAAAATCCTTTTTTGAATAAACCATTTTGACTTTGACTTTATGTACAGTCCTATGCCGCTATGTAAAAGATAAACAACGGCCAAGACAACAAAAGTAACATTTCAATCGTTTTGTTGACCAAACTAATAAGATTGCGTTTAGTCATTTAATATAATTGGTTCTAATTCAGGAAATGGTATTTTAGGGGAATGGTTATGTATGTAAATTTTATTTTTTTATATAATCCTTTTGAGAAAATCGATTGTAGCAATCAATAATTTGATGTAAAAGTGGCAACACATATTTTGCTGCCATCTTGATTGATTGACCGATGCCCGATGCGAAAAACGGTAAATTGTTTCGAAGCTAAATGCACAGTATTACATATTGGAAAAAGAACCCCATAAAATCATATACAATTAATAACAAATAATTGGAAGCTGTTAAGTGCCAAAAAGATTTAGGCCAAAGATGACTTAATACGTCTAGATTCCGTGTTCAGGCACACGAAACGAGCCAATCCAAGTACCTGAATTTTTAGGTACTTGCCGTGACACTACATCATACGTAATCTGTAACTGTGCACCCGCGTAAAGTTATAAAATTGACTATTTGTGCAATAAAATCGTGCTAAACTATTTACAAAAAAAAGGTTGATGATAAAAAATCAATTTTCCCAGGTTATTACACTAATCTGCTTGCTATATTTGAGTTACAAACTAAGTTTTCAAAATAATTATTCGCAAAACAAACAACAAATGTTTTTCTGTCTGTGTTGCCAAGTCTGTAGGTACGTTCATTTCCCATCCCAAGTTTAGTAAGGCGAATACTGAAACGACAATACATATTTTTCACCTAACGTCACTTACATACATTACACTATTTCAGGTTGATAAACTATTTATGTATTGATGACCCCTGTGACACATTGTATCTATAGAAAATAAACCTTTACCCCCGATTTCAGCGATGTTTAAATAAAAAAAAATATAACAGTTAGATATAAATATCAATAGAGAAAGGAGTACTTATCATGTATTTTATGAACTACGAAATTAATTAACTACCGTATCTTAAAATACATTATTTATAATATCTTTTTTGCCAAAGAAATTTAGTAATTCTAATATTTACGCATTGAATCTACGCGCGCATTCCATCTATCTAAATGAATGCGCTCTATGTTACATTTGGCGGCACTTACAGTCCGCATTTAACGCATTGGGTGCACATGCTCAGGAGGTAGAACAGTGGGTGTTCTTTAAAAATACTGTACAGCTATTTTGTATCTTGACATTTGGCGAACAAAACGATTTCAATGGCTCTGTGATGCAATAGCTTTCTATGTTAAAAAATCTTGTCAACAAAACACGGCTCTTGTCACATGGCGGGACCTACGAAACGGCGCGCACGGATGCCATGGTAGAGAAGGACCGATTTTATTTTGTACACCCATCGATATTTTAGCACTACAGTATACAATATTTGGAACATAATTTAAGGTTTTAACATGCATTACATGGCCATGGTCAACAGATTGCTACCTTCGTATCAAAGGCTGACGTTCTATCTGAAAAAATAATGTGTCACCACAGGGGGTCACCAAAGTGAAAATAAATTGTAGTACCGAATAGAAGTAAGAACTCCCCAAATCGGGGTAAGCACTTTAAGGTTGGTAACACTAAAATAACGCACACAGATGTAAAAATGATAGTCGTATTAGCTGACTTACACACACATTGATAAGAAAATGGCTCGCAACACTCCGTTTGATGTTGTTTCGGACACGGTATTTGGACGTATACGTCATCTTTGATTTAAGCGCAAGGGAAAAAACCGGACTTAAAATGCTCAGTTATATGTATATTACAATATACCGGAACTGACAGATAAATACATGAGAAACAAAAATAAACATTTGTGAGGACACTCACCAAAGAGAATATAATATACTATGACAATCACGCAAACTTTATCAACATCAAGTAATCTACGCAGACACATTAACCACGCAGTGAATGACTGGAAAAAGTTACCACAAAGTGTCATTAGTGCCACCTCAGTCAACTCTTTTAAAAATAGACTGGACAAATACTTTAAATAGTACAGTGGAAGTAATTACACATACACACATAGTATCTGAAATAATAATAATAATTGGCTACAAATATGTAAATCTGTGTTTTAATTCCATCTGGTACTGTGAAAGGACACTAAGAAACATGTGGAATAAGTCAAAGCCTCTTAGGCAAATTGATAACGCCACGAGATTACTTCCTTCGATATTTTCAAATTAAGGCGTCACCATGTGGATGCGTGCGCTGGTTCGCGATGGCGGGTACAAAGGTCGTCGTTAAAGCTAAGAGAAATAAACCGGGTACTTACTTGCAGGCAATGCGAGCTAGATCTTAGTCAGTCCTTAGGGTTGCTAGGGGCCACTTCTTTATCAGGCTGGAGATCCAGTATCAATCCGTGAGGGATGCACCAAACTCAATTTTGCTGACGTGCGCGCGCGATCTTTTGTGCTAATATGAACTATTAGCAGCGTTGGGGAGGTACGACTGACAGCTCCTTATATGTTCGGTGCTTCTACCGAAACATTTGGCCCTCGAGAGAATTTGCTAACATTACAAGCAATTATATACCCGTTTTTTAAGTATAGCATTCAGCGAGCGATGTTTCATAAATAAAAAATATTATTTGACGCGAAATCGTAATGTGGCGAAACCATCCCCCCGGCCTTGAAAGCTCCAACTTTCAATAAATTACAAAAAAAAGATGGATCTAAGGAGTTAAGCAACCTTAATGCGTTATCTTACATCTAAGAGTAATTAAACTAATCTATTTGATCTATTATCTATTTGTTGTGACTGAAATCCAACCACAACCTTAAAGAGAAGAAAAAAAAAGTTTTTTTTTTTTTTATACCACTAAGGTGGCAAACAAGCTAACGGTCCGCCTGATGGTAAGCGGTCACCGTAGCCTATGGACGCTTGCAACACCAGGGGTATCACTTGCGCATTGCCGACCCTTCAGAAATCTAATAACTTCTTTCTTGAAGAACTCCATACTGTAGTCCTTGCAGAAAACCTTGGCAGGGAGCTGATTCCACAACTTCAGCGTTCGCGGGAGGAAGTTTCTCTGAAACCGCACTGTACGCGACCATTTAGGTTCTAAAGTGTGAGAATGAATTCCCTGCCGATGGCGAGCGGTGCGATGGTAGAAAGTAGCCGTGGGCATCATTTCGAACAATTCCTCAGAACACAACCCATTGTACAAGCGGTAGAACACACACAGGGAGGCAAAGTCTCTCCTCAGACTAAAGGGCTCGATACCGCAAGTGAGTTTGGAATCGTTGACAATTCTCACAGCCCGTCGTTGAACCGAGTCAAAAGGGCCAAGTTGGTATCCGGGTGCACCTGCCCAGAGATGGCAGCAATACTCCATATAATGCCGAACTTGCGACTTGTAAAGTAACAACCTTTGCCCCGACGTGAAGTACTGCTTCGCTCTGTTAAGTACACCAAGTTTTTTGGACGCAAGCTTCACCTTATCTTGTAAATGATCTCGCTGAACATCGCTGGAGATGTCGACACCAAGGATCCCAATGCTCTTGGAGATGGAGAGGGGAGTGTTCTGGAATTGTGGGACTACAGTGAATGGAGTTTTGTAGGCGGTGAACGCGCACACTTGTGTCTTTGTAGGGTTGAATCGGACCAAGTTTACCCGTCCCCAGTCAGAGACCTGGGACATTGTGGTCTCGATTTGAGACACAAGTTCTCCGCGGTTTTCCTCCACAACGGAATTAGGGATGTTTGCACGACCCGTGTAAAAAGCGTCTCCAGTACTGTCATCTGCATAGCAATGTATGTTGTTGATGTCCAACATGTCATTGATATGCAGTAGAAACAGCGTAGGAGACAGCACAGAGCCTTGCGGGACACCAGCATTAATGTCCATGCTATCAGAGCAACTACCGTCAACTACGGTTCGTATGCGTCTGCCGGACAAAAAGCTAGCCACCCATTTGCACAAACCCTCGGGCACTCCGTAAGATGGCAACTTCGATATAAGACCCCGGTGCCAGACCCGATCGAACGCCTTCGCTATGTCCAGGCTACATGCCAATGCCTCCCCCTGACTCTCAATGGCTAGTGCCCATCGGTGTGTGAGATACACTAGAAGGTCACCAGTCGAGCGACCGTGGCGAAAGCCATATTGACGGTCACTGACCAGATCGTGTACTTCTAGGTATCTTAGAAGCTGTGTGTTGATCACACGCTCCATCACCTTAGAGAGGAGAGAGGTAATAGCGATAGGCCTGTAATTCGATGGATCTGATCTTTCCCCCTTTTTGGGCACCGGGTGCACATTCGCAGTCTTCCATGAAGACGGCAATTGCCTCGTGTGGTAGGAAAGCGCGAAGAGGCGCGTGAGTACAGGACATAACTCAGGAGCACACTGCTTAAGCACCACTGCTGGTATACCGTCTGGCCCACTCGACTTATGAACGTCTAGATAAAGCAACGCCCGCCTGACCTCCCGCTGCGTTATGGAGATATGCGAGATGGTCTTACCGCACCACGGTATAGTAGGTGGTACAGCGCCTTCATCGTTCATTTTCGAGTTCGAGGCAAAGAGACTGCCCAGTAGATCGGCTTTCTCTTTAGCACTATGGGCCAAGTCACCATCGGTCTTTCGCAGTGGTGGTAACGACGACTGGCAAAAGTTCCCTTCGGCAGCTTTGGCAAGCGACCAGAAAGCACGACTCCCAGAAGGGTAGCTCGCAAGTCGCCCACCTATTTTGCCGATGAATTGGAATTTTGCTCTGGCAGTTGCTTTCTTACTGAACCTCGAGGTAGCATTTAGTTTGCGTTTTAACTCAGAAATATTCGGATCCTTATTATAACGAGCCGTGGTCCAAGCCTCATATGCATTTTGCTTAAGAATTTTAGCTTTTCTGCAAGACCTATTTAACCACGGCCGTTTTTTGACGCCGGCAGCTACTCGGGGGTTAGGAATATAGCATTCCATACCAGCAAGGATTGTCTCAGTGACTGCGGCTGCGCAAACGTCAGGATTTTCTGAGTCAAAGCAGATCTGCCTCCACGGGTACGATGCGTAAAATTCTCGCAATCCATCCCAGTCTGCCGACTTATAGTGCCACACACGACACCAATTAGTTGGCCCAGAAGGATCGGGTTGTGTGCATGACAGTTGAGTCCGAACGAGACAGTGGTCCGAGGAGCCAAGAGGCGCATTCACTGAGACGGAGTATCCGTCCGGACGAGTAGTCAGCAGAAGGTCCAGTAAGGAGCTCGTATGTTCCTCTATATCTGGTATTCTCGTTGGAGAAAGTACCAGCTGAGAGAATCCATAGGTCAGAGCAAATTCATGAGCAGATATCCCAGCATAGTTATTGGTTCGAGAACTGAGCCACTCGCGATGGTGGGCGTTAAAGTCTCCCAAAATAACTAGTTCTGCTGTGGGATATTTATTTTGTGTAGGTCTATGTAGTAGGTATTATGTAAGTATATGTAAATATATTTTTTCATACTATATTTAATATGTTGTAACGTGTATTATGTATTATTTATATATATATTATTATAATAACACACTTGTTTGTTTTTATTTATATTTATATTTTTTTTTTCTAGTTCCAAGTTGCAATTAAATCTTATTCTACTAGATTTCCTCAACCCAAAGGTTGTCTGGAAGAAATCGCTAAATAGCTATAAGACCGCCTCAATTGTACTCTACCAATCACATGTATTTACTATCTGTAATTATTTTCTTGTGCAATAAAGAATTTACTACTACTACTATTATTGTAATGGCAAGGGGCATAACTTAACAACAGGGCGTTGATATGTACCTTGTTTAGTTTTCACCAACGCTACACGAGCTACGCCGTCCTTACCAGGGTAAAGTTTAGTGATTCAGCCTAGTGGCCAATGAAGAGGCATCGCATTATATTGCATTATAACAACAACACTCCCTTCTTTAATGGGCTGAGCAGGTGTGTTCCATTTCTCTCTACTCTGCAAGGTATGTAAATACTCTTTTCTAAACCGGCACCAAAATGACTGAACTATTCTATCCAGAAGTTCATACCTTTGTAAGAGAGAAGCAGATGTGTCTGGTACATTAGCAGCAGGAAAATATTTTAATGGTAAAATATTTAGAAAATGAGCCGGTGTTAACGCTAAAGGTTCTGAAGGATCAGAAGTGAGTATACAGAGAGGTCGCGAATTTAACACTGCTTCAATTTCTATGAGAACTGTAAGAAGCTCCTCATATGACAATATCTGCTGCCCTATAGTGCAAAATAAATGAGTATCTGCAAAATAAACAGTTTTTACACAACTTTCCCAACATGACCCAAAGTGTGGAGCACTAGGGGGTATAAACTTCCAAGTGATTTGGTTTTCAGTCAATTCTTGCTCCCAGTGTTGGCGATATTCTGATGCTAAAAATTTATTCAATTCATTAAGAAAAATTTGTCCCGTTGTCGGAATACATAAACTTTACAGCACCACGACGAGACAAAAATCGTTTAAAGGCTGAAGAAAACTTTGCGTACTGAAATCCGAAGCCAACTCGAGATGGCTCGAGTGGTCATGCAAGTAAATAAACACAAATATGCCTTTTGGGATTTGATACCTCTGCGACGAATAGGTGTAAATTATAAAGGGCCTGCGTAGTCACAACCGCAATGAGTAAATGCCTTATCAGCTTGATTTACTCTCATAGCTGGTAAGTCAGCCATTATTGGATAAGTAGGCTTAGGTTTGTATCGGTAGCAAAAATTACATTGATGTATTCTTTGACGGATAATTCGCCTAGCGGAAAGGATCCAATAATTATGTCGGATGATAGACATTAATGTTTCTGGCCCAGTTTGAATTTTTTTACGATGATAATGATCGATCAAATTATCTATAATATGATCACGTTTCTGCAATAATATGGGATGTTTGAAATCGTAATGACCAGAGGAATTTCGTAAACGACCCCCAATTCGAATGAGGTCGTTGTCAAGAAAGGGATGTAGTTTTCGTAACATGGAATCCAGTATATTTCCTTGGTTTAAAAGTTCTATATCCCGATAAAAATATACCCTTTGTACTGAGCGAAATATTTGAAATTCCGCTATGCTCAAGTCTGAGGCCGTAATTTGACCTTTAGGTAATTTTTTTGTAAATTTTAGTAAATAAACTACGGACCGAACGTATTAAGACCAGGATGAAAATCGCTGTGACAGCTGGTAGATAACATTTTCAGCTGCTGTATCAACAGTAATGCAGCAGCTGTTATTAACAATTAGTTTTGCGTCTGGTAAGCCAGATTTTTCTGATACAAACGGTTTAATAGGTCGTTTTAAGGCAATTTCATCCACGAAGGTCCTTGAAACCAAAGAGGGTGGCTTACTAACTGAGCAGGGGATAAACCGCGTGATAAACAGTCGCTTGGATTTTCTACACCTTTTACGTGATAACAATCATTGCTGGAAATATTTTCCTGATTTTTTGTTACACGATTGGCAACAAACGTCTGCCAGCGGTGAGGTGAAGAGTGGACTCAACTTAGAGCGACTGTGGAATCCGAAAAAGCTAAGACAGCATTAATTGCATATCTAAATGAATAATTATTATCAATGATCTTTTTCATCAATTGAGATAATAGCAGAATATTGCATAGCTCGAGTCGTGCTAGCGAAACTACCTTCATCGAAGCAATTTTCGACTTAGCACAAATTAGCTGAATGGTGCTCTCGTTATCTGGTCTGGTCACATAGGCATAAACTACCCCTCCAAAGGCCTTTTCACTAGCGTCCGCGAAGCCGACTATCGTAAGCAAGCATTCGCTATTAACACCAATATGGCGCGGAAATCGTAAATCGGATATTAATGGCAATTCCTGCTAAAACTGTTGCCAATTTGTTCATGTGGAGGAATGTTATCCCAGTCGACTTTCTGAACCCACAGCTCTTTAATTAGCAATTTAGCGAAAACAATTATAGGAGCGACGAGACCCAACACATCAAATAAACGAGCGACTGAAGAGAGTATATTTCGATTTGTACAGGGACGATCATCAGGACTGACATGAAAAGAAAAAATATCTTCTTTAGGATAACACTGAAGACCTAAGATCTTAATTGTAGCTTCGTCATCAAAGGATACACCCTGCGTGTGATGAAGTTCAGTAGGAATTTCCTGAAGGACTTGTGTAGAATTTGTAGACCATTTCGCGAGGTGAAACCCCCCGGCCCTAAACAAGTCGGTAAGTTGTCGCGTTGCTTCGAGAGCCTGATGCTCATCTATAACAGAAGTAACGACATCATTCACGTAGACATCCCTAGAAACGATTTCACTAGCGTGTGGATAAATATTTCCTTCGTCTTTAATCAATTCTTTCAGAGTACGAAGCGCAAGAAAAGGGCTACTTCTTGAACCAAATACAACGACTTTATATTCCAAGGTCATTACTGGTTGACTTGGATCAAACCTATATAAAATGCGTTGATAACAACGATCACATTCACGGATATCTATACGTAGGTACATTTGACGAACATCTGATGAAACTCCTATAGGGAACAGACGAAAAATGACCAATATAGAAAACAGATCAGCATAAAGGCTAGGACCTGTGTGTAGTACATCATTTAATGAAAAACCACTTCCATTTTTGCACTACCATCTAAGACCACCCGTAACTTAGTTGTGGTTTTATCTTCACGAAAAACTGCGTGGTGCGGAATGTAATAGCATTTATTAGGCGCGAAAGCATCTACCTTTAACAGATATCCTTTTTCTAAGTGTTCTTTAATAACATCAGCATATAATAATTTTAAATGCGGTTTAGTGATGATATCCAAAAATCAGATTTAAAAGAGCTCACTGCTGAAATTGTGGCTATGCGCCATGAGCTCGCCAATTTTAGCACTAAGTTCGACAAGCTGTACAGTGCTATCGACGTCCTACAAAAGCGAGTCGACGGTGTGGAAGGAAGAGTGGCAGTGCTCGAGGAGCGATTGAGCAAAGTTTCAACTGAGAGCAGACAAAATAAGGAATTATTGGACACGGTAGAACTTCCAAAGTGGAACTTAACGATCGTGATCAAAATCATTTACTTACCGACGTCGATATCACCTGCATTCCCGAGGCCAAGGGTGAAAATCTTGTGCATGTGGTAGCCCTAGTAGCTGGGAAGCTAGATGTGATCATTGATGAACGGGACATCATAAATGCAGAGCGTTCTGGCCCGACACGTAGTCATATCGAGGGGGAAGGTGCGCCACGGCCGCGGCCCATCGCCGTGCGGCTAGCCCGGCGCGCCCTGCGCGATCAGCTGTTGCGCAGCGCGCGGGTGCGCCGCGGCGCCGATACCGCGGGCCTCGACCTGCCTGGCCCGCCGCGCAAGTTTTACGTGAACGAGCGTTTAACTCGGATAAACCGCCAGCTGTTTCACAAGGCGCGCCAGGAAGCAATACGGCTCGGCTGGAAGTACGTGTGGACGCGCGATGGCCGCATATACGCGCGACGGCGTCAGGACGCTGAGGCTCATCGAATACGAAGCGACGTCGATTTTAAGGTTTTTGGCGAAACAGTAGTTGGCTAATTATCCTACATTTATTTATTTTCGCTTTTTATTTAAATTTTTATGTGCATTTTTGTGTTTGTTATTTGCCAAAATTTATGACAAAGTCGTTTTTATATGTTTTGCTTGTATTGCTGTATATATCTCTGCTTAAATCACTAGCATATATATTATTTCGTAATTTGCTGCCGCTCAAAAATTGCGCTAGCGTGAGTGTTGTGATGCCAATAGATTTCGGATGTAGTGCTCAAAGAGGTTTAATAGTTTCGCATTTATTGATTTATCCCGTAATACAAAAAATCTTATTTGAATACCATATTATATTTACAGTATTATTATTATTTGACAACAATATTATATTTACAGTATTAAATCAGTATCACCAACTAGTTAAAATTGCTCATATTATTATCTATCTATTTTATAACTTAAAATATTTTGACATTATATTTCCATATTCCCTACTCAACTGTTATATAGCGCCGAGGTTTAATCTAGCAACATGTAAAATTTTAAATGGAATGCTGCATACTTTTACGAGTAAACCTTATTTATTTACTGTTATGGCTCCGCATAAAAATAAAATTAAAGTTGGTTTTCTAAATCCCGGATCACTCGGCACTAAACATGAAGAATTTGTTGTGGCGATGGAACAGCACAATGTAGACATTATGGCTATAAATGAGACATGGCTGCGCGAGGGTCACGACTGTCGAGCGCCCGTACTCCCGGACTACCGATTACTTCACGTTCCCCGGCCAGCCAGCGTGCGCACGCGAGGCGGCGGTGTTGGCTTCTACGTGCGGCGCGGACTTACTGTGCGAGTGTGTAAGCACCCCGCTACGCCACTCGTCGAACAAATGTGGCTGAGATTGACGGTAAACGGCATAAAATTCAATGTGGGTACCGCTTATCGACCGCCGTGGCTCGATGTCGATACCTTTTTTGACACTTTGACCGACACAATCGTATCTTTTCCTGATAATGATTACTTAATATTGTTAGGTGATTTCAATATAAATTTGTTAATTTCCGAATTGAACTTCACTAAATTCAATAATTTTATTCAATATTTAAATTTGACACAATATATAAACAAACCTACTCATTTTACCGGACATAGTGGAACCCAAATAGATTTAATTTGTAGTGACTTTCCAGTGCTTAATTCACTTGTAGATTATATACCTAGTTTAAGTAATCATGCCTTTTTGACTTGCAAAAATCATATAAAAAACCTAAAACGTACTTCACGTCGTTTTACATTCCGTTCCATTAAAGATATAGATTTTAATATTTTTAATAGAGAAATTAATGCGATCGACTGGGATTCGATTACGCACTTGTCAGACGTAAACCACATGATATCTAGATTTAATTTTATAATACTTACACTTTTCGATTTCTTTGCTCCGGTAAAAAGCGTAATAGCCAAGGAAAAATATCTCCCTTGGATTACTTACACAGTGCGACAGATGATGCGTTTAAGAAATGAGAGTCATAAGCGTTATCGATCTACGGGTCTGGCAAAACATAAGGACTATTACAAAGAGCTAAAAAAATGTGTCAACTCTGCTATAAATAATGAAAAACGCGCCTATTTTAATCAATACATAAATCAAAACATAAACAACTCTCGTGCTCTCTGGAAAAATCTCAAAAACACCGTTAATGTCACTGGCAAATCGCGTGATGCTGACCTTCCTAATCATATAAATAATCCAAATGAAATAAATCGTCATTTTTGCACAGTGCCTGAAACTATACTACATCTTTATCTGATATGACCTACTTCGAATTTAACAGGTATACTGACTCGTCATTTATATTGAAGCCTATTGACAAAGGCATAGTAGCAAAAATAATAAAGTCGCTAAAATCAAATGCTTTAGGTAGTGATAGCATCTCTTTAGATATGTTGATACTTACTCTTCCATACACGCTAGAAGTCATTACATCAATTGTCAATATGTCTATACTTACATCCACCTTTCCCGATGCCTGGAAGGTAGCTCTAGTGACACCTTTGCCTAAAGGCAAAGAAGTCTCACATTTTAAGAATCTACGACCTATCAGTATTCCTTGTTGCCTTTCAAAGATTTTGGAAAGAGCTGTGTGCATGCAAATTACCCCTTACTTAGAGAACAAAAATATGCTACCTGTTTTTCAGTCAGGTTTTAGAAAGTCTCGCAGCACTGCTACGGCTCTAATCGATGTGGTGGATAACATCTTGGCTTCACAGGATATAGGAAGGGGAACAATTATGGTACTTCTCGACTTTTCACGTGCTTTCGACTGCATAAGTGTTCCTTTTCTGCTGTCCAAACTAAGTTATTACGGATGGTTTTCAAGTTATTTAACTAATCGTACTCAAATTGTTGGCATAAATCGAACTGATGGCATCCGGCAGTTTTCGACCCCATACCCTCTCACCAGGGGAGTACTCCAAGGTTCTATTTTGGGGCCTGTCTTTTTCATTTTATATACAGCCGATATTTGTAGCAAAATCTTGCACTGTAGGTATTATTTGTACGCGGACGACATACAATTGTATTTGTCTTTTGACCCAAATGAAACTGACGTTGCGGTAGCTAAAATAAACGAAGACTTGCACAGAATATCGTTGTGGTCGGAGAAAAACTCTTTGGTACTAAACCCGATCAAGTCTAAGTACATGGTATTGGGATCGAAGCTCCAGATAGACCGTGTGCTCGCAAACAGTCCCGCTATACGTATTCACGGTGAACAGATTGAACGCGTCACAGAAACTCGAAACCTCGGCGTGCTGATGGACGATGGGTTACGCTTTGAAGGTCACGTGCTTGAGATCGCTCGAAATTGCTTCTATAGGTTTAAGGTATTATACCGAGCACGTGGCTTTCTCAGTGAGGACCGACGCATAAGACTCTGTGACTCGTTAATCCTAAATAAGATAGGTTATGCCGATGTTGTTTATGGCCCCAGGTTGCTGGCAAAAACTTCACGGGTGGTCCAACGAGTACAAAATGCGTGTGCTAGGTCCGCTTTTTATATCCCTTCACGTAGTCACGTGAGCCCATATTTAAATAACGCAGATATGCTCAACATGAATTCTCGTAGGGATTTGCACCTGGCGACACTTATGTTTGGCGTAGTAAAATTCGGTAAACCAGAATACCTAAATATAAAATTTATTTGGCGTAGAGAAGACAACGTGCGGAGTATGAGAACCATTGACAGCGTATTAAAAATACCTCAGCACCGCACGACCGCTTTTCGAGGCAGTTTTAGATACTCGGCCACCAAGTGTTGGAACAATATACCTCCACCTATTCGCAATCTGAATAATTTAAAAACTTTTAAGTCAAAAATAAAAAGATATTTTATGGAATTTCAAAAACAGAATTTAATTTGCGGTAGCCAAAATCAACTCTCAAATATAATTCTTGCCAAGTTATAGTAAGGTAATGATTTATATGTGTATATTTATATATATATATATATATGTATATGTATGTGTAAATGTATTTATATGCACGTATATGGATATGTTTATCTTATATGTATGCTCATATTTTTTAATTTATCTTTTATATTTATATGCAATTAGTTATCATTATAAGTAAGTATAATTATATATTTAACAATACACACGGCTACAAGTCTCGCTGATACACCTCCACAATGGGCGTCGCTGAAAATCAGCGCTGTAACACTCGTGTTGCAGCATATGCTGAGTCGATGTCCAATTTTGGCATCATAGCACTCACAATATTCTGCATAGTCCTGCTTTTAAATTTAATAATTTTTTGTTATTTTTTTGTTCGTATGTTTTAAATTTTTTGTATTTTTGTGTTTTGTTTTATATTGTGTGTGTTTTCTGGTGCCAAATAAATGTCTGTCTATGTCTATGTCTAAAGGATTAAAGGGGAGTGCAACCTCGTAGCGGCCATCTCGAAGCCGTTTAACAGTTGACTTATAAATGTCTTCAGCCTGTTTGTCATCGGCGCTAAATATGGGTTCGCTATTTAGATTATCTAGTTCCCAAAATTTTTTAACCAAACAATCAATGTCGTATGTTGAACAAAATGACACTGGAAAGGAAGGAGTATTGACAATTGGAACATCACCCAAAACTATAAATGCTAATACTGTATGTAACGCGTCAGGAATACGGGGTGGATTAAAGACCTTTCCGGGTAAAAGCATTTCAGCGAATAAATTAACGCCTATAAGCAAGTCTATTTGACCTGGTATTGCCCAGGTGTCATCCGCCAGTGGGAAGGTTCTAAACCTTTCAGATAATTGCGAGTCTACATAACAATTTGGTAAATATGCAGTTATCTCATCTAGTATATGAGCTTCGATAGTAAATTTCTTTCCACCTTGAATTACTGAAAGTTATGCTGGTGACACCTTTGACAGGTTAAATAAAACCACCTATTCCCTTTACAGATGTCAAAGAACTGCATTTTATAGTAAGACCTAAGTTGCGAGCACATCTAAAAGTTAAGTAATGTTTTTGTGACCCAGGGTCAAGAAGACACTTAATGACCATAACCTTATTATTTTGTCCACTAGCAAGTACCTTAGCAGTAGCTAAAATTTCGGTCTGGGGTCCTTTAGTAAAACTTTTACTTGTTGCGGGTGAAGAGCAAAGACACACATCATTAGTGCTATTACCAGAATCAGATGTGTCTATGTGCGAAGAAGGTGGACTTGAATTATTATCATTGGTACTTAATACCGAGTTTGTTTGCGGTGAAATATATGTATCAAAGTGTAAAAGTGAGTGATGCTTGTTCTGACATTTACGACAAGTAGCTTGCGAACGACACTTCGACGAAGTGTGCTGACAGCTTAGACAATTCGTACAATAACCCACTTGTTTTATATAATTAAATCTTTCATTCGGATTTAACCCTAAAAATTTATGGCAGCTATAAAGATGAGAGTGGTCACTTTGATGACACAACTTACATTTAGCCTTAACTTTATTATTGACAGTTTGCTACGTGAAGAGCAACGTATGAGGTATGCGCGGCGGCGCAGCTGCACGAGGCTGCGGGGGTGTGACCAAAAACTTAGGATCACCCTTGGTGGGTTTTCGCTGCGAGGTTCTGTGTAAAATTTTTATTTGTTCGCGCACAAAACTGACAAAGTTATCATAATTAGGCATATCATCCTTTGTATTTCTGATCGACATTTCAAAACTTTTCGCGGTATCTGAATCAAGTAATTTAAGACCTAAATAAATAAATATAAATTCGTCCAAGTTATTAATTTTTAGCTGTTTAATAGCCGAAACAGAAGCTGCAAACCTGTCGATTAATATTTCTAAATTTGTTGCCGAAAGACCATTAACAGATTTTATAGAAAATAACTGGTTGAGATAGGAAGTAGCGAGCGCCCTCTTGTCGTGATATTTTGCAATTAAGGCTTCCCACACGACAGTATAATTCTCAGGAACGGCGCGACGCCGGAGCATAAGGACTTAGCCTTACCGGTTAAGTGGCTAAATAAATAATGAACTCTTTCTGCATCAGTCAAATTAGCATTAGAATGTATGACACGTTTAAACGTTTCGTAAAAAAAGGAAAAACTTTGAATATCGCCGTCAAAAATTGGCAATTCTATACGTGGTATTCTAATGGCATCGGAGTCGCTGTCGTGGAACCTTGACTGCGCCAAACCCTTGTTTTGTGTACAGGATATACTTGATAAATTTATTTTATCTAACGTAGATTTTACAACACAGTAAAGATCATCAAAGGCATTTACTGGCTTGTAATTAACAATATAACCCGATTTTATTTCCAAGTTTAATAAATTTATCTAATCTAAAGATTCAATAAATTCTGATCTTATTTGGTCAATCAATCGACCTTGAGCAATAAATCGTTGTAAAATATCTTCCTGATCATCTACTTGAGGTATTAAATTATATATAGATTGCATTCGCTCGAAACATTGAGCTCGCCTAGCTTAAAAAAGCAAAATTTTCTTGTAAGCGGATGCCATTTTATTTTACGAATAAAATATGATAGATATAGATAAATAAACAGGAAAAAAAGGAGCACTTAAATAGCTGTATTGGTTTTGAGTAAAGATGAGATACCCGTCTGTTTACTATCGTTATAATTACATGTTTCTGAAACGATTAGTAGTTGCGTGTAGGTAAATGGATAGACAAATGTCTGTAAGTAATTTTAAAGTCTTGCAATGTGTCTTGCAGTCTACAAATAAATACCTTACGGCCAAAAACTCGTAAATTGGATGCGTCGATAAGCGTTAACGAAATGCACAAATAAAAAAGTAGATATACTAAAAGACCTACCTACTAACTTGCGTACCTAAATAGAAGCAGTACAAGTACAAGGTGTAGGCTAGGTATCCGATTTAGTTAATAGTAAACTAAACCGGTGCGGTTCCCATTTAAAGTTATCTGTGATTTATTTAATGCCTAAATGATGTTTACACGAATTGTAAAAAAAAATAAAGTAGGTATGTTAATTCTAATTAACAAAACCTGTATAAGTCGTACTAAATAACAATTCAAGAACCGCGTCTGAATTGTATGAAAACCAAGTCACTTGGAGTTTGTGGGTGATAAGCGCACATACATATCAACAATTTTATAACTCGAACACTTTGCCGTAAAAAACCTATGTAAGATAAGCAATTACTGTTATAAGCGGTAACTAATATTCACTAATATTTACCAAGGTGATGGAGCGTGTGATCAACACACAGCTTCTAAGATACCTAGAAGTACACGATCTGGTCAGTGACCGACAATATGGCTTTCGCCACGGTCGCTCGACTGGTGACCTTCTAGTGTATCTCACACACCGATGGGCACTAGCCATTGAGAGTCAGAGGGAGGCATTGGCATGTAGCCTGGACATAGCGAAGGCGTTCGATCGGGTCTGGCACCGGGGTCTTCTATCGAAGTTGCCATCTTACGGAGTGCCCGAGGGTTTGTGCAAATGGGTGGCTAGCTTTTTGTCCGACAGACGCATACGAACCGTAGTTGACGGTAGTGGCTCTGATAGCATGGACATTAATGCTGGTGTCCCGCAAGGCTCTGTGTTGTCTCCTACGCTGTTTCTACTGCATATCAATGACATGTTGGACATCAACAACATACATTGCTATGCAGATGACAGTACTGGAGACGCTTTTTACACGGGTCGTGCAAACATCCCTAGTTCCGTTGTGGAGGAAAACCGCGGAGAACTTGTGTCTCAAATCGAGACCACACGTTCCAAGGTCTCTGACTGGGGACGGGTAAACATGGTCTGATTCAAACCTACAAAGAAAACTCCATTCACTGTAGTCCCACAATTCCAGAACACTATCCTCTCCATCTCCAAAAGCATTGGGATCCTTGGTGTCGACATCTCCAGCGATGTTCAGTTCCGAGATCATTTCCAAGATAAGTTGAAGCTGGCGTCCAAAAAACTTGGTGTACTCAACAGAGCGAAGCAGTACTTCACGTCGGGGCAAAGGTTGTTACTTTACAAGTCGCAATTTCGGCCCCATATGAAATACTGCTGCCATCTCTGGGCGGGTGCACCCGGATACCAGCTTGGCCCTTTTGACTCGGTTCAACGACGGGCTGTGAGAATTGTCAACGATTCCAAACTCACTTGCGGTACGAAGCCCTTTAGTCTGAGGAGAGACTTTGCCTCCCTGTGTGTGTTCTACCGCTTGTACAATGGGTTGTGTTCTGAGGAATTGTTCGAAATGATGCCCACGGCTACTTTCTACCATCGCACCGCTCGCCATCGACAGGGAATTCATTCTCAGACTTTGGAACCAAAATGGTCGCGTACAGTGCGGTTTTAGAGAAACTTCCTCCCGCGAACCCTTGAGTTGTGGAATGAGCTCCCTGCCAAGGTTTTCTGCAAGGACTACAGTATGGAGTTCTTCAAGAAAGTAGTTATTAGATTTCTGAAGGGTCGGCAACGCGCAAGTGATACCCCTGGTGTTGCAAGCGTCCATAGGCTACGGTGACCGCTTACCATCAGGCGGACCGTATGCTTGTTTGCCACCTTAGTGGTATAAAAAAAAAAAAAAAAAAATTGCGACTTACATTCAAAACAAATAACTACCTAAGTATTCATTACTCAATAGCTCACTAGTTATAATAAACAACTTCAATGATAAATTCACTTAAAATAATTTATTATTATATTAACACAGTAAGGTTGCTTTTTCAATAACAGGAAAAATGGAATTTATTTTATAAAATTAAAAAAAATATTATTTATTTATTAAATAGTAACATACGGCTCGTTGGATCAAAATGATAACGCCACGAGATTACTTCCTTCGATATTTTTAAATTAAGGCGTCACCATGTGGATGCGTGCGCTGGTTCGCGATGGCGGGTACAAAGGTCGTCGTTGAAGCTAAGAGAAATAAACTGGCTGTAATGTGGCGAAACCACTAATTATTGTTTAATTTAGCAACTGCGGTGCTGTGTTGTGTCGCTTTGAGCTACTTCAGGTTGTATAGTTTTTTTTTTAATATTTTAATTTTAAGTTGCAAATTTTCTATTTTGATGTCCCTTCCGACATTCCTGTGTTTTATTTATCTAATTACTAACAGAACAAGGCAAACACAACAATGGATAAGCTTGAAAAACTGATTTGTAAATACTTGTCTCTCATCGAGCAGAAAGTTACTATAATCTTAGAAGAATTAAGGAGTTTGGATAATAAGTTTATAAAATAATCTGCAATGACTTGACAAGAACTCCACTCGCTAGCGATAAAACTGTAAGCAGGACAACGCAACTTCACCCGAAAGGTATGTCTTTTAATAATGTAGAACGAAAAAATTGCGCAGCCACAACCAGCACAACACCGCAGCCAATCAACGAGCGAGACCAGCGCGCTGCTGCGCGTGCGCAGCGGACAGCCGCCGCCGCTCACACCATGACGACTCATACGAGCAACAAACGAAACTCGCACGCTGCCGACACCGTCCAAGTCAGTCCGACCTACCTACACACCGAGATAACAGGACCGCATGACGACGTAGCAGTCGTCACAGCCAGCGCGTCGTTGTGACCGACGATCAACTACAAACAGTGGAGAGACAGCGCAAAATGCATGCCTGTTTTTTTAAGGCCGACATAACATGCGATGTCATTAGATCATATATGCAAAAGAAAAGTACCGGCGTTAGTAGCGGCGTAGAAAAACTTAAGCTCAGACACGACCACTATGCTTCTTTCATTCTTTCGGTGCCAGAGAGTGAGTTCGATTACTTTATGTCAGCAGAGCTTTGGCCTACGGGAACTAAGATAAGCGAGTGGTTTCGTACACCAACCTTTCGTCAGCAATACAAGAAAAATGATTCCGTTCAGAACATCGCCGACGATGGCGACACCACCACTGCAACCACGGGCCCTATTGGGAACGAAGAAATTTGATAAACTTTCACTTTGTCATCAAAACATTTGCTGCCAGCCTAGTAAAACTAGAAACCTTGAGGATTTATTGTTTAATGAGCTGAAATGTGATATACTTGTAGTAACAGAACACTGGCTCCGCAGGGAGCAGTTACAGTGTATCGCCCTAAGCAATTTTGACTTAATTTCTTATTATTGTAGAGAACACATTCAACATGGTAGAAGTTGTATTTATGTCCGCTGCGGTATACGGGCTGTAGTGAGACAGGATTATTGCGAACTATCGCGTGAACAGATCTTTGACATGTGCACAGTGTACTTGCCTGATTTCGAGACCCTCGTTATCGCAGTGTACCATTCGAATTTAACCAACGACCTAGAATTCCTAAACTTATTGCATAAATTACTAATTAAAATTGAAAACGATAAATTAGATACAATTATTTTAGGTGACATTAATATTGATTACATGACGAACTCATCTGAGAGGAAAAAGCTTGACGATTTATTATCTGAGTACAATTTTACCCAATATGTAAATTTCCCCACACGTATCGTCGGTTCCAGGTCGACAACACCAGACCTCGTGATATCAAACTTCTCACCGACGCAACATATAACGGTCTCACCGATCACTACAAATCTCAGCGACCACCTAGCACAGAAAGTAGTTGTCTCGCGGAAAAAAGGACAAGAGGCACACCCGTTAAGCCGCTCTTTAAATTACCAGTTGTGTACCGCGAACTTCTGTGCCGTCTTAGAGTCTGTCGACTGGCTGGAGACCGTCAATACTTGCCTAGAGAACCCCGATAAATTAGCTGAAACTATTATTAATGTATTAGTTTGTAAAACCGACATGTTATCCACAAACACCTCGAAAAGAGAACTATATAAATAAGCAATAATCGACGTTGACATATTGAACCATAAACATTTAGTATCTATTTGACATGATAAATTTAAAAAATAAATCCAGTACACAAGGAAATAGAACAATTAGTTGACTATGTGACACTTGAATATAAAAAAAACTTAAAAAGAAACGAACCAAATTCATAAATCAAACTATAACTAGTCATTCTAATAAAAGCAAGGCTATGTGCTCTGTTATAAATAGCGAAACGGGCCATAAATAAAATGGTTTACAATTCATTAGCTGATGTATTATAAATGTTAGAGTATTATGTTTTACCATGGGAAATCGGAAAACTTCCTCCCGCGAACGCTTAAGTTGTGGAATGAGCTCCCTGCCAAGGTTTTCTGCAAGGACTACAGTATGGAGTTCTTCAAGAAAGAAGTTATTAGATTTCTGAAGGGTCGGCAACGCGCAAGTGATACCCCTGGTGTTGCAAGCGTCCATAGGCTACGGTGACCGCTTACCATCAGGCGGGCCGTAAGCTTGTTTGCCACCTTAGTGGTATAAAAAAAAAAAAAAAAAAAAAAAAAATCGGAATAATAATACTACGGAGTTATGACTCTGCAGAAAAAATAATCACTCGGCTAATGTTTCTACGGAATTTCAATCAGTTGGATTTTGAATCAATGACGAAAAAAGTAGCCTTTAAAAAAATTTGGCAAACAATAACATGGAACTAAAAACGTTCGGGATTGAATTGTTCGAGGTTAAAATTGGAACCACAGTGTATACCTACAGCATGTGTCTATTTGTGATAACATGTGACGCTTAGTATGTAGTTGGTGGAACTGTCGGAGTAGTTTAGACTGACCTGCGGGCTCCATGTCGAACCGGTCGGGCCGGCCGCGGCGCTTTTCTAGTCGCCGCTCGCGCCGCGCCAACTTCGCCGCGAGCGTACTACGCCGCTCCTCGAGGTGCTGCGACTGCAACCTGTCAGCCATTATTTCACACACGATTATCATCGGTGAAGACAATGTCCAGAAATAACTAGTACCTACATCCGTTTACATCAGACTCAAGCGGTGCTAAATTTCGTTAAATTTACTAGTTGTTTTTTTGTGTAACTTACTACTAGAGAGTTTTATTTAATCGCTGGCCAAGTGCGAGTTTTTACAATTTTATTTATACTTCGATGTAATGACTAATTTAATTTAAAAACCCTTTAGATGAAATATCAGACTGCTTTAAACGTATTCCCCTGTTTCCTCCCTGGATTTTGGCATTAGAACTATATTTTTTTAATATATGATACACATACACGGTAACTATGTCTGTATGTTTTGCTTTTTGTAAATGCTATTCGTATAAAAAGCTGGGGCCTGCAAAAGTCAAAACACTTGCCTCTTTTTTATGACATTTTCAGACGTGCTCTATACAAATATGTTAACTATTTAAAAAAACATAGAGACAGAACAATTCATTAACTTCCAGGATAAGAAAGTTAAATTAGTAAGAAAATACAAAACACCGATTTTGATCGCACATCGGTGTCTCGGTGTCTGTCCCAATCGCACATCGGTGTCTCGGTATCTGTCCCTATCGCACATCGGTGTCTCGGTGTCTGTCCCAATCGCACATCGGTGTATCGGTGTCTGCCCCTATCGCACATCGGTGTCTCGGTGTCTGTCCTAATCGCACATCGGTGTCTCGGCGCGAATCTTAGCGCGAAAGCAATTATATTTCGAAATACTATATAATATTTCTATATGTGTAGTCGCTTGGGTCTGATATTAACTACTGGTTTATTGCCAACACCCAATAGTTACTCTTTATAAAACTACAAAGGAAACATAATATAATAGTAAATTTAAAACACTTAGCAAAAAAGCTGTAGAATGTAAATACATGGTTTAATTTAAATAGAAAATATACTACTATTTCACGAGTATATACAGTCGATAGAATTGTCAGAATATAAGTTAAGATTTTGTGATATAAAAATGTATTACGAAGACAATGTCATTATTCTTTGTTCTTTAAAGATGTATTTAGCTGGTGTGTTTGGTGAGTTCGGTTGTCATTATTCTCCTAGCGCGTGACTCTAGAAAAAAAGGCGCGTTGTGATTGTGCCGCTGTTTCCCAGCACTCAAGACAGTAGGAGAGCTTAAAATGAAATAAGGAGAAATACCAGGTTCTCAGTTGCTGAGGAGGCAGCACTTGTGTTATGCTTCTCAAGACAAAACAAGTACCGGAGAATTTTTTACATAGAGTATTTATATGGACTTACCACTTAAGTGCAGCATCTAAAGTATGGTATAAATCTATTTTCCTCTATCTCTCACGTGAACTTTAGTTTAGGATGAATATAATTTAGATGGGATAACTATTTTTCTTCTTTCTTTTGTCTACCTTTATTGAAATAGAACACATCATCGACGTACCTTTTCCATAGAATAATTTTCAATAGAGAAGATTGTTATAACCTTTCGAAGGCGTGGAATCCAGTGATTCATAGGTTTAACCTCTGACCCCGCTGTGGTGACGTCAGAGGTGACAATAGACAGCGTTAGTATAGTGTGTAGGAAACATTTATACAATGTAAGGGTAGTTAGTAGAAGAAACTGCACGAGTGGCCAAAAGCCGACGCCGCGCACTACAGTCTATCATGCCGTGACCACAAGAAGAAAAACATTTATTTAGCAAGTTATAAATAAAAACGGTAATTATACATATGTACTACATCTGCGCTGCTTTTAATGCCAAAAAAGCCTTCCACTCAGTAAAAAGCTTTTTGGTTGCCTTCAGAGCACCGAGACGAACTTCGGAGCACCGAGACGAACTTCGGAGCACCGAGACGAACTTCGGAGCACCGAGACGAACTTCGGAGCACCGAGACGAACTTCGGAGCACCGAGACGAACTTCGGAGCACCGAGACGAACTTCGGAGCACCGAGACGAACTTCGGAGCACCGAGACGAACTTCGGAGCACCGAGACGAACTTCGGAGCACCGAGACGAACTTCGGAGCACCGAGACGAACTTCGGAGCACCGAGACGAACTTCGGAGCACCGAGACGAATTTCGGAGTACCGAGACCTTCATTGCCGAAAAAAGGTACGTTTCCGTACACTTATCGTCGTGTTAAGACCCGATCATTATCTTAAACGAGCTTCTTCCTTTCCAGGAAGTTTACAAGCATCTGCCGCCCCCCCCCACTGATTTCTACAACCAAAATCATGTTTGGACTTATTTGAAGTAACTGATTTCGGCGGTGTTATCTTTTTTCAATTTATTGAGGTAAACAAACAATGACACAATATACAATATGAAAAAAGTGTTAAGAGAATAAATACACTTCGCGGCGCCCGCGCGCGTTTTACATTTTGGTTAAAATGTTGCACGATGCGGGCGCGAGACCCCCTTTCCCCGCGCCGCGCGCCTTATTCTGGTATGATTTTGTCGTATAGCTGGAACGTCAGAATTCTGATAAGCGATATGACTTTCACCCAAAAATACTATATTTTGAGCATTAACGAAGTATAAATGAATTATCATCATTAATTTTTCAATTTAATAAGTATTTAATGTTCTGCCATATTGTTTATCCGATTGCGATAAAACTATGTTAATTTATTGCTACCACTTGCGCAAAAGTTATAGGCATAAGAGAATGTCATTGGTTGTAACTGAATAGGTTAAATACTCAAAGCATTGACCAGCATCGGACCTAAGTGACGGTAATACAAAACAATCCTATACTTTTGTCAACGAGTGTTTGCCATCTGTAATCAAACTAATCAATCATTGATGCGATTTGCTCAATTCATTAGTAGGTATTAGACGTTCTGTTCGGCGCTCTCTATGAGAAAATAGCTAGGTACCTACTTATACAAACTTATAAAGGATATGCGAGTTTTTTTTTTTTTTTTGAAAAATATTTTATTTATAGTTAGGAATGAATATTGAAATAGGTGGAGGTTTCTGAGCTAAGATTCATTTATCTTTTCACGGAGACCAGCAAGGACGATAATAAAATAGGTAGGTAACTCGGTACCTCGTAACATTCTTACACTCACATACGGTATCTACCGTTTTTAAAATTTATTTTAAAATCATAATAATGTTATTAATGGTAAAATGTAAGTACAAATATTTACTTACCTTTTACCATTTTTAAATTTGTACTTATATATTATAGGTACTTATGGGCTACTTAATTAGTATTTTTCAACATAATTGTACGTTACGAAATTGTTGATGAAGTTAAGTAGTTAAGTTGTAACTTTTAAAAACGTGTACACTGCCTACTGATTGACTAAAGAAATGATAAATGTAACATTGGGGGTCAATAGATAATTAATAATACCAAAATAATCTATAAAGGTTGTAATTCGTAAACAATATTCGTAGTATGTATTTTTTTAAAAGGGTGTAGGGTAAAACACCCAAATGACGGCCCTTAACATGAAACGCAAAATTTCAGTCCTAACCATACCTGAACCTTTAAGTTATCCACCGTTGAATTTGCATTGTCAGGGTATTTGACATTTACACTTTATGTTATTGAGTATATATAGTGATTATAAACATCTTAAATTACGAGAAAAAGAATAATAAGAGTTTAAAGTTTTGTATGGCAAATTTCCCTAATATCGGCCATCCTTTACCTAACTACGGCCTTCTTCTATCCTAATGTCGAATCGTAAAAAGGGCAATATATCAATAAAAATCATTTATTTGTGTTGAAACTTTACCATACATAACTTTAACTCTTTATAATACCTCTTAAAATAGAAATCGTATTAGGTTATATGTGTATTCTTGTTTTTCTTATTATTTGAAAATTAACCAATAATAAATAAAATAAAATAAATTGTTGAAATTTCCAACGGTAACTAGTTTTATTGTGATAAACTGCATTGTGTATTTTAGCACATAATTATGAACACACTGTTCCACACAGTTACATGAATAGACTTATTTAGTATTTTAAACATCCTATATATCATCAGAACAGGTAAATGTGGCCGACCTTAGGTTCTAAGAGTAGCCTAATGTCGGCTGTCATTTTTATAGTCTAATAAAATAGTATAACTAACATTAAAAGGCGGCTGAACTTTGTTCATTCAATAAACGGGCATGAAACGTCTTATAACGCACTTGACCGTTTTTTTTATAAAAACCTTGCCCTAACACTAATAAACACAATAAAAAAAAAATTACCCGAATTGGTCCAGCCGTCTTCGAGTTTCGCGCTGAGCGACAAATTTTGCGATTCATTTTTATTTATATAGATTACGCTAAATACCTACCTAGTTAAAGGTCAAAAAAATCTAATTAACTTGCTGCGCAACGAAACATGCAACAGTGATATTTTCGTAATTGTTTCCAAAGGTACCTACCTACTTACGTCAAACGCAGTACAAGCATACAAGTGAAGATTCGCTCACGGACGGCCCGCGACTGATTTGGCTGCTACCTCGCCTCGCCTCCCCCGTCTCAAGCCCCTGATGAATGATATAATTCGATTTTTGTAAATTTGACTAATGATTTTTGTGTTTCGAATTATTGTGTTTATTCATTTAATTTAGTAAGAATGACAGTGAATTTTTTTTATTTATAAAATTTATTATATTATCTAGGTCTGTGGTGCTTTTAAATTTTCGGAAACGTTTTTGTTATAGTGTATAATAAGCACGAAGTTGCAGGTGTTTTGACCATAAATTACAAGTTTTTGCACTCTAATAATTTTAAGACTACACAATTTAACGTAAAACTGAAACACCACAGACCTAGATATTAGTTGTCTGGTCTTGTTAAAACAAAAAACATTGAGTTTGAGGGATTGATATTCATCAGAGGAGAAAAATCCTGTTGCATGGAGCGCGCTGCGAATCCGATACTCTTAACTAGATACAGTTTGGAATAATTGTTACACCAGCAACATTTACCACATATTATTTAAAACAATTTAATATATACGGGTTTTTTCGAATGTTGACAACTAGTGATAAAAATAGGGTAAATTAAAAACTATACAATAATTATATTAAATTTTCATGTAGTAATATCTTAAAGAAGAAGGGTGCTATGATATAACATCTATAGTAGCTATTATGACAAATATCGAATAGCAACATTGCTTGTAAATACATACGTCTATGTTCTGATTTAATATATCTGCATTTCGTAAGTTCTTCGTTTGATCTTGTATAACGATAACACTTGTAGTTCACATACAGCGTACATTTTTGACGTGACAACGTCTTATAAATTGGTTTGCCGGGTGACACTTCAAGAAACTGCGTTACGCTCCGCTCACGTTATGCGCTCACAATGAGAGCGAGTGAGAGCCACGCGCCCGCCTAAGAGCGAGAGAGACAGACATAAAATCATTGTCACGTAAAACTTTCGCCCGTATACCGACTTTACAGGCAACCAGTTTTTTTTGAACTGCCTCTATCTCATCTACATATTAATTGTAAAATGTATTCCAGAAAGGCACAGCATACTCATGCTGAGAACAGAGTAGGGCTTTATATAAGCAAAGGTAATCAGAAGGTCGAGCAAAACTTGAACTGCAGCGCATAATAAAGCCATACATCTTATATAATTATTAATTATTATTATTATTTTATTAATTATTGATGGCCCTAGTGACATCATCATATAAGGCTTCGGCCTCTGCATCAGAGTGTGACCTTGTGGGCGCGTTAACCCTTACGACTTTCAAAAAATAGTCTCTAAGTCAGATCATGAACATCAAATACAACTCACAAAGACACACTAGAGATTTCCGCTGAGGGTTTCGTTAACTGAACATGCCATCCCACCTTAAAACGGTTGATTGCCCTGTCGAAATCAAAGTAGGTGGTCTAACTCTATTTGTGGTAGCCTCGCGAAATTAGAATAGGTGGCCTGACTCTATTTGTGGTAGTCTCTCGAAATTAGAGTAGGTGGCCTGACTCTATTTGTGGTAGCCTCGCGAAATCAGAGTAGGTGACCTGACTCTATTTGTGGTAGCCTCTCGAAATTAGAGTAGGTGGCCTGACTCTATTTGTAGTAGCCTCGCGAAATTAGAGTAGGTGGCCTGACTCTATTTGTGGTAGCCTCTCGAAATTAGAGTAGGTGGCCTGCCTGACTCTATTTGTGGTAGCCTCTCGAAATTAGAGTAGGTAGCCTGACTCTATTTGTGGTAGCCTGTCGAAATCCAGGAATTCTGTGCACCTCCTGTCCTACCGTTACCTAGGCCGCATTCGTACCCTGTAATAGTAGGGCTACCGGGAACCAGAGACTTAAGTGTTTTAGTGGGTAAACCATTGGAAGTTTCCACATCAGTCAGACGTCTTGGCCATCCCAATGCAGAGCCTTCTCCTAATTATGCTGCTCCCCGTTACTGACGTGTGCTATTCGTAGGCACTTTAAGTTTTACACTTGCGCGGCGGCGTTCTACAAGTAGAGTTAATTGAATTTGGTTAGCCGAAAGAAAAAAAATCTACTGTAAACAAATAAGTATAAGGCATCTTGGCGAGGGCGAGCGGCCCTTACTGCCAGCCGGTCGAACTTGCTTCCTCGACTGTATAGTGACGCTAATATACAGACTGAGTCTGCGTATTAATATGTCGCGGACTAACGTGATGTAGTGAAGTAGTGAGCGTGTACCTGGCCTCTTCGATCTGGTTGTTGAGCGTCAGGTAGTCGGGGCTCTCCCGTTTGGCGCGCCCGAAGCCTTCTCGCTCCTCCTGCAACGGATATACGCCAATCAGAATTGCGGAAAAACCAGGATAAATAAATATCATTTTTTTTATCATTCATTCCCTGTCCCTGTTCCTAAGTGTAAAACACTATTTATTATTAGTTGGATGTTTCATTAGCGCACAAATTAAGCAAATTTGTCAATCGCGTAATACTGACAGCAGAATAGTAAACATTTATATTTTTATATTTTTCCTTTCATGGTTAATTTTTAGAATTACTAGTCGTTTTATGTTAATTTATTCAATTTTTTTACCATCTTTTGTACTGTAAATTAGGCAACGTAAGTTGATATTAATTTTATTTATGTGCACGGGCGTGACTCACCTCACTAGAGGCTCTCACTGAGACCCACATCAGTGGGATGTCACACTTGGACACTGCTTATGCTGAGTGAGAGACCTTTTTTTGCCTCACTTTTATAAAAAATAAAAATGAATTTTATATACAGGAAGACTTTGAAATGAGGCTTCAAATTTCTTGAAGTAATTCTTTGTGTAGCCAAGATTATTTAGAGCACATGATATAGTAAAATCAATAAACTTTGTGATATTACTAAAAAAATATAAAATAATCAAAAGTATCAGATTAATAATTCTAAGTATAATCGTTTCTTGTATGAATGAATAGACAAATCGAAAGGAGCAAGCAGCATGCGCGGGCCACTGACCTCACCCGCGCCGAACAAGCGCTAAACAAACAAACAAACAAACAAATAAAATTTTTTATTTAGCAAACACACACATACAAAATATTTCACAAAAAATAAAAAAAATAAAAAAATTATATACCAAAAAAGAGTGCGTGAGCTAAATGGGCCTCCCCCTCAGCATGATATGTACCCGTGTAGGTACAATACTGATTTTCAGTGGGAGCCCTTACTGCGTCACTTCACGGACATTAGTGAAAGACAAAACAATAGCACCTATAAATATTTAATTACAATACTATACTATACATATTTAAATTGCCTACAACAAAAATAAAATATTTACAAAATCACTAATTTAAAGAGAAAGAGAACAGAAGAAAACGATAAAGGCTAAAGAGGTTGTACGCACTTAGACTTTTGCCTCTTTAAAGGAGCTTATATTACAATATAAAAAAAAAAAAAACAAAAAAATTAATTATATATTATCTATGATACAAATGGTGGTTAATGGTTATATCCTTCAACCTGTTGATTTTGTGATATATCCTTAACATGCTGATTACCAACAAGTGATAATAATTTAAGTGATAACATATATCATCGTAACATATATTCTATGCAGTGCTTATTAGTAATGGGCATAATTATTAGAAACTGAGTGAAAATATAGGTAAGTGTCGGATCGAACTGCTAATCTAGTTCTATTAGTTTCTTAATATTATATAATTTAAAAGCTACAATACAATACAATACTCTATCTCCATATGTTTTAGAACAATAAGTACAGATACCGGCATTGAAAATATACAAATGTGATCAGCTAGGTATATTTAGCTATGTACTAATATTTGTTTTGGATGAAATAGGATAACAAAGAAAAAGAAAAATAGTACCTAAAAAGACTGATTATTTAGCAGATAAATTTTCATTTTCTTGATAAATGTTGTTTTGGTTTTTAAGGAGCGAAATGGCGGTGGTAAATCATTCCAACATTTGCTAGCAGCGAATTTGAAACTGCCACGAAATGCCGCAGTTCGGTGACGAGGACAATTTATGAGATATGCGGCTGCCCGAGTTCCGTAATTATTTTGGTAACGCGCCCATGACAATTTCTCATAAAGGTAAGATAGTTTCTCTGTTTTTATGACTCCAAACAACAATGTTGCAAAATGTAATTTTCTACGCTCTTTCATTTTTAATAATTTAGCATTCAATAAAAATGGTGTTACATGTGTACGAGATGGTATTTGGAAACAAAATCTTGCACAAGCATTTTGGACACGTTGAATTAACCAACTTTTCCTTCATACTTTACCGGCTTAGGACGGTCAAAAATACGAAAAGTACAGTAAAATTCACTAATAAAGATTTAAGTAATCAAAGTTTACTTAACATAAATAGGTACCTACCTATCTATCGTATTTCAGGCGTATTTAAAAAGTTGGAATCATAATATTTACAATAATTGAATGCGTATTTAAAATAAGAAAAAAATAACAGTAAACTCACATTTGAAAGACCTTAAAAATTATGTGTATTTTAACAATTGTTCAAAATGACCACCTCCATTTTCCAAACACAACAAAGCACGACGTCGCAAATTATTTTTAATTTTACGTAGCACAACTGTTTGTGATTTAACCACTGCAAAAGCACTTACGATTTTGTCTTTTAATTGTTCAATTGTTTCGGATTCACATACATTCGTAAACAATTCGTTTTATCTCTCCCCACAAAAAAAAGTCTAGCGGGGTGAGATCTGGCGACCGTGCCGGCCATGGTATGGGTCCACCGCGACCGATCCACCGTTCGCCAAACTCGCTATTTAGGTACGCACGCACTTCACTGTAATAGTGAGCTGGGGCCATCGATATGAAAAAACAATAGATATGTCCAAAAAGCACCGGCAGGCTAGCCGCCCATAGTCTAATTTTTAGACTATGTTGAGTAGCGCATCGATTTGACGCAACAAACACAAGGTCACCCTCGGCGAGTGAACATCTAAAGATATTTTGTTTGTTTTATTTCAATAATGTCGTATTGTGCTGTAAAAAGTTGTAAAAACTATAAAAAAAAAGGTAAATAAGAGTTCCAGCGACGTAACTTAACACACTTTAGTATTATTTTTTCATAAATAACCGATTTACTTTAATTTATAATAAATTACTTTAATAGAGGTGCACTATTTTTATCGAAATCATGTTTGTCATCACTGTAATCTTGTTCATAAAAAGTGTTATTTTTTCAATTTCATGGCATAATTTTAAACCTTTCTTTTTATTTGTGATAAAAAGAATAAATTACACTTTAACTGTGACTGTTTTTCAAGATTATTAGGATATCGTTTCATAAATTCACAACGAAAATAAATCGAAGACAATAAAGTACCTCACCTCTATTTGAGTAGAAATTGTTGTGGAGTCTTTATTTCGAAAAATTATTGACCTAATCTAAACCGTATAACAATGACATAAAGAATAAATTAAATATCTGATGCGCCATCTATCCGTGAGTAGCTAAACTAATATCTATATCGCTTAGCGAAATAGCTTAATTTGCTTAGTGTTGTACGCATGAGATAAAAATATCGATGTTTTTTACCCGTTGTGATCAATTTACACCTGTGGAAATGAAGTGAATTGATGCTTGTAGTCAATGGAATGTTTTAGGGTTGCGTTCAAAATTTCAATAGCGTTCGAAAAATAAATTATTTTTAAAAAGTTAAATAATTCTATCAACCTGTGGGTACAATCAGTTAAATGAAGATTTAATTATACATTTTAACGCGCTTATTTAATGCAAAATACATCTAAAAATTACTGCTTTTCATCCGAATAATATTTTAAATGCGAAAGTTTGGATGTTTGTTACTCAATCACGCGTCAACCACTGGACGGAGCGGGATGAAACTTGGCACACTTTTAGGTTTAGTCCTGGAATAGAAAGAAAATAGGCTATTTTTTTATCCCGGAAAATTCACAAGTCCCCACTTTTCACAATTTCCACTTGTACGAACTACAACTTTACATAGCAAACTTTCATAGTACCATCAAGGAGTTTTGTAGAAATCACTTATTCATAAAGTGATCCTACAGGTATGTAAAATCATTCCAATATTTAATTTTGGCTAAAACTCGACAAAAGAGCACACAAGTTTCAATGTTTATCGGAGTTAAGGACACTTCAGTACAAATTGTTTTCACAGGCCAAGTTAAACTGGCCGAGTTTCGTATATGAGTGCCTAAAAAAATTCTCTACGTCTAGCAGGAATATCAGTAACACGTATTCGAAACATTCAATCCTAAGGGTTGACACAAAATAGAAAACAAATATTATTGATTTAATTTGTTAGAAACCAACAACATCCTAAATCAATTTAAATTCAACATTTTGACTGATTATTCTTGAGAGAGATTAGGCATTTTGAGAGTATACAATTTAAGATTAGTAGTTTTTGAACGTTTAATCTCAACAATTTACAGATTTGTAAAAGATCATAAAAATAATGGGAATAATCAAATGCGATCTATTTATTTGTAAATCTTATTTATAACCGAAGGAGTTACATAACGAATAAATGAATAATTTAATAGTAATTACATAATTTTTTATCCAAAATAAGAAAAATTTTATTGGATAAATTATATAAAGTGTTATTGTTAGGATAACACAATTTTATGGATTTTTCTAAATAGAAAGTTCACATGATATAATTTTGCCAACCCTAACAAATCCGAGAGAAAACGCATTATACTGTGAATTTATGGTTTTTTGACATACACGTCGATTAACCCACACATGTAAATATTTGGAACAAAAAGTCGAGAAAACTCTTATCTTGGGTTCTAGTGGAGATTTTAACAAACGTTACTTGATTTTATCCCACGAACTGGGTGTTAGTTGAAAGTTCAGATGAAGAATTGTGTAGGATTTTAAGTCAGTTAATCGTGAGCTTTCGTCCGGAGACGACCAGTCCAATAGTAAAGACTTTAGAAAAATAGACATCAAAAGAGATCAAAAGACAAATAATAAGTGAAATTTTTTTAAAGTTAAAACTTTTAAAAAAAGGTGTGCCCTTTAAGTTGTAGTAAATCAAGATATTCCTACAATAAGTATAAATAATTTAATATTTTATTAATATTTTAGGAGCAAATACATCATGAGACCAGAGAAGATTCTCTTCAACTTTCTCTTTTGTTCATCCTTCGACTGGTTTTATAAATTAGGAGCTTAGGCCTGAAACGAATCTTAAAGTTTCAGGTAGGGTTTCTCTTTTCCTTTTATACAGTTTGAAGGAGTGAATTCCGACAGCAAACCGAAGAAGAGGGCATCGGCAACGACTGCAATTTTTGAATTACCATTTAGTGGAATAGGGGCGAGCTTTCGAAATCAAATTTATTTACAAAAGTGTTTGTGATTGATTGAATGTGTGTAAATTTGTTATGTTATTTTGTTTGATGTGTATTGTTTCAATTGGGTGATTGCAACCACTTAAGCATTTAATTTGAACTTTCATAAAGTGATTTTCAAACGAAATGTTTTAAAAGCTTAATACTACATGAAAATATTTAAAAACTAAATTACCCTGTCAAGAACTCAACAACTATATAAAAATGTGTTTATTAGTAAATACATTATCGCCGAGAGACCATAAAATCTATAGGTATTTTTTTTCCTAACTATTCTTCAAAGTCGTGACTTTTAAATTTAGTCAAATCACCGAATTTCATGAAATAACGGATATAGATCATCCGTATAATTAATACCACCTTATAAACACATCAAATTAAATAATTTTAACAATGAGTGATTACAATTCTCTTGAATACAAGTTTATTTTCACAACTAATTACTTCTAGAGTTGAGAGAAAATTTTATTATCTCAGTTTAACTTTTAAAATATATTTTTTTATTTTAGATTACATGCATTTAGGAACTCAAACTCTCCCTCGTATCTGTCGGCGTCCTAAGGGAACTAGGCGGAGCAGGGGGGGACAATTTCTAATGTCGGAGGCATATTAGAAATTACTTCACAACATAGCTTCATCACCTAACTAGCTCAGCGTTCATTTTCGAATTTATAGCTTCGGGAAATGATGTATGCCGGTTCTGGGAGACTCTTGGAGGAAGCCTTTGACCTGGTCAGCGTGTCGGAATCCAGTTTAAGCTAGGCGTCATATAATTGTTTCCTACGTGGCTATGGGATTGGAAATGTTCGTCGCGAGCAGACGTTAGACTAGGTAAATACAAAAAATGTTTGAAATTTGCTTTCCAATGTCGATATTAAGATATTCTATGTCTTAGGAGTCTAGTATGACTTAGAGGTCTAGGAAGTCTGCAGACTTTAGGAGATGAGCATGATTGTGTAACAAGTATTATTTTAGGAGGAGAATGAATAATCTATGTCTGAATCCTAGTGTGATACCTATGAGATGATCTGGAAATCTGTTTTGATGGTTTGAAACTTATAACTTAGAGACTAGGGGAAATAGGTCGCTAGGATGGTTTCGCAGGCCGAGCGCAGTTTCTAGCTCGGAAAGGTTTATGAGTATAAGGCGAGAAGGGAGCTCATAAAGTAGGGATTTTTTTAGAACACTTTTCAGATAATAACAAACAATTTTACAAGTCTGAAAAGGTTTCAGGAACATACCGAAGGTTGTTTAGGTATTCTAAATTTACAGGAAGAAGATTGAATCTTTTTTTTTTGTTGTTATTTTTATTAATGAATATATTATATTTAATATATTTTAGAGACATAACTTTACACACACACGCGCTTTTCACTACACAAAATTTTGCGTATACTTACAAAAAGATAGAACGTAATTTTGAGATGGATAGGAAGTGAAAGTGGAAATTTAGGAAGTGCGCGTATAAGTGAAATCAAGGATTGCAATTTTACCATGAGTTTTGTTAAACTCTGGTATCTTCTGTAGAGATGCAGCTTCAACAACGAAAAATAAAGCTAAGTACTTAGTGATAATTTCTTTATTTATTTTACCTAACTCTTTATTTTTCCATATACAATGTTTCCTTTATATTTTTTATTAAAATTATAGGTACATGAAGTATTATCAACATTATAATCAAATAAATGTTACAGTTTCCGTAAAAATTTCCCGCCGACAACCAGTTAATTTAGGGCGGGTGGAGCCGCTGGGCAAAATCTAGTCAGTAAGAAACTGTTGTATAATATTGTGTCAAAGTAAATATAGTTTTAGAGAATTTGTCTAGCCCCGAGCTTTCCTTTGATTTATAGAAGTGTTTCGTTGTTTTATTTAATATACAGAATGATGGACTTGGATAATGTTTTTATTTTGCTTTTTTGTTAAGCTTTATGTTATGTGATTGTTAACTTTTGCATGCTTTTGCGAGACTTCTTAACGTCTGGAAAATAATACGAGTAGTGTATGTGAGTAAAACCTATAACTAGCTTTTGCCTGCTGCTCTGACTGCACTAAATTCGGTCATTAGTGTTAAATTTCTACGGAAACTTCTTTTTTTAGAAAGAAAGTTTGCAATAGCAAGCTACAGCTGAAGCTATAATTCGTCCGCGTGTAATTTGGTTATAGTTATTTCTACGGGTTATTTGGACTTCTCGGTATTTTATACTATCTCTGGGCCAAATTTTAGGTTTATATGATGCTCTCGGGCGTTGTAAAAGAAGAACAAACAAACTTTTACATTTATTTTATAATAGTATAGTAAGTATAGATTATTTTTCAAATTTCAAATCATATTATTAATATAAATTAAATTAAAACTCATATTATTTATTATTTTTATGATAAAACTTTTAGCGTTCATCTATATATTTTCATGCCATGAATCAAATTCGATAAAACGAAAGCTTACGGTAAAGTTTAAATTTTGAACTAATTTAGCCGTTTTAACGTAATGCGTGTTCAAACAAAGTTAAGTTAAAGCATAAAGGTACAAGTAAGGTAAGGTAAAGTTTATCTATATTCCAACTATGTACTATCTAAATCACAATATTATTTGCTGTTTTATATGTCCAAACTTATTAGAATTAAATTATTTAGGTTCATTTATAATTTAAGTATATTTCAATAAATTAGACTTTTAAAAAGCCTAAAATCGCCAGTTTAATTAACGATTTTATAGATTCAGAATGATTTTACTACCGATAATATAAAAATATGTGTTGATAATTAGTTAGGACTTTGAATTTTCCAAAGATATTTTTGATCATCAAGCATCATAGTAATCTATCGATAATTTTGTTCATATCGCCACAGGAACAACACTGGGTCTAATGTAAAATTAAAGTACTGCTACTCATCACAAGATGTCACTAGTGTCAACGTGTAAGCCTTATGCAATGAACATAAGGTTTAAATTGGAATAAAAATTCTGACTTTCTTGCCCCACTTCACCTACTCCACCCCCGCTATCAACGGCTACGCCGGTTTCCGAACCACAGTGTCATGTTACCATATCTATTGTTTTTTCATATCGATGGCTGGGGCTCCGTCGTGTTGAAAGTGCATGTCTGCATGACAGGACACTGGTACATCTTCCAACAATTCTGTCACTATCGAGGATAGAAGGTTCAGATACCGTCTCCCAGTTAACGTACCCTCAATAAAATAGGGCCCGATGACACAGTCATTTATTATACCCGCCCACACATAAACACTAAATCGCACTTGAAAAGCGTCTCTGCGCGTAACGTGTAGATTTTGCCCACGAACACTCCACCAATGTGGATATTAAACAGTCCAATCCGCGTGAACGTTGCATCGTCAGTCCAGAGAATATTGGCATTTAAATTTTGTAACAACCAATTACAGAACCTCATTTTTGGTCCATAGTCAGCGAGAACGATGTCTTGTACTCGCTGAAAATGGTATGGATACATTCCCGAAACGTTGAGCAGCTTACGTTAAAACGTCTAGCCGCTTGTCTAGTACTTGCCTGAGGATTTTGGGTAAAATACCGCCTTATTATCCGATACATTCGTCTTGAATGTACTGGTGCTCTCCTTCTAGCTTGGGCATGCGCTGGAAAGCTCGCAAAGTCCAGTAGGTTTTGGGTTGCGCTCAAAATTCTTCGTAATGATGGCGGATTTCTGTTTTAGGATATGTACGCCGACATCTTCGCTGCGTTCTACGTAAACTCCTTGTTTGTTAGCACCATACAATCATGTGTAGAAGTTGTAGGTTGGTAAACAAGACTGTATTTTGTCTCGTCCTAGGCATCTTTCTTAATAACTGACACACACACACAATGAATCGTTATCAATCGTTGATCGATGACGTAAGCGCGGCGCGACCGTGACCTACTTTTGAGGAGGTTTTCGCACGACTGTTTGATTGTTTATTTTGGTTTTTGTAAATGCGCGGGCGCGCGGGTGTGCGGGTGTGAGAGGGGTGGGTGGCCGGCCGGGATTTAAGAGACATCGGTTTGACAACGTCGCTAAGTTTTTAGGTACCTAATTTATTTAGATAAGCGAATGAACCTAAAATTCACGTTGCCAATCTTCTTGCAAAAATTCTCTCTATGAGCATAAAATTGCTTGATACTTTAAATGTTTTATTTATTTGTTACGATTGTAGTCATATTTTTTTTTTATTAATTATTGATATTTTGAGTTTGCCTAAACACAATGAGTTGGTTTTTATCGTTTTAGGCGATAACGTCAGTTTTTTGCATAATTTATTTTTGTAATATGTCAATTAAAAATTAAAGTACTTATGATACTGAATTATATATAAAAATTTGAAGCCTCAATTCAAAGTCATCCTGTATATGTTAGGTTATTATAGGTATAATTAATTGAGTTTTTGTATATATGTATATATTTGTGTGTACAATGGCAAGCTTAATTCTAAAAGGCATTAACTACTAGCCAACCATATTCAAAGCTGATAAATAATTGTTTGGCGGTGTAGTGATAAAATGTATAATATATTTAATATAATGCACAAATACAATAGTATGTACAGGGTGTCCGCCGGCAGATTTTACACTTTATAAAATAAAGTATTAATAAAATCAAAATTATTTATTTATTTTTTTCCAAATAATAATGCGGAGTTCACTTTTTAAAAATTATACCACTCAAATGACGTTCTAGCCGCAAACATTCTTGCAATCTTTCCTTTATATTGGTGAAAGTTCTGGACTATTGTTAACAACGAATTATTGTAAACGGGAGACTTGAGATATCCCCAGAAAAAAAAAGTCGCAAGTTGATTTGACGGGCCATCCTTTAATCGTCAGATACCGAAGTGAGAAGTAAACCGACGATCGCCACACTGATCGAATTATTGTTCGCAAAATACGCTTCGACTGCGAAAGTGCGATGTGCTCCCGTCCACTGACTCATGGCTATCAAACAACCCGCAATACTCCCGCGTCGAATAATACCCCGCAACCCCCGCTACCGCCTTGCTACACGCTGTGAGCTCGATTCCAAGTCTAAAATCTGCCGGCAGACACCCTGTATATATAAATAAACCTACATACGATACCTAATACAGAAGTACATAAAACACTGATAGTCTAATACATACCTATGAACACACGTGCATACATAAATATAAAATACATACGAGTCTAAAATAAAACTTCACTGATAACCTGACAATGTGACACACGGAATGTTATGTTGAATCAAGGAGCTGCTACTAATAATATTCTTTCAGCTTGCCTTTAGAGGTCAGTTTGGTATGAACACTACGAATATCTTTGGGAAGGCCGTTCCAAAGTTGTGTAGCCTGAATTGTGAAAGAATGAGAAACACAACCAGAACGGTGACAAGGAGTAGAAAGATAATTGCTTTGATAGATGTTTGAGAAGCGAACGATCGCGAATAAAGCCAAGGTATTGAAATCTAGACTTTACTTAAAGTTATCTGGAGTGTTAGGATCATTTAAAATTGAAAAATAGGTACAAAGGATTTTGATTTTTCTACGTTTCCGTATTGGTAGCCATTTCAGTAGATTGCGAAAAGCAGATGTGTGGTTATTATTACGGAGGCAAAAGTCAATCAAATTTGATTAGAAGATCAGAATTTAAGTCGACATAGCGCACAGAACACATCACTGTAATCAGTTATAGGCAAAATAAGGGCCTGAACTAAAAAGAGCTATAAAAAACCGCAGATTTGCAGTAAATTTCCGGCAGATTTCTTTAACTTGAACTGACCAAATTAATGTATTATCAATTATTAAACCTAAGTATTTGAAAAAGACAATGTAAGGTATTGTATTATCAATAAATAAGATTGGAGGAACAAGTTGAAAATTCATTTCACTTATTTGGCGAAAACTGCCAATAATGATGGATTTATATTTATTAGGATTAAACACAATTCCGAACCTTTTTGATCAATCATTGATATCGTTAAACTTGTTGTTGATGTAGCAGATCAGCAGCTGCATTAAGGTAATCGACTTTGATTTGCGTTCAAAGTTGCAAATCGTCAGCATAAACAAATAGTAAGAACAGCTAAGCCTAGTGGAAAGGAGATGGATGAAAATTGAGAACAATTAAGGAGACAAAATACCTTCTTGAGGGACACCAGTTGTGAGATTAAGCCAATCAGAAACTAACTGCTTGTTGACGACCACAAATGTATGAAGAGAACCAGCCTAAGGGTGTTGATGAGATGTTGATGGAGCCCAGTACTGCTAGTAGAAGATCATGGTCAACAGTATTGAAAGCATTCGAAAAATCAATCAGTACTAAGACTGTCACCAATACTTCCTCCAGGTCGTAACTTTAAGCAGTGCAGTGCTAGTGCTATGTCCTGCTCGAAAGGCAGACTGTAAATGGCTGAGAAAGTCAAACTCAAATTAAAACTTAAACTTTTTTTATTCATATAGACTTTTGAAACAGCACTTTTGAATCGTCAGTTTAATTATTAATTAAAAAATTACTACCGGTTCGGAATGATTTACTACCGAGAAGAACCGGCAAGAAACTCCGCAGTTAATCTATACTAATATTATATAGCTGAAGACTTTGTTTGTTTGTTTGCTTGAACGCGCTAATCTCAGGAACTACTGGTTAGGTTTAAAAAAGCATCAATGAAGAATGTTTCTGAATCGGTTTTTTTTTTCTTTTGATTGCTTCCGCTACGGGCGCTCTGTAAACGGTTAAAGTTTCGCAAATGTATGACAGAATTGTTTCCCTTTAAAAGTTCTAAAAAAAAGTCCGCGACAGCATAAGCATATGTCTTTTGAGGTTGGCTCACTATAACCTTTTTTATGCTAACCAAATTTGTTTTAAAATAATGCATTATTTGCGAAGGTGTTTCTATAAACATGATATTAATCCTTATACAAATAAATACATTATTCATCACAAGTATTTAATTTAAAATAAAATTGCCCTGTACATCATTCAATTTCAATGAATATCTTATGAGATATCGCAGTTTTATAAAAAAGCAGCAAAATAATGATCAAGTACTGCGCGCGCATTTATGATGTGCGAGGCCGGCGGGCAGTCATGAGGTGGAAGGGCGGTACGTATTATTTTTAAAAAAAATTACCCTTTACGTAAACAAAGTCGCGGGTTAAAGTTAGCGTTAGCCTAAAGTAACTGTTACTGATTGACTGTCTGACTGATCTATCAACGCACAGCTCCAACGACTGGACGGATCGAGCTGAAATTTAACACACATACGTATAGCTATTATGATGTAGGCGTGCGCTAAGAAGGGATTTTCCAGAACTCACGGGAGTTCAAAGTTTGTATGGAGCACCAAGATCGCGAGGTAAATCCATTAGTTAATTAATTTTTAGTAGTTATCGTTAGCCTTAAGTAACTGTTACTGATTGACTGTCTGACTGATCTATCAACGCACAGCTCCAACGACTGGACGGATCGAGCTGAAATTTAACACACATACGTATAGCTATTATGATGTAGGCGTGCGCTAAGAAGGGATTTTCCAGAACTCACGGGAGTTCAAAGTTTGTATGGAGCACCAAGATCGCGAGGTAAATCCATTAGTTAATTAATTTTTAAATAATAATATAAAATAAAAATAATATATTATTTATATATTATTTTTGAGAAAAAGAGAAAGGCAGATAAAGAGAGAGAGAACTTCAAGTGTGAAAAGATTTTTAGAAGTAGAGAGGCCTTTAGAATCCTATGCCGATAACCAAGTTTAGGGCAGGCGAAGCCGCTGGCAAGAGCTAGTCTTTTATATTTTTTTAACTTTACATTAAAATACAATATAGCGTTATACTGGAAAATAACATAACATACAATGTTTTAATTTAAAAAATATTACAAATGCCTCAATACAAATCAATTAAGTTCTTCTAATTTTTCCAAACATTTTTATCATTTATGTATTCATTAAGTTTGTAATAGCTTTTTTTTTATTAAACTATCTTTGACATATACTTAAAAATCATTTGAGGGTAAATTAACCACATGTTCTGAATTTTTTTGTAGACAAATATACTTTGTATTGCGACAGAGCTATGTACCTTCTGAAAACGACATTTTGGAACTACCAATTTATCCTTATTCCTTGTATTAACACTGTGTATGTCACTATTTTTAGGCAAATAAGAGACAATTTTAGCGTACATCCTACTAATATTATAAATGTGAAAGTTTGTATGTTTGGATGGATGTTTGTAACTCAATCACGCTTTAACCACTGAACGCATCGGGATGAAATTTGGCATACATATAGGCTAGGTCCTGGAATAGCATATAGGCTACTTTTTATCTCGTAAAATTCAAACTTTAACGGAGTTTAAAGAACAATAGATGTAAACCGGACTCAGAATCTGTTTGCAATTCGTGTAAACAAAAATGACCTTGACACGCGTCTTTCGCTTTCTTAGTCTATGCAACATATACATAAATACGTATATTATTTCTCATTGTAAATTTGAAGTTTTGTAGATTTTAGGTTTAATCAGTGTCGTGATTTGAAAACCAGTAAAAGAATGTAACAATAAAGGTACTCATGTAAGTATTTTAATGATTTATGATTAAATTACCAGAAAAAGTGAATATTAAGTAAAGTTAGGTTATGTTTACAAGATTTGCACAGAGATTTTGAGTCAGGTTTAGCTATAGCAACCTTCATTAGTATAATAAAGGAGTTCCACGCCAATAACCGCAATTCAGGGCGGGCGGAGCCGCTGGCAAAGTCTAGTACAGTATAGTACCAGCGAAGATAATTGGCAAGGAACAGTTAAAGTCAAAGTCATTTTTTTTTATTCAAATTAGGATTTTACAAACACTTTTGAATCGTCAAAGTTATGAAATACTTATATAGTATTAATATCAATTTATTAAAAAATTAAAATATCAATTTCCCTAAATAGTTCCCTAAGAGAAATTCGAGGTCCTAATTTATAGATTGACTGTACTGCTCTCTTTTGCTGTGATTATTATAAACATATTTAGTGAGCTGGTAATGGACGATTGCTTCAAGGATTTTAGAAAAAAAAGCTTGTGTTGAAATTAGTATAAAGTGGCTGATTGATAGTGGATTTTGTATTTTACTAGGCCGCCACCGGTGCATTGGCCCAGACAGCTGCCTAGAACTCAAGGAGGTGGGCAGTTTTGTGCTTCTGCAGAGGCTACTGGACTGCGGACGTGTGTTTTTTTGTCGCGGTAGGGACCACGTTGTGGCCGAGTGTCCCAGATTTGGCGATTTGCGTCCCGCGGGTCGACGCAACATCGTGCGCACGCGAAGATGGTGCTATAGGTGCCTTAGTGCGGTCGCTCAGTGTCCCTCCACGGACACCGTGTGTAGCGATTGTGGTGGTCCCCACCACCCTATCATTTGCGTCCCGCCGTCCTCGGGACAAGCTACGGAGAGACCGGTAAGGTTTAAGGGTGATAAAATACGTGTCGTATTTGATGGTTCTACCCGCTTCAACGGGCGTGTCAATAAATCAGTGTCTGATCTGTATGGGAACCGCCAGCGAAGAAGAGGCCTTATTGCTCCGTAATGAACTTTTGGAACTTATGAAGGCTAGGGGTTATGATCTGAGAAAGTGGATGTCTAATTCACTAGCTGTTCTCTAAGACCTTCAAGAAGAGCATCACCAAAATCCGAACCTTTACTAACGCGGATAATCCGGATACTGTGGCAGTTTTAGGCGTTCAATATTTACCAGTTCCAGACGTATCTAAGTTCCGCGTAGAGAACCCATTAATTATAATAATATAGAAAATATATAGAATATATATAGAATATAGAACAGGAGCAATTGAGTAGGCATATTCTACCACCTGGATAAGGCCAGCTCACCGTGCATGGTTTCTGCAACGCCTCAGAGGCCGGATATGCCGTCGCAGTATACCTTCGTGCTGTTGATGGCTAAGAGCAAAGTTGCTCCCATCCGCTCATGACTCACCATCCCAAAATTTAAAGTTTCGGGAGCTGTCCTGTTAGCTCGTCTGCTTTCGCAAGTAGTTGCGACGATGGGCCAAACCGTGGCCATTGAGCAGTTGTATGGCTGCACTGATTTTCAAATGGACTGGTCAAATTGCCTTGGCCTAGTTACAAGCTTCAGTCCATGCCTCTCCAGTGTCTATGGAGGCACGTGCCTGGCCCTTTAAATCCTTCAGATTGTGCTTCACGAGGATGCTCGGCCTCCATTTTGTTGGCTCACCCGCTCTGGTGGGGTCCTGGCTGGCTGTTTGAGCCAGAGAATTAGCCGCAAAAGACATTGGACGTTGTGGATCCCCTGCCTGGTTAACGCACCCTGAGTTTTGAGGTGAGGCTTGGTGGATGTGCATGATGCAGAATCCTTGCAGCCTTTAATCAGCTCCATCGACAAGCTCCTTGGCGTAACAGGTTGGATCAATCGTTTCCTCCACAATTGTCGAAACAAATAGCGAAATTGTATGATCCAATTCTGTCTACTGAAGAGCGTTACCGAGAATTATGGTAAAGGGCCCCAAGTTCGTGCTAGTACGTTATTTCGTAAGTTTTTGTTTCTGGCATTAAACTCAAATATTTTTTTTCAAAATGATACATTTCCAAAAATCTCTATTATATAACCAGGCTAAAAAACCAACTACCGATATTTCGATGCCGAAACTGGGTGTAAAATGACGCCTCAAAAACTCTCATTCAGCAACAAAGAGCTGTACCTTTGTGTTCCTTAAAACCGTAAGGTCAAGCCCTGGACTTCTTAAGCTTACTGAAAGGCAAAGGTAAGTCTTTTTAAATGAAACTTATGGTTTCCCTTTACCTATTTCTTGAAAATTAATTTCAGATATATGTTATGTTATTATGTTAAATCCATAAAAATTAAGGGACTCACGAAATAACGGAATAATAATTTTAATTCGACTTATTGTAATCTTTATGGATATTGTTGTGGCACATCGAGTACAAAATACAAAATAGTTTATTAAACTCAAACTTTTTTATTCAAATACACTTTTAAACATCCTCTTCCCCCCCGGACCGCCACGAGGTGCTAGCGTTTCGTGTGCTATATGTATTGTTTTCTTTTATAATAAAAAAAAAAATATAAAATTATTGGTGATTTTTCAAAAATTTAATTCATTAGAAATAAAAGGCGTGCAGCAACTAAAGGAGGTATTTAAATAGGAAGTGATTTAATTAAAATTAGTGTGTGGGCAACCAGTCAACAAATTAGCACGTCAAAAAAGCCACGCCCATTGATTTGCGTGATGTATTGATGTCTTATCGGTTATCCCGCCCATCATTCTCGTGAGAACCCAACCAGCGCACATGCAGCTACCTCCATCTTGGACCTTAGCTCAACCCACTCATCGTGATTGGTAAAAGAAACACAGAGGCCGCCATTACCTATAGATTATAAATTGGACTCTTTATACTCCTGACATCCTAGTACACCACGCCAGTTCAATGGGCAAAGCTTCAGATTCGAACCTAAATTTGGCACAAAACAGGACGACACAGCCTAACTTCGTATTTCAAAGGAATAAAAGGAGCAGAGAAGAGATGGACACCTCCATCTTCACACAACTGGATGACTTTAAGGAAGAAATAAAAAACATTATGAAATCACTTTTAGTCCCACAAGGAGAGCAGCTCAAACAAGTCACCTCTACTTTGAAAAAAATCGAACTTAAATTAAACGAATGCTTTTTTAACGGCCCAGAATGAAGAATTCATAAAGGGAATAAATTGTTTAGAGCACACAGAAAAGGAAGATAAAAACTTAGAGAATAGAATAGAGGACCTGCAAATTAATAGTCGGAAATCTAATTTTAAATTAAAAAATGTGCCGAAAAAAAGTAGTGAGACCAAGAAAGTCCAAATTGACTGTAAAATGACAAAATCAAATATATAAGAGATATATACAGAGTACGTAGTAATATATCTGATAAACAATCCGCGCCAATTATTATAGAGACACGCTCAGTTTTACTCAAGACGGATATACTGAAAATGAGCAAAGCTTTCAAAATAAAACTCACAACTAAATTGTGTACTAAGAATTTAGGTTTTAAAACGCAAGAACATACTTCCTCCCGTCTTCATTTTAGAATATCCCACTGCAAAGGGTTCTTACATTTTCTAGCTCGAGATCACGTCAAATCAATTCCCACAAATTCTGCTGGACTGCATACGGAAATTCCCCGATTATTTTGGTCAAAAGTGAAACACAGATACATCAGCTTATTACGGAAGCATGAAGATTTCCCATACTAAATGCTCGAATGTATCTACTTAAAGTTATTGAATTATGGATCATGCTCACTAAGGTATTCCTTCCTAATATCTTAAAACTTTATATAAAGGATTATCTGGCTTCTTACCAATTATTAACTGATTTTGTATGCTTCAAAAAAAATTACTACTTTATAATGAGTTTGAAACCCGTGACTGTATGTTAGCATACAAATACATTAACACACTAATACACAAATAAACAACACATATAAAGCTAGAAGAAAAAAAAATGTTACCGTTTTTTTAAGTCTAAAAAAAGGCATTTAACACTGTCTCTATACCCACTCTTATAAATAAGCTATAAAGGATTGGTGTGAGACATTTTCCTTTAAAATTATTGCAAGATTATTTGACTGAACAGAGAGATCAAACAGAGAATAAAAATAGGAAATTAGACAATCAAGGAAATACAAATAAATTATGGCGTCCCGCAAGATAGTGTATTTGGCCCCACATTGTTTTTGATATATATTACTGATCTGTACAAATATTTATAAAAAATGGACATATTGTTTCATATGCTGATGATACTGCCATAGTCTTTACAGGAAACTCGTGGAATTCTGTATAAAATACAGCGAAGGTGGGCTTAGCTAAAGCTGCAAAGTGGCTAAAATTTAATTTACTCACCCTAAACGTTTCAAAAATTAATTATATATGTTTAGCTATAAATAATAACACCCAACCAAAAGATTTTTATCTCAGAATCCATAACTGTGGTAATACTTTTAAAAAATTGTACATGTCCTGTAATAGAAAAAGTAACTAATACAAAATATTTAGGCATAATAATTGATCAGAGGCTCTCTTGGCACTCACTCATTGAAATGACTACCGGCAGGGTGAGAAAACTTATTTAGACATTTAAAACCCTGCGAAATATCACACACACATGAACATGCTGCACGCACACACCCTAACACACACACACTCACGCACGCACGCACACACACAAACGCACGCACATACGACGGGGAATAAAGGTGGTAACATAACACAAAAAGGGTTTAATTTAATATGCGAAGAGGACAAAATAGAATTTAATATTTCTAAGGAACTAAACGAATGTTGGATAAAATGTTATTTTATTTCAGAATAGAGGTAGATTTGCATTCGATAAATTTGGGAAAATGTAATGAGGTGAAAGTCACGATAGATATGGTAGATAATACGCCCGTGTATCAACAACCGTATAGAGTATCAGCGGCACAACAGAAAATTATCGAAGAATAAATTCAGGATATATTAAAAAAGGGAGCAATTCGGGACTCCCAAAGTAACTTTGCAACTTTTAGTGTTAGTGAAGGAAGAGGACCATACATGGAGATTTTCTGTAGATTATTGAATTCTCAATTCCACTTATTGAGGACATACTACAAGGTTTAAAAGGCGCGAATTATTTCTGTGAATTAAATTTAAACTGTGGTTTCTTCAATTAGCTTTAGAAGACAGTGGGAAACATAAGACAGCATTTATAAGCAGCTCCAATCATTAGGTACGAATGGAACGTTTTGCCATTCGGGTTGAAAACGAGTCAAAGTTTCTTGCAGAATACAATGAACACGGTCTTAAAAGATTTTTTAGGAAAGGAGTGTTAGTCTGTGTAGATAATATTAAAATTTATCATGAGGATTTAGTAGGATTACGTAGTTTATTAGAAAATGTAATGAGGTGAAAGTCACGATAGATATGATAGATAATACGCCCGTGTATCAACAACCGTATAGAGTATCAGCGGCACAACAGAAAATTATCGAAGAGTGAATTCAGGATATATAAAAAAAGGGAGTGATTCGGGAATCCCAAAGTAACTTTGCAACTTTTAGTGTTAGTGAAGGAAGAGGACCATACATGGAGATTTTCTGTAGATTATTGAATTCCCAATTCCACTTATTGAGGACATACTACAAGGTTTTAAAGGCGCGAATTATTTCTGTGAATGAAATTTAAACTGTGGTTTCTTCAATTAGCTTTAGAAGACAGTGGGAAACATAAGACAGCATTTATAAGCAGCTCCAATCATTAGGTACGAATGGAACGTTTTGCCATTCGGGTTGAAAACGAGTCAAAGTTTCTTGCAGAATACAATGAACACGGTCTTAAAAGATTTTTTAGGAAAGGAGTGTTAGTCTGTGTAGATAATATTAAAATTTATCATGAGGATTTAGTAGGATTACGTAGTTTATTAGAAAATGTAATGAGGTGAAAGTCACGATAGATATGATAGATAATACGCCCGTGTATCAACAACCGTATAGAGTATCAGCGGCACAACAGAAAATTATTGAAGAGTGAATTCAGGATATATAAAAAAAGGGAGTGATTCGGGAATCCCAAAGTAACTTTGCAACTTTTAGTGTTAGTGAAGGAAGAGGACCATACATGGAGATTTTCTGTAGATTATTGAATTCCCAATTCCACTTATTGAGGACATACTACAAGGTTTTAAAGGCGCGAATTATTTCTATGAATGAAATTTAAACTGTGGTTTCTTCAATTAGCTTTAGAAGACAGTGGGAAACATAAGACAGCATTTATAAGCAGCTCCAATCATTAGGTACGAATGGAACGTTTTGCCATTCGGGTTGAAAACGAGTCAAAGTTTCTTGCAGAATACAATGAACACGGTCTTAAAAGATTTTTTAGGAAAGGAGTGTTAGTCTGTGTAGATAATATTAAAATTTATCATGAGGATTTAGTAGGATTACGTAGTTTATTAGAAAATGTAATGAGGTGAAAGTCACGATAGATATGATAGATAATACGCCCGTGTATCAACAACCGTATAGAGTATCAGCGGCACAACAGAAAATTATTGAAGAGTGAATTCAGGATATATAAAAAAAGGGAGTGATTCGGGAATCCCAAAGTAACTTTGCAACTTTTAGTGTTAGTGAAGGAAGAGGACCATACATGGAGATTTTCTGTAGATTATTGAATTCTCAATTCCACTTATTGAGGACATACTACAAGGTTTAAAAGGCGCGAATTATTTCTGTGAATGAAATTTAAACTGTGGTTTCTTCAATTAGCTTTAGAAGACAGTGGGAAACATAAGACAGCATTTATAAGCAGCTCCAATAATTAGGTACGAATGGAACGTTTTGCCATTCGGGTTGAAAACGAGTCAAAGTTTCTTCCAGAATACAATGAACACGGTCTTAAAAGATTTTTTAGGAAAGGAGTGTCAGTCTATGTAGATAATATTATAATTTATCATGAGGATTTAGTAGGATTACGTAGTTTATTAGAAAAAACGTTTCAAAAATTACATCAGGCGAAGTCGTAGGCGTAGGTCAGGTTTTTCTTATAAATTAAGGAAAATTTTCAAAGGTCCGTACGTAATTACAAGGTTATTGCATAACAAAAATGCAATGTTACAAAACATTCGGACTATGAGAGATATCGGTCCAATAAATTTTAATAGGTTTAATTGTTATAGGTTTGTTGCATAACACGGACCTGAAAAAAAGTCGGACGTAACATTACACTGAAACGGTGTGAAGCATGCAAGGTCCTACAATTTCGTTTGTTATACACGACCTGCTCACACAGATACACCAGGTCAGACAACTTGCATTTATTATACGTACCGCGTGACAGCGCCTGTGACATGTATTTTGCGTCGACGAAAATTATTAAAAATGCCGTCTTGTGCAGTGAAATCATGTAAAAACTACATGCGAAAACTTAAAAAGTCACAAGGAATCACCTTCCACGCGTACGTTATGATGATATTGTTATTTTTTTTATAATTATATTTTATTTACTAAGATGTAAATTTTTAACAAAAATATAAGAGTGTTGTCAGTTTTTTAATAAGAAATTTTCCCTAAAATTTGGGAAATCTGTATTTGTTGCATTTGTGACTCAGTCAGAATAGGTTTCGTAAGTTTTTAGGATTCTGTATTTTAAAAAGAAAAGAATGGAACCCATATAAAGTCACTCTTGCGTCCTCTTCTTAATGTCCGAGGTTTTCTGGGCTAAGATTTTAAATTTAATTAGAGTTGTTAGGTATTGATTCATAGATTTCGGGAAAATTACCCTCATAATGCGAGTCAGACTTAATTTTACGGTTTTTTTTCTTCATTTTTATTAGGTTTCCTAGAAATAAAAATCATTGGAATGATGATTGGGTGCTTATTATACGAAACTGTAGAGAAGAAAATAATTGGAACCCATCATCTGCTAGTACCGTCTGCAGTGCACATTTTGATGACGTCGTTGCTTATTTCCGTATGCTATTCCAAAAAGGGTAAGCAAACGAGGATTGCAACAGATAAATTATCTTTCTTATTTATAAAGTATATGTATTAATATATATTTCTGTGTCTATACATATATGAATTTGTGTATGTGTGTACTTTAATATTTCTTTAATATGTAAATGAATCCCTTTTCACTTATTTACATGTTTGTGAAATGTAAATATTATGTCTGTATTTATGTATATGTACGTCTGCTGTGTAGTGATTTATGATATATGAATATATTTTTCTCGGGAGTTACTTTAAATTCCGCCACAGAATAATTATGCCCCCCCTATGAAATCTGAAAAACAAAAGACAATTAAATATTACTTGAATTTTGTTTTTTTTTTAAATCAACTATTTAAATTGTAAAGCTTGTTTATTAAGTGTTTTAATACAAAAAATGTATTTATTAGTTGATTTACTATAATATTATGTTTCGTTTGTAATTTTACAAAGAGTATCTACCTACCTATCGGACGCACGGAATAAAGCAGTATTGTTATTCGTTTGTAAAACTAGTTGTAGTTAATTCACTTGACGATTTTAAAGTGTTTCAGAAACCCATCTGAATAAAAAGATTTTAAATTTGAGTTTAAACTTATGAAATTTGGCACACATGTTTAGAATCTGGTAAAGACTAACGTACACAAAAACTTTGCAATTCTGACAATATTACATACATACGGGTCGAATTGATAACTTCCTTTTAAAAGAAAGACTTCAGTCTGTTTAAAAGGACATTTTGTTGAATGGTCTCAATTCAGTTTTAAAGTAACTTACTTTATTAGCCCGGGTCCACTCGCAGATAAAAAAAAACAAAAGATAATAAGAGCAAAGGATGTTCAATATTATTAACCGAATACATATTATGTAATCAGTAATAATTAATTGTAAATAATAAATTGCTTTATTCTTAAAATGTTTTCAGTCGCTATGGTCATGCATGAAAATTAGTTTTGATTGATCAACATTATGATGTCGTGCAACCGTTTAAAATTAATCAAAATTAGTCATATCAATTTCTTATCGCTAAAAAGGAAAAGGGATAGTAAATTGCTATGATAATGTTAGCGTTGTCAATTAAGTACACAAGCTAATTTTGATTTTGTCAATTTATGTGCCACGTAGAAAGTTTCCATCTAAAATCACACTCTTATATAAATTTGACAACGTTAAAATGTGCTAAGCGATAATTTGTCCCTAGTCTTTATTCCTTTTTTTACCCATTTCAATAAAAGAATAGCTGTTGCATAATAATCGAAGCTAATGCTTAAGTGGATAGTACATAAATAATAAAATGATAATTTAAATATACTGGATTAAAATAGTGGGCAAATCGGTGATTCATATGGTAACCCTCAAAGCACGTCAACACATTGAAAGGGCGGCCATTAGCATGCTTCACTCGTTCTTTAGACTAGGTTACGTCCGTGTTTTTTTCAGGTCCGTGGAGCATACTAGGTTAATTTAGTTTTAGCTGTACATACGGACAAATTTTATTTAATATGTAGATATAAAGAAATGGGTGAAAGCGTTATAGCGTTAGAAATGTGTCATGAATTAGCTTAGTTTATTTATTTAGTATATGGCGATTATGAATAGAATATGGGAGGTTGGATTAATAATTTTAATTCTATGACGGGCTGAGATGTCAAATGAGTAACATCAAAAAAGGTAAATAAATATCAATGTTCACAATTAGCAAATACGCGAAAGAGTGTGAAATGAATAATTGAGAGTAGGATGAGTAAATAGCAGCCGGGAACTGGTATGAAGAAAAGACATAGGGATGCGGATTGTACATTTACATATGTTACATCCGAGTTCTATATCTAGTTGGTGAGTAAAGTTCAATAGTTGTGAAATAGGATATGGGCTGGTAATGATAGGCATAGCCTACATTACATTGGGTAGTGGGTATACAAATAGCGGATAAATACAGATAGTGTAGGTCGTATCGATAGTTGATTTTGTAGGAAACTAAATAGAAATTGGTGTTAAGTTATGCCGAAATTTGCAATACCTAATTTTATGTTATTTTGTAACTAGACTTAGTATAGCCGTATTAGGTAGAAAGTAGTGGGAAAATAGAAGAGTTAGAGATGTGTCATAGGATAGTAAGATAACATAGTAATATCTCACGTTTACTATAGCGCACTATGTTAATGGTAAGTATAAGTAGGATATTTTTAAGCAGTTTGTCAAGATATGTTGACATATTTTAGTGTTAAGCGCGAGTCGTAGGTAATAATTTAGCACGATAGTAATAGTTATAATAAGTATATTTAGTTAGTATTAGTGGTATATGAAAAGAGAACGAATGTTTAAACTCAATGTTTTGTTTTATAAATAAAAATAGGGTTAATATAATTAATTGATCATTATTAATATTTATTAATTGATCATTATTAATATTTAATATAAAAAGAATTTCGTAGTATTACTAATGGGTTGATACAAAATATTATTATAAGGTTTGGACATATGATGATGTTGAACCCTAATTATTTGAATTTTGGGAAGTTAGTTAATATGGGTTAAAGTGAAAATAATATTTAAAAGTTAAATAATATCTTTTGTTTTGTTTTATATTTTCATTTATTAGAGTAAAGTCAGGGTCATTTAAATAAACCTGAACATTCTAATAAAGGAAGTCAATTGATCAATTTTAACAGATAAAAGTGTAGTTATTGTAACGTCTTATAAATTGAAGATACTAATATATGTGTTTATTTCTAGCATGACGAATTATCCGTAGGAAATCGTATAGGCTAGGTGTAAGCAGGTAAAAATAAATGGGGGATAGGGACTTAAGGAATATGTGCTTAGTATTGCGACAGAATAATTTTAATGAAATATTTATACAGTAAAGTAGCATATAATTGCTTGGTTTTGACTAAACGTACGTTTTTTATACCACTAAGGTGGCAAACAAGCTTACGGTCCGCCTGATGGTAAGCGGTCACCGTCGCCTATGGACGCTTGCAACACCAGGGGTATCACTTGCGCGTTGCCGACCCTTCAGAAATCTAATAACTTCTTTCTTGAAGAACTCCATACTGTAGTCCTTGCAGAAAACCTTGGCAGGGAGCTCATTCCACAACTTAAATAACGTAAATGATAAATTGTTTGTAAATTGATTTCGGTTTTCAATGTAAGGGACATTCTATAATATTAAAGGAAATGTTGGTATGTATTCGTTAGGAGAGGTAAATAGTATCTGGTCTCTGAGCTTTTCCGTAGTTTACTTGAAGTTAGTGTAACCGAATAAAAGAATATCTTATTCAGTTAGACTGCTATTGTAATAGCCAGATATCGCGAAGACAGTCCACGGTCATAGGTCACGGTCACTCATAGGTCAGTTTGTATACTTTCCACCTTTGTTGTCGAAATAATACCTAAGTAAGCCAAGGGAAAAATATACGCACCTTGTTGCTATAATTTTCATGCGGCCGGTGGAAAATATGTAACAGGTGGGGAATACCTGACAGGTATTTCGAGGAAGTAGAAGAGATACAATCTTATTATTATTAAACTTTCAAGTCTCATGGTAAGGACACTTTTAAAAGGAAAAAGGTTTTTCATATCGAAACAATTGTAAAAAAACAAATACAAGTAGAATGACAGTCGAGTAAACAATGTAGCAAAATACATATAGATTTTTATGATTTCATATCAATAATTAAATATACGACGATGATGACTCCTTTATACTTAAAGCAATGATGTCTAAGGTCCAGAAAGAAAACATATAAAAGTTATGTAATAGAATTAGATATTAATAGTAAAACATTGTCATCGTTGTAGTGAAGTAGAAGGGGTGAATAAACAATAAGTTAAACCCCTAATCATATTTGATTCCCACATCCTGACGAGAAGCGGTGCGCCCCCAGTACCTCTTAGCAAACATATGAAACCGCCAGCGAGTTGCATAGCCCTTGGCTACCACCTACCCTGGTGTATTATATTTATAGATGGGAGTATGACTAGGGGTGCGAATTGCTGCAGCCGCGTCGGGGGAGCCACAAATAGAGTGAAATAAGCCACGATGCAGATGAAATAAGGTGAGCATGCTCCACGTAGCATGCGTACGGTGTACTCTGCACGCACGCGGCACGCGGCTTGACCTGGGCACCGCTGATCAGGATAAGTGCCGACCGTCATTGCAGCTTGCAACACCAGGGGGCATCACTTGCGCGACGCCGACCCTATAAAAATCTAATTACTTCTTTTTTGAACAACGAAATATCAATTACAGATAATGATGGCGCTCATTCCACAACCTAAGGGTTCGCGGGAGGAAGTTCATCTGAAAGAGCACTGTACGTGACTATTTAGGTTTTGGATGACAACCGATGGCGAGCGGTGTCACAGTATAAAGTGCCTGGGGGCATCATTTCGCACAATTCCTTAGAACACATCAAATTATGCAGGCAGAAGGAAACACACAGACGCAAATTCTCTCCTCAGACCCTTAAGGGTTAATACTTGAGAGAAAAAAACCGGACTTTTTGCTTTGCTTTGGTTACGGTTAGGGTGTACAAATCCAACGGCTTTTTTTTTCTCCGTTTGTAATTGTTTTTGTTTTATCAGGATTAATTTTGGTATAGTCTTAAACATTATACCCTTCTCTGGTCGCTTGCTAAAGCTGACGAAGGGCACTTTTACCAGCCGCCGTTACGACCACTGGGAAAGACCGATGATAACTTGGCCCATTATGCTAAAGAGAAAGCCGATGTACTAGGCAATGCCTTTGTCTCAAACTCGAATATGAACAAAGAAGGCGCTGTACCACCTAATATACCGTGGTGCGGTAAGACTATGCTGGAAATCTCCGTAACACAGCGGGAGGTCCGGCTGGCGTTTTTTTCTCTAGACGTTCATAAAACGAGTGGGCCAGACAGTATACCCGCAGTGATACTTAATCCGTGTTTTATTGAGTTGTGTCCTGTACTCACGCGCCCCTTTGCGTATTTCTACCGCACTATGCAATTTCCGTCTTCATGGAAGACTGCTAATGTGCACCCAGTGCACAAAAAGGGGATAGATTAGATCCATCGAATTACAGGCCTATCGCTATTAACTCTCTCCTCTTACACTCAGCTTCTAAGATACCTAGAAAAACACAACCTATTCAGCGATCTTTCGCTCAATGGTGACCTTCACACACCGATGGGTTCTGGCCATTAAGAGTCAGAAGGAGACATTGGCATGTACCCTAGACATAGCGAAGGCATTCGACTGGGTCTGGCATCGGGGTCTTCTATCTAAGTTGCCATCTTACGGAGTGCCCCAGGGTTTGTGCAAATGGTTGGCCAGCTTTTTTTCCGGCATACAAGCCGTAGTTCACGGTAGTTGTTCTGGTAGCCTGGACATTAATACTGGTGTATTAATGGCCTTGTCTCCTACACTGTTTCTCCTGCATATCAATGACATATTGTCAATCAACACTCCCCTCACCATCTCCAAGAGCATTTGGATCCTTGGTGTTGACATTTCCAGTTATGTTTAGTTCCGCGATCATTTGCAAGACAAGGTGAAGCTGGCGTCCAATAAACTTGGTTTACTTAACAGAGAGAAGCAGTACTCCACTTCGGCGCAATGGTTGCTGCTTTACAAGTCGCAAGTTCGGCTCCATATAGAGTACTGTTGCCATCTCTGGACGGGTCCACCCGGATACCAGCTTGGCCCTTTTGACTCGGATCAAGGACTAGCTGAGAGAATCGTCGACGATCCCAAACTCCCAAGTATCGAATCCCCTTAAGTCTGAGAAGAGAGAAGAAAAAAAAAAACAATGTCACCAGCAAACCTTAACAGTGCTACCCTTAATGTTTGTCCTAGTTTCTAGACCATTCGAGGTTTTTGAATATCCATTCCAGTAAAGTTAAGCGCTTTGGGGGAACTGAGTCTCCTTGTCTTACGCCTACATACAACAGTATGTAAAATAAATCTCCTTTTGTTTCTAGTTGTATGCACGCTGAAATGTGTTTGTAACATTTTTAATAATGTTAATATATATTTTGTCTCGCCTGATTTTTTTTTCTTAGATTCGAACAGCAAAGCATTCGAATTAAGCAGACGAATGCTTTGCTGTTATCTACGTATGCTGTATATGTATATGATATTTGGCATACTTTTCCAAGATTTGTCTTACAACATGGAACTTTACAAAAGCTTAACGATTATTGAAGTGAGCTTGCATTCGGGTGTACATATTGATGCCGCTAAACTATTCAGTTTGAGTTTCCTCGAAAGCATTGGTAGATGGCCCTGCTATGGAGTTTTTGGTATCAAAACATTGGTCTGCATGGATTACGCTGAACACTTTAGATAATTTAAGAAGAAAAAATATGATAGCTGTCTATCGATTTTTATTTTGATTGACAGCAAGGAACCATTCTTTTTCTAACGGAGACGCAGATATCCTGCCCGGCCGACACATCATACCTTTGTTATCCCGGCTACAATCTCGAGCGCAATTTTTTGAGTCGTGCCGGTGTATGTTTGTTCGTCCGGGAGGATATCTGCTGTCGCCGACTTCATAGCCTTGAAGACAGGGACCTGTCGATATTGTGGGTGCGCGTAGATCATGGCGGCCACACTCGTATCTATGCGTGCCTATACAGGTCTCATAGCGGTGACACGGACGTAACTCGACTCTTCACGCACCTGAGTTTGACGACTGACAAAGTACTAGAGCAATATCCTACAACAGAATTAGTTATTTTGGGAGACTTTAACGCCCACCATCGTGAGTGGCTCAGTTCTCGAACCAATAACTATGCAGGGATATCTGCTCATGAATTTGCTCTGACCTATGGATTCTCTCAGCTGGTACTTTCTCCAACGAGAATACCATACGAGCTCCTTACTGGACCTTCTGCTGACTACACGTCCGGATGGATACTCCGTCTCAGTGGATGCGCCTCTTGGCTCCTCGGACCACTGTCTCGTCCGGACTCAAATGTCATGCACACAACCTGATCCTTCTGGGCCAACTAATTGGCGTCGTGTGTGGCATTATAAGTCGGCAGACTGGGATGGATTGCGAGAATTTTATGCATCGTACCCGTGGAGGCAGATCTGCTATAGCTCAGAAGATCCTGACGTCTGCGCAGCCGCAGTCACTGAGACAATCCTCGCTGGTATGGAATGTTTCATTCCTAACCTGCGAGTAGCTGCCGGCGTCAAAAAACGACCGTGGTTTAATAGGCCTTGAGAGAAGCTAAAATTCTTTAGCAAACTGCGTATGAGGCTTGGATCACGGCTCGTAATAATAAGGATCCGAATATTTCTGAGTTAAAACGCAAATTAAATGCTGCCTCGAGGTTCAGTAAGAAAGCAACTGCCAGAGCAAAATTCCAATTCATCGGCAAAATAGGTGGGCGACTTGCGAGCTATCCTTCTGGGAGTCGTGCTTTCTGGTCGCTTGCTAAAGCTGCCGAGGGGAACTTCTGCCAGTCATCATTACCACCACTGCGAAAGACCGATGGTGACTTGGCCCACAGTGCAAAAGAGAAAGCCGATCTATTGGGCAGTCTCTTTGCCTCTAACTCGAATGTGAACGACGAAGGCGCTGTACCACCTACTTTACCGTGGTGCGGTAAGACCATGCCGGAAATCTCTATAACACAGCGCGAGGTCCGGCGGGCGTTGCTTTCCCTAGACGTTCATAAGTCGAGTGGGCCAGACGGCATACCAGCAGTGGTGCTTAAGCAGTGTGCTCCTGAGTTATGTCCTGTACTCACGCGCCTCTTCACGCTTTCCTACCACACTAGGCAATTTCCGTCTTCATGGAAGACTGCGAATGTGCACCCGGTGCCCAAAAAGGGCGATAGATCAGATCCATCGAATTACAGGCCCATCGCTATAACCTCTCTCCTCTCCAAGGTGATGGAGCGTGTGATCAACACACAGCTTTTGAGATACCTAGAAAAACACGACCTGATCAGTGACCGTCAATATGGCTTTCGCCACGGTCGCTCAACTGGTGACCTTCTAGTGTATCTCACACACCGATGGGCACTAGCCATTGAGAGTCAGGGGGAGGCATTGGCATGTAGCCTAGACATAGCGAAGGCGTTCGATCGGGTCTGGCACCGGGGTCTTCTATCGAAGTTACCATCTTACGGAGTGCCCGAGGGTTTGTGCAAATGGGTGGCTAGCTTTTTGTCCTGCAGAAGCATACGAGCCGTAGTTGACGGTAGTTGCTCTGATAGCATGGACATCAATGCTGGTGTCCCGCAAGGCTCTGTGCTGTCTCCTACGCTGTTTCTACTGCACATCAATGATATGTTGGACATCAACAACATACATTGCTATGCAGATGACAGTACTGGAGACGCTTATTACACGGGCCGTGCAAGCATCCCACGTTCCGTTGTGGAGGAAAAGCGTGAAGAACTTGTGTCTCAAATCGAGATCGGTCTGTCCAAGATCTCTGACTGGGGGCGGGAAAACTTGGTCCGATTCAACCCTTCAAAGACACAAGTCTGCGCGTTCACCGCTAAGAAAACCCCATTCACTGTAGTCCCACAATTCCAGAACACTCCCCTCTCCATCTCCAAGAGCATTGGGATCCTTGGCGTTGACATCTCCAGCGATGTTCAGTTCCGAGATCATTTGTTAGACAAGGTAAAGCTGGCGTCCAAAAACTTGGTGTACTCAACAGAGCGAAGCAGTACTTCACGTCGGGGCAAAGGTTGCTACTTGACAAGTCGCAAGTCCGGCCCCATATGGAGTACTGCTGCCATCTCTGGGCGGGTGCACCCGGATACCAGCTTGGCCCTTTTGACTCGGTTCAACGACGGGCTGTGAGAATTGTCGACGATCCCAAACTCACTTGCGGTATCGAGCCCTTAAGTCTAAGGAGAGACTTTGCCTCCCTGTGTGTGTTCTACCGCTTGTACAATGGATTGTGTTCTGAGGAATTGTTCGAAATGATGCCCACGGCTACTTTCTACCATCGCACCGCTCGCCATCGACAGGGAATTCATTCTCACACTTTGGAACCGAAATGGTCGCGTACAGTGCGGTTTCAGAGAAACTTCCTCCCGCGAACGCTTGGGTTGTGGAATGAGCTCCCTGCCAAGGTTTTCTCTAAGGACTACAGTATGGGGTTCTTCAAAAAAGAAGTTATTAGATTTCTGAAGGGTCGGCAACGCGCGAGTGATGCCCCTGGTGTTGCAAGCGTCCATAGGCTACGGTGACCGCTTACCATCAGGCGGACCGTAGGCTTGTTTGCCACCTAAGTGGTATAAAAAAAAATATATATCAACTATTGAATTCTAGTGCAAACATCATGTTTTAATTGTAAATATAGGTACTTAAAGACTGAAAGAAACTGTGCTGGACCTCACGAATGAAAGTCTATTTCAATAATTTCTCTTTCTGTCATTCTGTTCTTCTTTTCACCAAATGTAACCAAACCATACGGCCGTTCACTATTTTGACAGCGCATCCACTGCTCTCCTCGTAGCTCCCAAGCATGTGCAGCCAATGCGTGGAAAGTAAAACGGAAAGTGGCCATAATCAGCATAGAACGCATTCATTTTTGGTCAACAGAACGATCGAATGCGCACATATTTTAGCTTATTCAATACATATAATGCTGGTCAATAAAACGCCCCTTAGTTTGATTTCGATGCACCGTAGGTGTAGTACGGGAGACCATACTTCCATAGGCATGGTCCTTCCGATATTAATTTAATTTAATATTATGCTATTTGTATTTTTGAGGTAAGCAAGGAATAGTAGAGAGACTAAATTAACACGAGTGCATTAATTACTTACTTTATTTACGCAAGGTGCGTAATCTACTTTTCTTCAACCTATTGTGATAAAATTTACCTGCTCAAAATAAAAACTCAAGTTAATGAAAACAAAGTTAAGTTCATCTTCTCCTTAAACATTTAAAATATATGACATAGACATAGACTGCCAGTAACTATTGCCTATTTTGCAAATCAAACTAAGTAATAAATACATGTTATTGGTATGTGAAATGATTATTTATTAATTTACAATTATTAAATGTGCAGTTATTAAAAGTAAAATTTGCACTTATTCTATTTATTATTGTATTTATATTTTTTTCACCAAGTCGGTTTTATTCAGCTGATTTATATTTTCAGCCAGTATCTTTTTGATCTAATGCTTACATTTTATATTTAACTTAGACAATAAACCTCATTGTTCAATTTATGTTTAAATACAAAATAAAAAACAATGCCTTAATAAAAATCTGTGCAACCATGAGATTCTATATAACATTATGGTTCAAAGCAAAGTGATTAAGGATAACATTACTACGTACTTGAAAGAAAAATTTATAACGTCCCGTTTGATTCGTCTTCTTAATTTCTTAGTTGCACAAGTTATTTATTTGTAGCATTGTAGCCTAGTCATATAGTTGGTGCTATAGTAGTTTTTAATGATAGTTCCGTGTATGTAACGTGTAAATGTGAGTTGTTTATTTGATATGCAAATATACATTACTCAAAAAAAAATATAGTATAAAGACTATTTCTTCTTTCCGCATGTAGGTATTTAATGAACTTTATAGCCGTATTAAGATTTAAGTCGGTTGGATGAGGGTGAGTGGGTAGTGGGAAGTGGTAAGCGGGGAGCGGTCAGCGGTAAGCGGTGTACCTGCAGGTTGTCATCAGCAGGCGCGAGGTTACCGAGGAGCGAGACCAGCGCCTGTCGGAGCGGGGGGGGCAGGGCGCGCTCGGGCTGCTCGAGGATATGCTTAGGGCAGCGAGCGTCGCACAGGAACTGCGCCACCTCATCGCTGAAGTGGTTGCAGTTGTGCTCGAGCAGGTGGTACGCCGCGCCCCTGCACGCACGCATTCAAAAATACTTCAAGTATATTAAAAGTAGAGTACTTTTATTTTTTTGAATCTAAAGCATTAAAACAAAGGGGCTTTGCATTGCTTGTTGTTACTACCGGATCACAAGGTTATTGTTTAATAACCAAAGAAGAACTGACAAGAAATACAGTAGTTAAAAAAAATTACACGTAAAAAGTTTTATAGAATACTAGCTTTGTTTTGTACCGTTATGTAACTACCAGCGCCACGCCTTACGCACAAAACGCTAGGTTACGAACGCAGCCTTTTTGTTTCTGGCATTACCTTATGGTCAGGTAATCGTACTCGACGAATTAAATAATAAATATTTTTTAAAGTGTTTTGTAAAAATTACTTATTTTTGTGTATAAAAAGTTGTACGTGAAAGGCAGTTAGATAATTTTTGGATGACGTTACACCAGAGAAGTCATTTAAATTCTAGTTTTTATTTCAGTTTTATGTCTTGTCCCCTTTTCTGTGTCCTCTTAAGTTTAAATGATTGTAAGTTTAGGGCTCCCTTATGTCCCCTTAAAGGACATTAGAACGGACAGACGTGGTCAATTTAGGTACATCAATACAACCTGAGATAATTCGCCTTATAGTTTAATTTCGGTTTAACTGTACCTGTCATCATTGACGAAACAATTCTGCTAGCGAGCGAGGTTATTGACCTACATTTTGCTTATCTCCGTACTATTTTTGTACCTACCTACACATTCACTTTGTTCTAACCTGAACTTGATGTTTGCACCTTTTTTTGGCACTTTTCCAACCCAGTGAAATTTTTGATACTGTTCAAAACTAGTATTGTTACTGGGTTGCCATACACAAAAACATAACACTATTTCTTGAGTGGGCTGAAGGTAAAATTAGTTTTCTTTTGTAATTAATAGCGGTTTGTTGTCACTGTTCATACTTTGTTTATAAATATTTGTGTTAAAGTTAAGTTAGTTAAATAGTTATTAATTTCAATGTTTATTAATATAAAATAACACTGATAATAACACTGTACGCGGCCAATCCGGTTCTAAGGTGTGAGAATGAATTCCCTGCCGATGGCGAGCGGTGCGATGGTAGAAAGTAGCCGTGGACATCATTTCGAACAATTTCTCAGAACACATCCCATTGTAAAAGCGGTAGAACACACACAGGGAGGCAAAGTCTCTTCTCAGACCTAAGGGTTCGATACGGCAAGTGAGTTTGGGATCGTCGACAATTCTTACAGCCCATCGTTGAACCGAGTCAAAAGGTCCAAGCTGGTATCTGGGTGCACCCGCCCTGAGACTGCAGCAGTTCTCCATATGGGGCCGAACTTGCGACTTGTAAAGCAGAAACCTCTGCCCCGACGTGAAGTACTGCCTTGCTCTGTTGAGTACACCTAGTTTTTTGGACGCCAGCTTTACCTTATCTTGTAAATGATCTCGGAACTGAACATCGCTGGAGATGTCAACGCCAAGGATCCCAATGCTCTTGCAGATGGAGTGGGGAGTGTTCTGGAATAGTGGGACTACAGTGAATGGAGTTTTCTTAACGGTGAACGCGCACACTTGTGTCTTTGTAGGGTTGAATCGGACCAAGTTTACCCGTCCCCAGTCAGAGACCTTGGACAGTGTTGTCTCGATTTGAAACACAAGTTCTTCGCGGATTTTTTCCACAACGGAACGAGGGATGTTTGCACGACCCGTGTAATAAGCGTCTCCAGTACTGTCATCTGCATAGCAATGCATGTTGTTGATGTCCAACATGTCATTGATATGCAGTAGAAAGTGCGTAGGAGACAGCACAGAGCCTTGCGGGACACCAGCATAAATGTACAGGCTATCAGAGCAACTATCGTCAACTACGGTTCGTATGAGTCTGCCGGACAAAAAGCTAGCCTCCCATTTGCACAAATCTTCGACTACTCCGTAAGATGGCAATTTCGATAGAAGACCCCGATGCCAGACCCGATCGAACGCCTTCGCTATGTCCAGGCTACATGCCAATGCCTCCCCCTGACTCTCAATGGCTAGTGCCCATCGGTGTGTGAGATACACTAGGTATCCAGTCGAGCGACCGAGGCAAAAGCCATATTGACGATCACTAACCACTTCTAGAAGTATCTTAGAAGCTGTGTGTTGATCACACGCTCCATCACCTTGGAGAGGAGAGAGGTAATAGCGATAGGCCTCGAGGGATCTGATCTATCGCCCTTTTTGGGCACCGGGTGCACATTCGCAGTCTTCCATGAAGATCGAAATTGCCTAGTATGGTAGGAAAGCGCGAAGAGGCGCGTGAGTACGGATATAACTCAGGAGCACACTGCTTAAGCACCACTTCGTCTTGCCCCCTCGACTTATAAACGTCTAGAGAAAGCAACGCCCGCCGGACCTCCCGCTGTGTTATGGAGATATCCGGCATGGTATTACCGCACCACGGTATAGTAGGTAGGTATAGCGCCTTCATCGTTCATATTCGAGTTTGAGGCCAAGACACTGCCCAGTAGATCGGCTTTTTTCTTTATGGGCCAAGTCACCATTGGTCTTTCGCAGTGGTGGTAATAACGACGGGCAAAAGTTCCCTTCAGCAGCTTCGGCAAGCGACTAGAAAGCACGACTCGCAGAAGGATAGCTCGCAAGTCGCCGACCTGTTTTGTCGATGAATTGGAAATTTGCTCAGGCCGTTGCTTTCTTACTGAACCTCGAGGCAGCATTTAATTTAAATTTTACTTCAGAAATATTCAGCTCCTTATTATTACGAGCCGTGGTCCAAGCCTTATATGCAGTTTCCTTAAAGAATTTTAGCTTCTCTGCAAGACCTATTAAACCACGGTTTTTTGACGCCGGCAGCTACTCGCGGGTTAGTGACTACGGCTGCGCAGACGTCAGGATCTTCGGAGCTTAAGCAGATCTGCCTCCACGGGTACGATGCATAAAATTCTCGCAATCCATCCCAGTCTGCCGACTTATAATGCCACACACGACGCCTTCTGCGATGTAGAGATTCTTGAGGGCGAGTGTCGAAGGGCTTAGAGCCTACCTTCTGTTCTCCCGCCCGTTACTCACCTTCAGCCACCTCCACGCAGAGCTTCACAAGCACCACGGCAACAGCCCCAAAGGGCCCCTGCATCCCGCCCTCTAATTTCGAGGGTTATTGGTACAGCGGCCAGACAAAAATAAGCTGCTTTTACTGTGGTGGGCCGAACCACCTTTTGGCTTCGTGCCCTGCATTTTTGAAATCGGGCCACGAGCGTAAGCGAAGGGTGATTTATAATCACCGCTGTAAGCAGCAGCAGTAGTAGTGTTCGCGCATCTTCACTGCTTCAATTGAGCTAGAATGCCCAATAAACAATTTGGAATTGATTACGTAAAGTTTTCAATTAGGGTGAATGTAAAGAGATTAACGTATTTGATACCGACCAACCTTCTTCTAGCTGTATGTATACAAGGTATTTTGGTCATACCGTCTTATACTAAGATACAGAAAAGAAAAATGTTTTGACCAACCTTCTACTAGCTCTATGCACAAAACGTTTAGGTTATATCTTTCAAAACAAGGCGACAGGAAAGGATTAACGTACGCGACACTGCCCAACCTTCTTCTAGCTTTATGCAAAAGGTTAAAATTAATATAAATATGTAGTCACATCTAGTAGAGAGAGATTTCATTGCATAATTGACTTCGTTCACCAAGACTTTATGAAATTTGTAAAGCGATCACTTAAGCTACATTTAGAAAAAATATGTTCTGAATCTGATCAAGGCATAACACGTCAGGATAAACTATTACCTAATTCGATTCGATGTTTTATTTGCTGACTATCTAACTGCCCACCGATAGGCAAGTGAGTCGAATCACTAAGATACATCAATCAGCAATCACCGCCCTAGGCTAATCCCGACAAAAGCTCTGCCGTTCTCTTCGCCGTAGGCCGCCCTCCGCGGCCATCTCCCCTCTCACTCTTCGGCCGGGCCATTTCTTGCCAAAAAAAGGCGAAATATCTCGGTTTGGATAGGCGTTTGAAGTTCCGCGATCACACCAAAATAGTTAGAGACCGAGCCGCTTTTGTCGTCGGTCGTGTATATCCCATGATAAGCAAGTACTGTAAGATGTCGCTTAAAAATAATCTGACTCTACACCACTTGCATCTGCCCCATACTAGCATATGCTAGCGTCGTCTATGCGTTGTCTAAACGCAATCTCCACAAACCCCAGACCCTCCAAAACCGCTTCCTCAGAGCGGCCTCCGGAGCCTCCTGGTACGTCCGTAATGCGGACCTCCACAGGGTCTTTGAGCTCCCCAAGATTCCCCAATTGAAGAGAGGTAGGGCACTGCAAGTACTCGCTCGAATAAGCTGCCCGAACAAATAAAGCTGGGCATAGCGAGTACTTGCTCGAATGAGCGGCCCGAACTGGGGAAGTACCTCTACCTTACAGAAAACCGCGGCCACAATAACACTAATATTGAGTAGTGTTGTGTTCCTGGCGGTGAGTAAGGTTGCCAGAGCTCTCTTTGAGGATTCGCTGCGCGGACAGCGGAGGACCGACGGTGCTTGTTGCTGTCATTGCTTGGCGTAGCCGCGGCGTGCTGGTTCGACGGTCAGGGAGACCTGATGAAACGGCTGACCGCTGGCCGCCCGCAGGTTGAACGGGTTCCCGAACCCAGGGATCACTTAATCTCCGCCCTGGGAGGCTGATCCGCCAACCTGTGTAAAGTCTCTGAAGTAGTAGTCGTGCCGGAGAAGGAGACCGGAGTGGACCCGGCTACTACAACAGAGGGGGATCAAGGGCCCTTCCGCCCGCCGTGCCGGCAACCGTATTATCTGTGTTGAGCTTCGGCAGTCTTAGTACCGCAACTTTTTGTCTTCTAAGCTGTCTGTGCAGTGAATCCTCATCCTTAGTCTAAGTAACTTCAAACAAAATGGCCAGGAACAGAAAAATGAAAAGAGTTTTGACAGCGGCTACTCCATCCACATATAATGTAGATTTTTGCAACATAAGGGGTATTCACGCAAATCTTAACGCAGTCCATCACCATCTCGAGACTGCGCAGCCAACCATTCTTTTTCTAACGGAGACGCAGATATCCTGCCCGGCCGACACATCATACCTTTGTTATCCCGGCTACAAACTCGAGCGCAATTTTTTGAGTCGTGCCGGTGTATGTATGTTTGTCCGGGAGGATATCTGCTGTCGCCGACTTCATAGCCTTGAAGACAGGGACCTGTCGATATTGTGGGTGCGCGTAGATCATGGCGGCCACACTCGTATCTATGCGTGCCTATACAGGTCTCATAGCGGTGACACGGACGTAACTCGACTCTTCACGCACCTGAGTTTGACGACTGACAAAGTACTAGAGCAATATCCTACAACAGAATTAGTTATTTTGGGAGACTTTAACGCCCACCATCGTGAGTGGCTCAGTTCTCGAACCAATAACTATGCAGGGATATCTGCTCATGAATTTGCTCTGACCTATGGATTCTCTCAGCTGGTACTTTCTCCAACGAGAATACCATACGAGCTCCTTACTGGACCTTCTGCTGACTACACGTCCGGATGGATACTCCGTCTCAGTGGATGCGCCTCTTGGCTCCTCGGACCACTGTCTCGTCCGGACTCAAATGTCATGCACACAACCTGATCCTTCTGGGCCAACTAATTGGCGTCGTGTGTGGCATTATAAGTCGGCAGACTGGGATGGATTGCGAGAATTTTATGCATCGTACCCGTGGAGGCAGATCTGCTATAGCTCAGAAGATCCTGACGTCTGCGCAGCCGCAGTCACTGAGACAATCCTCGCTGGTATGAAATGTTTCATTCCTAACCTGCGAGTAGCTGCCGGCGTCAAAAAACGACCGTGGTTTAATAGGTCTTGCAGAGAAGCTAAAATTCCTAAGCAAACTGCGTATGAGGCTTGGACCACGGCTCGTAATAATAAGGATCCGAATATTTCTGAGTTAAAACGCCAATTAAATGCTGCCTCGAGGTTCAGTAAGAAAGCAACTGCCAGAGAAAAATTCCAATTCATAGGCAAAATAGGTGGGCGACTTGCGAGCTATCCTTCTGGGAGTCGTGCTTTCTGGTCGCTTGCTAAAGCTGCCGAGAGGAACTTCTGCCAGTCGTCATAACCACCACTGCGTAAGACCGATGGTGACTTAGCCCACAGTGCAAAAGAGAAAGCCGATCTATTGGGTAGTCTCTTTGCCTCTAACTCGAATGTGAACGACGGAGGCGCTGTACCACCTACTTTACCGTGGTGCGGTAAGACCATGCCGGAAATCTCTATTACACAGCGCGAGGTCCGGCGGGCGTTGCTTTCCCTAGAAGTTCATAAGTCGAGTGGGCCAGACGGCATACCAGCAGTGGTGCTTAAGCAGTGTGCTCCTGAGTTATGACCTGTATTCACGCGCCTCTTCACGCTTTCCTACCACACCAGGCAATTTCCGTCTTCATGGAAGATTGCGAATGTGCACCCGGTGCCCAAAAAGAGCGATAGATCAGATCCATCGAATTACAGGCCTATCGCTATAACCTCTCTCCTCTCCAAGGTGATGGAGCGTGTGATCAACACACAGCTTTTGAGATACCTAGAAAAACACGACCTGATCAGTAACCGTCAATATGGCTTTCGCCACGGTCGCTCAACTGGTGACCTTCTAGTGTATCTCACACACCGATGGGCACTAGCCATTGAGAGTCAGGGGGAGGCATTGGCATGTAGCCTAGACATAGCGAAGGCGTTCGATCGGGTCTGGCACCGGGGTCTTCTATCGAAGTTACCATCTTACGGAGTGCCCGAGGGTTTGTGCAAATGGGTGGCTAGCTTTTTGTCCTGCAGAAGCATACGAGCCGTAGTTGACGGTAGTTGCTCTGATAGCATGGACATCAATGCTGGTGTCCCGCAAGGCTCTGTGCTGTCTCCTACGCTGTTTCTACTGCACATCAATGATATGTTGGACATCAACAACATACATTGCTATGCAGATGACAGTACTGGAGACGCTTATTACACGGGCCGTGCAAGCATCCCACGTTCCGTTGTAGAGGAAAAGCGTGAAGAACTTGTGTCTCAAATCGAGATCGGTCTGTCCAAGGTCTCTGACTGGGGGCGGGAAAACTTGGTCCGATTCAACCCTTCAAAGACACAAGTCTGCGCGTTCACCGCTAAGAAAACCCCATTCACTGTAGTCCCACAATACCAGAACACTCCCCTCTCCATCTCCAAGAGCATTGGGATCCTTGGTGTCGACATCTCCAGCGATGTTCAGTTCCGAGATCATTTCCAAGATAAGTTGAAGCTGGCGTCCAAAAAACTTGGTGTACTCAACAGAGCGAAGCAGTACTTCACGTCGGGGCAAAGGTTGTTACTTTCCAAGTCGCAATTTCGGCCTTATATGAAATACTGCTGCCATCTCTGGGCGGATGCACCCGGATACCAGCTTGGCCCTTTTGACTCGGTTCAACGACGGGCTGTGAGAATTGTCAACGATTCCAAACTCACTTGCGGTACCGAGCCCTTTAGTCTGAGGAGAGACTTTGCCTCCCTGTGTGTGTTCTACCGCTTGTACAATGGGTTGTGTTCTGAGGAATTGTTCGAAATGATGCCCACGGCTACTTTCTACCATCGCACCGCTCGCCATCGACAGGGAATTCATTCTCAGACTTTGGAACCAAAATGGTCGCGTACAGTGCGGTTTTAGAGAAACTTCCTCCCGCGAACCCTTGAGTTGTGGAATGAGCTCCCTGCCAAGGTTTTCTCTAAGGACTACAGTATGGGGTTCTTCAAAAAAGAAGTAATTAGATTTCTGAAGGGTCGGCAACGCGCGAGTGATGCCCCTGGTGTTGCAAGCGTCCATAGGCTACGGTGACGCTTACCATCAGGCGGGCCGTAGGCTTGTTTGCCACCTTAGTGGTATAAAAAAAAAAAAAAAAAAAAAATCTTAAAGACCTGGCAGTCCGCTTTTTCGAGCGTACACAAAATCCCCCGAATCGATTAATTGTGCAATCAACAAACTACCATACCCCCGACCGATCCCGGCACGTTCGAAAAACTATTGTTAGGCGGCCTCGGCACGTACTAACGGCCCCAGACGACGATCTCGCTATCCGGATAGCAAGATTAGTCTCAACGACCTCCCCTAATAGGGCCTCCCCCCTCGTACAACACCGACGGCCCCGGGTTCGCCGGCAAACGCACGGACATCAAACACCAAATGGAATATCTTCCAATACTTTTACAGTTCCTTCTAAAAGGTGGTGACCAATTACGTTGTGGACTTGAAACAGATTTAAGTGTTTTGAATGAAGCGTCACTTGAAATGTTGGTTTCTTTATTATTTGTATCGCTCATACATTCCGAATCATCTTCATAGATATCGTCTTCGTAATCATCAAATTTGTTCTTAAGGGTTTTATCTAATTTTTCGCAGTGTTCGTCGGAATCTATTTTAAATTCACTTCCATCCTGAAGATTAAAATCAAATTCAGTTGTCATATATTTTGCTTTTTTCCCTGGGATTACGTCTTCATTGTTATTAGGTTTGATATTTTGTGTTGCATTCCTTGATACCATTTTATGTAGTGGATCAGTTAAAGGTTTGAACACAGATTTTAGGACTTTATCATTTTCAGTTTGCCTTACCTTTTTCTTAACAACGCATGCTGACATAATTATGTGTTTTTTGATATTTACTTGCGAATCCATTTTTAACAAAGCTATACCAATGTTATAGACAACTCTAAACACATATCAGAGTTTTGGTCGTTTATAAGAGTTTTAATGGGGAATGACAAAAGTATTGTAACGGACGGCCAGCTGACGGTTGGACGCGGCGCTATACATACATACTTGTATAGATAGATAGCTACTTATCTCTAATGAATTGTAAATAAGATAATAAAGTTTATCCTTTGTTTCCGCATAGATAGGTAGCTATAGATAATATCTCTATATCGAATAGTTTTGTAAGTGAACGTTTGTTTGTTGTAAATAAATAAAGTTAATACCCCGACTTTCCTCATAATAGTTAGGTATTAGGTAGGTAAGCAAATGTGAAAATAGCTAGGTTCGCTTTTATAACCTATTGTTTACCTTTTTATAAGTAAGACTTATGCTGTGGGTTTTCTTGTATAGTAAACCACATGAGAAATATATAAATGTTTATGCCGCGGCTTCGCCCGCATACATTAGCGTAAATATTTTTGTAAAAACTTATGTTATGTAGTAATTACGTAATTAAGTAATTAATTTATGAATGTAAAAGGTAGATACAAACACTGCACCGTAGGTTTGTCTGAGTAATTGTTCATATTCATGTACCTATGTGATTGCAAGTAGGTCTGTCTTAAGCATGCTCAAACGTGTCAGTAGGTAAGTCGGAAACACATGAACACTGGCAAGCGCATAAAAAAGCATTCCGATTAGGTTCCCCTTCGGACTATCCTCCCGACACTAGAACCGCGACGGACTGGGATAAATTTGGGCAATTGCTCGAAAATCCCAGCTCGCCACATCTAGACCGAGTTCCCAACGTAATCTCATCCGCGACCGATCTAAACGTAGCTATCGACTCACTCACTAGCCACCTGACCGCCACCGTTGGCGAGTGCTCAAGACAGGTGCCGGTTGGTGATTATCACCACCTAATCCTGCCTCAGCACATCAGGTCGCTAATGACTGAGCACGCGATCGCGCTCCCACTATTGAAAATAAAGCTCGCTTCAACGACTTACACCGCCGTGTAAGAACCGCTGTAGCTGAGCTTCGCGCCCAACGTTTCGGTGATCTTATGGAGAACATTTCTCCTTCTCCCCAAGCTTATTGGCACTTAGCCAGAGCTCTACAATCCGAAACCGCCAACTCTCTCCCTCCGTCAACTCGTCCCAACAACGTTCCCGCGTTCAATGACGACGAAAAAGCGGATTGCCTAGCGTCTAGCCTCCAAGCCCAATGTGCCTTAAGCACACAGCCGTTCGATCCCGACCACGTACGCGAGGTAGACGGTGAAGTGGAGCGCAGAACTTCTCTGCCCCCTGTCACTGTCGACGAAGTCATACAGGTCATCAACGACCTACGCCCCCGTAAAGGACGGTGCGGACGGTATCTCTAACGATATCCTAAAGCGCCTCACTCTTCCCCTTCTCTGCCTCCAAGTAGCGATCTTTAACGCTGCTATCGAACATTGCATCTTTCCTTCTCAATGGAAGGATGCAATTGTTATAGGCTTCCATAAGCCAGGCAAAGCTCGTACCGAGCCGTCCTCCTATCGCCCTATTTATTTACTAAAGGCCCTTGGTAAACTCTATGAACGCCTCCTCCTCGCTCGCCTACGGAACGCTATAGTCTCCAGAGGCATTTTAATAGACGAGCAGTTCGGCTTCCGTGCCAAACACTCATGCGTCCATCAAGTCCTCCGCATAACGGAACATATTCTTACTGGCTTCCAACAAGCGTTAAGTAAGACCCGCCACACGGGCGCTGTCTTCTTCGATGTGGCGAAAGCTTTCGACAAAGTCTGGCACAACGGTTTAATTTTTAAACTGTACAACTTTCAGTTGCCAGATCATCTCGTGCTCATCATACGAGACTATTTGTACCACCACCGATAGGCAAGTGAGTCGAATCACCAAGAGACTCCAAACCGCTATCACCGCCCTAGGCGAATGGTTTCGGAAATGTAGAATCGAGGTGAATCCCGACAAAAGCTCTGTCGTCCCCTTTACCGTAGGCTGCCCTCCGCGGCCACCTCCCCTTTCTCTCTTCGGTCGTGCCATTCCCTGGCAAAATAAGACCAAATATCTTGGTGTGACCATGGATAGTCGTTTGAACTTCCACGCTCACACCAAAATAGTCAGAGACCGAGCCGCTTTTGTCCTCGGTCGTCTTTATCCCATGATAGGCAAGTACAGTAAGATGTCGCTTAGAAATAAGCTAAATCTTTACACAACTTGCATCCGCCCCATACTAGCTTATGCTAGCGTAGTCTTTGCGTTATCCAAGCGCAATCTCCACAAACTACAGACCTTCCAAAACCGCTTTCTCAGAGCGGCCTCTGGGGCCTCTTGGTACGTTCGCAATGCGGACCTACACAGAGACTTCGAACTCCCCACGATTCCCCAATATTTCAAAGACTTGGCAGTCCGCTTTTTCGAGCGTACGCAAAATCACCCGAATCGATTAATTGTGCAATCCACAACGTATCATCCCCCCGATCGACCCGGGCACGGTCGTGAAACTATAGTTAGGCGGCCTCGGCACGTACTAACGGCCCCAGATGACGATCTCGCTGTCCGGATAGCGAGATTAGTCTCTACGACCTCCCCGAATAGGGCTTCCCTCCAAACACTACGCCAACGTCCCCGGGTTCGTCGGCGCCCACAAGGATACACGAGGTATCAAAGAGTGCCGGGGCGCTTCTCGCCACCACTCAATCGCAACCATACCCGCATAACGGGGAACTCCTCTGCAGGCGGTGACTCACCTTCGGGTTCGAGACTCACACCGGTCGAAGGGACGCCCCCGAGAGCAACAACCCAAGCCGAGGCTTCCCCCGCGGGGAGCCCTTGAGCGTTGGGCGCTATATGGGCTGGGGCTCCTTCAGAGTCTCGCCCCAAAAGCCCGATGAAACAGTAATGGCTGCAACAGCCAACTGCATAGACAGTTCAGAAAAAAGAAAAAAAAAAAGGTGAAAGCATTCCTGTCGCCTTGGGGATCAAGAAAGCCTCCTGAACAGAAGCAGAAGAAGAAAACTGGAAGAAAGAAAAAGTATTACCTTTAAAGTGCAGTGTAAATTATTTAAATAGTAGTGTAAGAAAATAGTGTATGTGAAAATTAGGGGCCACAATAAAGGTGGTTGCATTGTTACATGACCGGGTGTTTTATTGTTTCTTTCTCATCACGTCACACTTGCCTTTCTCGGGGCCCTTTCAATCGTAACGTCGGCCCTTTAGGGGGAGAGTGTGTGCACGCGCCAATACAGTCCGCTGCTCGGTCTGTAACAATTGCTTGGTCCTCGCGAGCTGGATCGGGGCCATCAAGATGCCGTCGACGCGAAGCCAGACGAAGAGAGATGAAGAGAGATGAAACTTCAGCAGTTCCAGAGTACGTCGTGTACGTGCACCAGCCGCGCTCTCCATCAAAAGTGACAGGTCAGTAAGGACAAGGGGCCGGTGAAAAAGTGCTCGAGTCAGCGCATACGGCCAAGGTCGGTAATTCATTGCGGATGGGTACCGATCGATCCACGTCACAGTCGTCGATCAACACGCGCATACTGCGTGCTGAATTGGAAGCGCGAAAGAAGATAGCCAAGATTCAAGAGGACCTGATCAAGAAGCAACTGGCAGTCGACATCTCCGAGATCGAAGAGGAGTTTAGGGGAAGTAAAAAACGCCGAGTGACGCGACCGTGCGACGGAGCCGGCCAGTGAAGGAGCAGGCAAGAACATCGACTCCGTGCGACACCGCCCCCGCAGGGGGGGGGGAGACATCAGGCACCAAGCAGAGGTGCCTGATGTGGCGCCGAGGAAGACGTCGGCCGCCGCCATCGAGGGCGTCGCGCCGCCGAGGAGAGGTGGGCGCTGGGAGGGGCAGGCCCGTAATTAAGTAATTAATTTATGAATGTAAAAGGTAGATACAAACACTGCACCGTAGGTTTGACTGAGTAATTGTTCATATTCATGTACCTATGTGATAGCAAGTAGGTCTGTCTTAAGCATACACAAACGTGTCAGTACGGGAACACATGAACACTGGCAAGCGCATAAAATTGTAAGACAAAGATAGGTATAGGAATGTGACAGGGATGCGTATCCGATCGCGACAAAAATAAAACGAAATGTGATTGGTCGCGAAAAATAAAAACGTTTGTGATTGGTCAGCGGGTCCGCCGGATTGGGTATATAAGCGAGCGCGAAACCCGCTGAAAGCACATCCTTCCCGACTCGACTTTCGTGTTGTGCTTCGTTTTCTAGAGCGTCAAGTGCTCTCATTGTGCTCCGTGCAGTGGTGACTCAGCTGGTGCGCATTCCTGTGTGGTGTTTTGCCTCAGCGCTGACTACCTCGTTTCGTCGTTTGTTTTATTGCCCGCGATTCTTGGAAAATCCGCCTGAGTGTTCGATCTCTTCCGATCTCAATCAAATGCTCAGCTTCATGGCTAAGCATCGCGAGTTCTTCGCCGCCCTCCGCAGGGTGGCCCCTAAACCTTAAAAACCAAAATGGATTGCCGAACCGCGCGCGAAAAACCCCGGTCCGTCTCCTTTGGCTATTTTAATGCCAACGGTCTTCGAAACAAAAGAGAGGAATCATCGCAATTCCTCCCGTCCCAAAAACCGGACGTCTTCCTCATCCAGGAAACGTTCCTAAAGCCCGATGTCCGCACCCCTTCGATCGCGAACTATCGCACCGTCCGTATTGATAGAACTGCCTCCAATCTCGGAGGCACTCTCATCTATTACAGGCGCTCCCTGCATTGCTCCCCTATCACTCCTCCACCTCTTACGAACTTAGAAGCATCCGTCTGCCTCTTAGCGATGACCGGCCATTAGCCGATCATCATTGCATCGGTTTATCTCTCTCCCTTAAAAGACTTGCTGGAGAGCGACCTTCAGTAGGTCTTAAATTTAGGCGACGCTGTCATTCTTGCCGGCGACCTAAATTGCAAGCACCGCCGCTGGAACTCTTCAGTAACTCCACTGAGAGGCAGACTCCTCGACGATTTAGTTGACAGACTAAACTTTGACATCATCGCTCCCATGACGCCCACTTACTTTCCCCACAATACTCGGAACAACCCTGACGTACTCGACATAGCACTTCTAAAGAATGTAAGGCTAAGCTTTCGCTCTATAGAGGTGCTTGACGAACTTAACTCGGACTACCGCCCTGTCCTCGTCCGATTAGGTTCCCCTTCGGACTCTCCCCCGACACTAGAACCGTGACGGACTGGGATAAATTTGGGCAATAGCTCGAAAATCCCAGCTCGCCACATCTAGATCGCGTTCCCGATATAATCTCTTCCGCGACCGACCTAAACGTAGCCATCGACTCACTCACTAGCCACCTCACCGCCACCGTTGGCGAGTGCTCAAGACAAGTGCGGGTTGGTGATTATCACCACCTAATCCTGCCTCAGCACATCAGGTCGCTAATGACTGAGCGTAACGCGGCCCGCCGCGCACGCGATCGCGCTTCCACTATCGAAAATAAAGCTCGCTTCAACGACTTACACCGCCGTGTAAGAACCGCTGTAGCTGAGCTTCGCGCCCAACGTTTAGGTGATCTGATGGAGCACATTTCTCCTTCTCACCAAGCTTATTGGCACTTATCCAGAGCTCTAAAATCAGACACCGCCAACTCTCTCCCTCCGTTAACTCGTCCCAAGAACGTTCCCGCGTTCGATGACGACGAAAAAGCGGATTGCCTAGCATCTAGCCTCCAAGCCCAATGTGCCTTAAGCACACAGCCGTTCGACCACGTGCGCGAGGTAGACGGCGAAGTGGAGCGCAGAACTTCTCTGCCTCCACAAGACCCCCTGCCCCCTGTCACTGCCGACGAAGTCATACAGGTCATCAAAGACCTACGCCCCCGTAAAGCCACCGGTGCGGTCGGTATCTCTAACGATATCCTAAAGCGCCTCACTCTTCCCCTTCTCTGCCTCCTTGTAGCGATCTTTAACGCTGCTTTCGTACATTGCACCTTTCCTTCTCAATGGAAAGATGCAATTGTTATAGGCATCCATAAGCCAGGCAAAGCTCGTACCGAGCCGTCCTCCTATCGCCCTATAAGTTTACTAAAGGCCCTTGGTAAACTCTATGAACGCCTCCTCTCCGCTCGCCTACGGAACGCTATAGTCTCCAGAGGCATATTAATAGACGAGCAGTTCGGCTTCCGTGCCAAACACTCATGCGTCCATCAAGTCCTCCGCATAACGGAACATATTCTCACTGGCTTCCAACCAGTATTAGGTAAGGCCCGTCACACGGGCGCTGTCTTCTTCGATGTGGCGAAAGCTCTCGACAAAGTCTGGCACAACGGTTTAATTTTTAAACTGTACAACTTTCAGTTGCCAGATCGTCTCGTGCTCATCATATGAGACTATTTGTCGAATCGTAGCTTTCGCTACAAAGTTGAAGGCACTCTCTCTTCCCCCCGTCCCATAGAAGCAGGTGTCCCGTAAGGGTCCGTGCTCGCTCCCATCTTGTACCTTCTGTACACCAACGACATCCCTAAAACGATAGGTACCCAACTAGCCCTCTTTGCGGACGATACCACTGTCTATACGACCGATAGGCAAGTGAGTCGAATCACTAAGATACTCCAACCCGCTATCACCGCCCTTGGCGAATGATTTCGGAAATGGAGAATCGAAGTGAATCCCAACAAAAGCTCTGCCGTCCTCTTTACCGTAGGCTGCCCTCCGCAGCCACCTCCCCCTTCTCTCTTCGGTCGTGCCATTCCCTGGCAAAATAAGACCAAATATCTCGGTTTGACCATGGATAGTCGTTAGAACTTCCACGCTCACACCAAAATAGTCAGAGACCGAGCCGCTTTTGTTCTCGGTCGTCTTTATTCCATGATAGGCAAGTACAGTAAGATGTCGCTTAGAAATAAGCTGAATCTTTACACAACTTGCATCCGCCCCATACTGGCTTATGCTAGCGTAGTCTTTGCGCTATCCAAGCGCAATCTCCACAAACTTCAGACCCTCCAAAACCGCTTTCTCAGAGCGGCCTCCGGAGCCTCTTGGTACGTCCGCAATGCGGACCTACACAGAGACTTCGAACTCCCCACGATTCCCCAATATTTCAAAGACTTGGCAGTCCGCTTTTTCGAGCGTACGCAAAATCACCCGAATCGATTAATTGTGCAATCCACAACGTATCATCCCCCCGATCGACCCGGGCACGGTCGTGAAACTATAGTTAGGCGGCCTCGGCACGTACTAACGGCCCCAGATGACGATCTCGCTGTCCGGATAGCGAGATTAGTCTCTACGACCTCCCCGAATAGGGCCTCCCTCCAAACACTACGCCAACGTCCCCGGTTTCGTCGGCGCCCACAAGGATACACGAGGTATCAAAGAGTGCCGGGGCGCTTCTCGCCACCACTCAATCGCAACCATACCCGCATAACGGGGAACTCCTCTGCTGGCGGTGACTCACCTTCGGGTTCGAGACTCACACCGGTCGAAGGGACGCCCCCGAGAGCGACAACCCAAGCCGAGGCTTCCCCCGCGGGGAGCCCTTGAGCGTTGGGCGCTATATGGGCTGGGGCTCCTTTATAGTCTCGCCCCGAAAAAGCCCGGTGAAGCAGTAATGGCTGCAACAGCCATCTGCATTGTCAGCTCAGAAAAAAATGTCGCCTCGGGGATGAAGAAAGCCTCCTGAACAGGAGCAGAAGAAAAATAAGAAAACTGGAAGAAAGAAGAAGTATTATCTTTAAGGTGCAGTGTAAATTATGTAAATAGTAGTGTAAGAAAATAGTGTATGTGAAAATTAGGGACCGGGCGTTTTATTGTTTCTTTCTCATCACGTCACACTGGCCCTCCTCGGGGCCCTTTCAATCGTACCGTCGGCCCTTTTGGAGGCCAGTGTGTGCACGCGCCTATACAGTCCACTGCTCGGTCTGTGACAAGTATCAAACTTTCTTTTATTCTTTCTTTATTTTTTCAGTCTTTATTGATTACTATGTAATCATAAAAAGTTTTCCAGATTTCTAAACATATATCACAAAATTGATTCTAATTAATAACTGTATCATAAACATGACGTAAATTAATATCATCTTGCTTAAACAAAATTATAAGATTTGCATTAAATCTAATACATTGTTTAGGTACTTTACTATATGTTTGATTCAAATCAGTCTATACGCTTATGTCGCCCCATTGAAAAATAATCACGAATGTTATTCTGATTTTCACAAGCAACATCATCAAAAATAATAACTGAATCAGGTTTTGCCTGGTGAGGGCTTATAACGTCACCATTATCTTTATATTTCATGAATATTTATTTTGGTTGGTATAGTTATTTTTTTTTCTGATCGGACTATGCAGTTGACTGTTGCAGCCATTACTGCCCCACCGGGATTTTGGGCCGAGACTCTGAAGGAGTCTCAATCCATATAGCGCCCAAAGCTCAAGGGCTCGCCGGCGGGGGGAGCCTCGGCTTAGGTTGTCGCTCTTGGGGTCGTCCCTTCGACCAGCGTGAGCCTCGAACCCAAAAGTGAGTCAGCGCCAGGAAGAGAGTTCCCCGTTACGCGGTTGAGGTTGCGATTGCGATTGAGTGGGGGCGAGAAGCGCCCCGGCACTCTTTAATACTTCGTATACGAGGTAGGTCCGTGCGTTCGCCGGCGAACCCGGGGACGTCGGCGTCGTGTTAGGGGGGAGGCCCTATTAGGGGAGGTCGTTGAAACTAATCTCGTTATCCGCTGGCTTAGTCCTTGAAGTCAACCACTGAAGAGTATGGGAGACGTCGACAGTGATGGACAGACGTAGCAATTGATGCATAGTGACTGTGTATACTGTGCTTTTGTGATGGTCATGAAAATCGTCGTGTGTCGACAGATGTGTAAGCCTGTAAGTTAATATTAGTTTTAATACCTAAATAAAATTACACTTTCCATGTTCACGCGACCCGCGCGCGATAGCGCAGAGTACTAGGCTCTCATAGATACTGAAGAGATTTTTATGCCGCGGTGCGTAAGTCGTGTTTGATTAATGTTAGGGTTGTGAAAAAAAACAAGTGAGGAAAATATTGATTTAGTTTGTATGGAAATTTGAAAAATGTTGTCGGAAAAGTAAAAATGTCGTACTTGTTCCATTAAAAGGTACTTAGATAAAGTTGGTACTTGTGTAAAACAGGTATTAAATATAAGTCAATAAACCAAGTCACATTATAGAAAAAAAAAATTATACCTTTTTTTCCTTTGGTTTAAAATTATTTAATATAAAATTATAAACATAAAAATAATAATTAATTAAAAATAAAAATAAGTTTAAAAAAAATCGGAGTTTATTTCATGTCTTTGTAAACCGAGATCAGTTTCCAAAATAAATATATTTTATTTGTTTTAGCAACAAAACTTACCGGGATCAGTCAGCGGGTAAACAAACACATTACTAAGTTTATACAACATATAAAAATCGGCGTGATCTGTTTCCAATTCAACCTATCGTAAAAAGAGTAAAACATTCTATGTGCAGTGATCATAGTGTGTGTGCGTGCGTGTGTGTGTGTGTGTGTGGGTGTGTGTGTTTGTGTGTGTGTGTGTGTTTTTGCTTTTTATCTGTGTTTGTAAATTACGTGAATGGTGGTAGAAGCCCCCGGTGCGTGAGTCCGACTCGCACTTGGTCGTTTTTTTTTTTTAATTTAACCAGAACGTTTGAAATTATTGAAAACTATGTTTTCTCTAAAACTACCGATAAAATTGCAAAAGCAAATATTTATTAGATTATATTAGATTGTTTTATTATGTTAGCATAAATTACGATTCATTATTAATAATTAATTTAAGTTACATAAGAGCTCATCAATTACAATATTACACGTCAACATTACAACAGAATACAACGAAAATAAATAATTGAAGAATCAATACTTTTGTCAACAAATATAAAAATATTTATAAAATAATAAAAATAAATCATGTAAAATTATATCTAAATGAAAAATGTCAAACCATTTATGATTTCGGATTCTTATACCTACTAGTCAATGGTATAAAAAGTTGGCGACAAAATGATTAGTCATTTGGTTCCTGCTTCAGCACAGCTGGAAGCCGCTCGTACTCGTAGTTATGTAGTTACAAACATAATATTTTATATTACTTTAACAAATCACTGCACGAGTGTTTGACGTTGATCGCTACAATTGCCCCATTGTATTGTGCCGAATGACATGAAAAAAATAAAGTAAACAAAACACGCCTGTCATAATGCGCCGTTGTACATAATGCGTCGTCGTATATAATGTGTCGACGGACATAATGCATCGTCAGACATAATGCGTCGTCATTGGACCAAAAGATGTAGTCATTTTATTTAATTGTTTTTCAGTAAATTGTACCTTTTTCAATATAAATTCACGCAAAACATTATAAATATTTAATAATATGTTTAGAATAGTGTTTTTAATATACCTACATAATTAAGTGTTACATAACATTTTTTTTATGAAAACGAAAGAAAACTCTTAAAAATAATAAAAAAAAAAAGTTGCCTCCGCAATGAGTTATCAGAGTTTCACACTCAATACTCAATACGATACTGCACTAGAGGAGCGGGACCAATTTAAGAAACTTAAAGAAAGATTTGACAGCTGTAGTGAGGAGTATGTGGTGACCCTTAACAAGATCTCATATCTTGGAGAGAGGCCACCATACTTACACACACACCATAAAAATCAAAATCTTTTTGACGAATTATGTAGTAAGGCCTCGACTCTTGTTTCTGCTGCAACTAGCAATACCACCACTATAGATTTTACAGGTGATGACACTATTAATTTTTCTAAATCAGTTAAGCTTGCTAAGTGCAGTAGAAACCAGATAAAAAAAATACATCAAAATCAACAGATTTATAAAAAAAACTGAAAAAAAATATCAAAAAGCAAAAAATATTTAGTAGAAATGTAAATTACTACAAAGAAAAAATACAGTTAGTGGAAAATCTGAAAGTATAGAAAACAGTAAGCTACAACATAAAACTGATACACATTTACTAGACTTGCGAATAAAAGAGTTACATACATCCTTGCAGATGATGACCTGCAAGTATGAAGAGTCTCTGAGAGAGATGGAGGAGCACACACTGGCTATGAATGAGCTAATAAATTAAGTAAATATAATGCAGAGCATTTTGAGTCATTACAACTCAATCACAGTACTATGTGTAATTGTAAACACCTTAGCGATTCGCAGCCGGATTGTGCAGCCTTGTTACTACCTTTACCAACACCTCAGTCATCAATGTGTGTCAGTTTGGAATCCGAGCAACAATCATATGCTCACAACAGTTCTCACTCAACTAGTGTTTCACAAAAATGTAATGTTGATGGCAATGTAGTAATGTTTTGCGATGAAATGGGAAAAGGTTTTAGACACTTTCTTAGCTCAACTCTAGGACAACCGGTTTTAAATAATTGTATGCCAAATGCCAATTATGTTAATATAATACGAAGTTTGATAAAGTCTGACAAAATCACTCCATCCTCTGCATTAGTAATATTTATTGGTAACAAATGTAAATAAAAGTGAATTAAGGCAATATTTTAATAGTATAAGCGCACTTAAAGCAAAAAAAAATTTAATGTTTACTAATGGTTTGCCTAAGGGTTTTCCACAGGAGGAAAATAACCATAGCTGTGAGTTAAATTTAGCTTTGCATACTATGTCTAGCAATAACAATAACTGTCATGTGATAGATACTAACAGTATTTTTAGACATAATTATATAAGGACAAGACATAAATATTATCTCACACACCATTGTACTAAAGTGTTAAGTCTTGGCGCTATAATATTATATAAATACCACAGCCAATAATTTGGCTAAACAACCTGCTTCTATTGAGCATTACAATTATAATAGTGTAATTGACATTTCAGCTAATCATTAAGCTAAACAACCTGCTTCTATTGAGCAGTATAATAATTTGACATGTAATAATTTAAATTAAATTGTCAAACAACAAAGGACCACTTTGGCAAAATATATAATTCCAAAATAAATGATAATATTAAGCAATCTATGTCTACTCAAGTTTTATGCAAACAAAAACAAAAAAATAAACTTTGTCATATTAAAAATAATATTTCACTGAACCTGGTGCATCAGAATATACAAGGAATGTCTCAGAAACTAAATTGTTCATAAACTGCCAAAAGATTGACATTTTATGTATCACTGAACACTGGCAGCACAGCCATTAGTTTATGTTCAATTTTACTAATCACCAAGTGGGAAGTTCGTTCAGCAAAATGGGAAGTAAATGCAATCAATGGCATGGAATGGCATGGCATTATCACGGCATTTTTTTAGCAATATTCTATTCAAAACAACTGAACATCTTAAATCAAGTCCAATTTAGCAGAAAAAATTATAAAAACTAATGTTCCTGAATGTAAAGTTCCCTTTGTATTCAAAAACATTAGTCTTACGGATATCATAAATACATTTAAAACATTAAAAATAAAAAACACCACACACCTTTGGGAACTTTCTGTAAAAAGCGAACCTTCTGTTAGAACTATAAACTCAATAATTCATGTTATAGTACAACCCTTAGCCATAATTTTTAATAGTTGTGTTGGTAGTGGTGTGTTTTCTGAAAAGATGAAACTCAGCAAAGTTATACCTCTTTTTAAATCAGGTAGTTCAAAAGATCCTAATAATTTTCGATACTACCTGTACTCAGTAAAGTTTTTGGAAAAATCATACTTTGTCATCACACTTTGTCAAATATTAAGCCATTTCTGTATTAATGACCTACTTAGTAGTAAACAGTTTGGCTTTATGAAAGACCTTTTCACAACCGATGCAGGAGTGGCACTATTAAAAAATAAATTTAACGCCTGGGAGGATTCGAATGATTTTGTGATCTCTATGTTTTGCCGTTGATTGCGGCGTACAAATATTTAAGCATGCACTGAAATACACCGTTCTAAAAAATTTAATATTAAGATACAATACTAATTATATTATAGAATCACTCATAAAGTCGTTTATTGTGTAGTAACATTTTTCTGTAAGAATTGACACTAATCTTTTTTTAAACAACTGTAATGGTAGATCCCTAATTTTATCCGGTATTTTATTGTAAAAAAGTGGAGCCATTCCATAAATACTTTTACTCATGAGTGCAGTTTCGCATTTTTTTAAACATAATTTTTATTTTTAAATAATAATTTTTAATGTTGAGCTCGTGTGGATCTGATTCGTTTTTTTGTCCATTTTATAAAAAGAGATGGATTGCACTTAACAAAAATACATATTTCCTAAATGTACAAAGATGGTAGTGTCAATATTTTCAGTTTTTAAATGCAAGTTTGCAACAACCTTGAGTTTTTAAACCACACATTGCTCGAACACATCGCTTTTGGGGTTTGAAAACTGATTCCTTTTCGGTAGAATTACCTTAAAATATTACCATATCTGAGTAATGATTCACAGAGCCGTGATAAGACATTAAAACTGCACCGACGTTAACTTTTTTTGACATAATTATAAAGTGCATGGGCAAATTTACTAAGCTTCTTACATATTTCTTCAATTTCAGGTTTCCATGTTAACTGACTATCGATTAGGAGACCTAGAAATTTAGGTATGTTTACAATTTCTAGTTCAATATCTTTGTAACTGACTTTAATTTTTTGTTGGTTTAGGCATTGATAAAATGCATAACTTTTGTCTTAGTAAGATTAATAATCAAATTATTTTTTTCAAGCCAGTTTACCGAATTAGCCAGTGCTTCATTAATATTGTTTTAATAATTCATATCATTTTCGTTTTATACAATGATCGTGCTGTCATCAGCAAACAAAACCACCATTGGAGAATTAACTGCACTGGGAAAATCGTTAATATATATTAAAAATAATTCTTCCTAGTGCGGTGCATTTACAGTTCTCGCAGTGGATAAGCACTTTACTTTTATTTTTGGTTTTTTTGCATATTCTTGTGATCTCAGTATATTGATGTCGGTCTTGTCAGTATGACCTAATTAAATCTAAAATCGGTCCTCTAATACCATGGGCTGTTAATTTATCAATTAAATCTGTCTGTATTATCTACGTGGTCAAACGCTTTGGTCATGTCTGTATATATTACACATATTTGTGTTTTTTTATCTACATTTAATCATGATTGAGTCTAGGAAATCAAAAATAGTCATATTAATTGTTTTGTTTTTTCGAAATCCTTTCTGTTCTGGACAGAGTATGCTAAACGTAGTTACATAATTGGAAATGGCTTCATAAATAATTTTTTCAAAAATTTTTGCAATTATCGATATAAGCGCGATAGGCCTGTAATTTTTTAAATTTTCTTTATCCTCCTTTTTAAAGAGAGGTTTTATTATAACTGTTTTAAGTTTGGTTGGAAATACGCCTTCTTTTATGCATAAATTTATAATGTGACATAAAACGGTGGTTTTATCCGAAGGCAAATATTTAATCATTTTTGTTGATATTCCATCATAGCCAACACTATTTTTATTTTTCAATGTTTTAATTATTCTTGCTACATCATTTTCTGTCACCGGAAACATGAACATAGATTGAGGTTGATGACTCACATCGATTTTGCATTTAGCATTTGTCGTTGTGAATTGAGAGTTATTAAAAAAGTAATCGTTAAAAGTGTGTTTTATGGGGCTATGTATACACTTTTACAACAAAGTTCCCAATAAAATTCAAAATCTATCAATTCAAAATTTAAATCTTTTATCAAGCAGGTACTTTGTAAAAAGGCATACTACAATATTTCAGACTATGTAAATGATAAAAATCCTTGGGACTGATGACGCTCAATTACAGGATGCATAGGTAAACCAAATTAAAATGGAAATAACATAAAATTGTACGACTAAAATTTTTTTATTTAAAACATTAATTGTATTTTAGTTTATTTATATTATTGATACTGTTTTTTAAAGAGTAACTATCGAGTTTCTTGCCGGATTCTTCTCGGTAGCAATCAACAACATTGTGAACCGGCGGGAAGGTGGGAGGGTTCAAAAAATAATATTTTATAACTTTGACGATTCAAAAGTGATTGTAAAATCCTTATTTGAATAAACCATTTTGACTTTGACTTTGACTTTGGAAGTAAATATTTTAACTTTGGCGTCGCAGTACATATATTAAACTCTTTTATATGTACATAAAAATATCAATAGTTTCAGCAAGAAAAGTGACGTTCACAAAGTAAATACTAAAAGTAAAAATAAGCTGTTGGTGCATGATACACGTCTACACAAAATAAGTAACTCTTTTATGGGGCAATGTATACACTTTTACAACAAAGTTCCCAATAAAATTCAAAATCTATCAATGAGTAAATTTAAATATTTTATCAAACAACTACTTTGTAAAAAAACATACTACAATATTTCAGACTATGTAAATGATAAAAATCCTTGGGACTGAAGATGCTCAATTACAGGATGCATAGGTAATCCAAATTAAAATAATATAAAATTGTACGGCTTAAATTTTATATTGAAAACATTGATTATATTGGTAGTTTTTATAATTTTGTTTTTAAATGAGTAACTATCGGGTTTCTTACCGGTTTCAAAAAACAGTATTTCGTAACTTTGACGATTCAAAAGTGTTTGTAAAATCCTAATTTGAATAAAAAAAATTGACTTTTACAAATAGGTTTAAGCTTTTTTAGGGCATAAACAGCACTACTCAGTCCATCACAAAGCGATAGAATATGCTGTCTTCAGTTCATGTTACAAACTAATATGAGGAATTTGGTACCGTCAGAAAAGGGAGTGGGACTGCTTTTTTTTGAAGTCGGGTTCATGTTTTTGTTAAACTTTGTTAAAAATATGCAATAGTTTTGGTGAAATAACAAAGTCGGATCTTAAAAGCTCAAGGGTAGGCAGTGCCTTTTTGCCTGTGTCGATTATATATGTATAAGCAATCACAGCAAGAGTTAGAGTAAGAGTTAGACTGCAAGACCGATTGTGTACCAGAAGTGAAGGTAAGTGTAGGACTCACGAGTAGGAGGACGTGGCGAGCGCGTGCAGGTAGTCGCGGAAGAGAGGAAAGGGCACGAAGGTCTCTCCGAGCCGCTGCACGGTGCGCGGCGCGCCCAGCTGCGTGCTGCCCTGCAATCGCACATGACACACCTCGTTTACTTACTCGTAACTACATATTTCTTATGTATAATTCATATTATTCTATTAAGTTCTGTTTTACTTATATTTTTATGTCGAACTCTTCCGAACTCGTCCGAACTCGTTCGGGATCCTTTAGCGTAAACTGTAAAACGTATGTAAACCCTATAATATAAATACCTCCTTTCGGAATCGCTCCTGGAAGTGGAAGTTATCTATGTTCCAGGAGCACAGCCTATGTCCTGGAAGCTCTCAGTTATAAAATGACACCAGAAATGATACCAGAATTTGGTATATTCACAAGAACTATACCAGGCCGCAAAAAAAAGCAAGGTAACAAAAACCTCAAAAATTTCAAAAATCTTTTTTTATTAAATAAAGACTGTATTATAAATATAGCGCCTTTGGGTCGTTTTATTTTGACTTGGATTTCTTTAACAGATAAGCGATTTACTTTAAGGTTTATGGTCTAAGTAGGATTTTTCCTTTGACACCATAAATTGTAAAGTTTACAAAAAAATATTTGCGCTTTTGATTTTTTCATTATTTAAACATAAAAACGTGGCATTGAATCAAGGGGCGTGGGTTTAATTCTCACACAAGACAAACATTTATTGTGTTTTTCTTAAGACTGGGTGTTTTCTTGGCATTGAATCAAGGGGCGTGGGTTTAATTCTCACACAAGACAAACATTTATTGTGTTTTTCTTGAGACTGGGTGTTTTCTTGGCATTGAATCAAGGGGCGTGGGTTTAATTCTCACACAAGACAAACATTTATTGTGTTTTTCTTGAGACTGGGTGTTTTCTATGTGTTTTTTCCTGTTGTGCGCGTTGCTACAAAACTAACGCAACCTTTCATTTTCTGGCAATACTCTGTGATCGTCAGTTCGTAGTCTGTGAAAAATAACCTAATAAATTATTGTAAATTTTAGATTTAGATTAAAAAATAATACCTACGATTATACTAAGTGTAATGCGTTAGTGGAAATAGTAATTGTATTGTTGTTATAGTGCCCTTTTCAGTGTTTTACAATTTTGTACGAACCACGATACAACAAGGAAGTGCTTTGTACTTAGGTATTATAGTATTTCTTACGGTTTTAGATCCTGTCCCTAATGCTTTGTCCTCTTATATTTATTAGCTGTAATTTAGGGCTCCCTTAGGTTAAAGGACATAAGGACAGACGGACGTGGTCCATGTAGAGCAACAACACTATCAATTTTAAGTTAAGTTAAGCAGTATTTAAAGTCTTTCATATATATTTGGGTTGCGCTTTACCCGTCTATAGGACGAATTAAGAACACTATGTATATTATGTGTGTATTTATAAAAAAATGTAATATATGTGTATTTGTATTCGTTGTCTGGTACCCATAACAGAAACCCATAGCATGTGTAATGTCCAAAATAAGATTTAATTAATATTGCAGCTTATAATTTAATTTTAAATATTTTTTTAAGTATGGGGGTTGGAGGTTAGAACAGTTAGACAGGGAGCGGAGACGGGGAGGGGAGAACGGCAGTGGCATCTGCAACGTACAACTAAATTGTATTTTTCCGATTACTTTAGTTATAAACGTGTACCGTACTTACATGTTGTGTATATTTAAAATTGAAAATTGTGTGACTACGAAAATATTTGCTATATTTCTGACGAAAGTTTTATTTAAGACGAATTTTTCTTATTATACTTCAACATAAAAAACCAGAGCCTAGGCAGGGTCTTTCTGCAGTTTCTGGTAGGGTCGCTCTGCAATTGGCGGTAAGGTCGCTCTGCAGTTTGCGGTAGGGTCTTTCTGCAGTCTGCCACAGGCGATGAAATTTTCAGGAATAAGGATCTCCCCATCCTACCTTCGTTACTTTCGGCGATCCAGGACACCCCGCCACGTCACGGCCAGAACTCTGTCTCACCAAAAAAGTCTAGTCAGGCCAATACGACAACGACCCCAATCTCAGCCCCACTGAATACAAACCCTCCCTCAATCCCACTGCCGCGTAGAGACCCAAGGATACGCATCAGGGGTGTGAGACCAAAACCATTTTCTCTCAGCCCAGCAAAGGACCCTGCCGAGCGAGCACGTTTATTTTTCAACACTTTTGTGTTTAATTTATTTATAAAACAGCATTTCCTGTAAAATGTAACAATAGTTAGCTATTTACACTGTTCGTATTGATTTAAACAAAATTCGAGTCTCTTTTATAAGGTCAATTGATTAAACCTAACTTTATTTAGAAAAGTCCTAGTTTGCCCATTTACTGTCCATCTTTTTATTGGGGAAAAACTTGAATCATTTATAAGGTTAGCCCAGTAGACGGCGTTGTATTTATTTGTATTTAAAATTGGTCGTATTTCGAAAACCCAACTTATTAACATGATACTGATTATTTTTTCATAAAAAGCATTATAATACACCTAGTAAGTACCTAGGTTTTATAAACCCACAATACTTTTTTCAGTGGATCCCATATTAATTTGCTAAGTCTCCTTACATATTCATTTGCCAGTCCTACTGTATGCGCAATAGATTGTCAGAGATCGCTAAATAACCTTTTACTCCTCAGTCGATATATGTATATAATCATCAATAACCATTTTTTGCATAAAAGCAGTTGCATAAAATTATGTTTAGAAGTTATTTCGGAGCAGGTAGGAGTAAAGTTTAAATCGCTTTCAAAGTATTATCGGTTAATTTCCAACCCTAGTCTCCTTGCCTAGAACTTCTGTGTTCAGTTGATTGCCTGGCCATGTAAGAACTTCTGTGTTCAGTTGATTGCCCAGCCATGTCTGAACTTGATTATATACTCGATACAAGTGTTGATTATCAGAAGCCGATGTTGAAGGAAGACAAGATAGTTATACTTGTTCAAAAAATAGTATTTCATAACTTTGATGATTTAAAAGTGATTGTAAAATCCTAATTTGAATAAATACATTTTGACTTTTATTTGACTTGTTACTTGTTTCGTGTATTTTTTACAAAAGTTAAATATCTATAACGGTAGATAGACGCTAGTTATAAATACGTATATTCACTCGAGTGTATATTCTCAGAATAATAGGTATAGTTTATACAGACACAAATAGGCATTTTTACTTGTATTAGATGCCTGACTATATACGTGGCATGTATGTGCATATGATGTAGAACGTGAATCCTTCAAGTGAAGTGACGCATTAAGGGCTTCCACTGAAAATCAGTATTGTACCTACACGGGTACAAATCGTGCTGAGGGGAGGCCCATTTAGCTCACGCACTTTTAGCTCACGCACTTTTAGCTCACGCACTTTATATTTTTGTATATTTTTTATTTTTTTGTAAAATATTTTGTATACTGTGCGTTTGCTAAATAAAAATTGTCTTCTCTCTTCTTCAACTTTTATTTGATTCGCGATATATCAGGAATGGTAATTCTAAGAAAAAAATAGAGGGACCATTTGGTTCATGCTGTATTTGGCCCATGCTAAAAAGTGAACTATGCTGACAATTTGCGCGCAAGTTCCATCCCAGGAGTACGACGATCATGTACCTATATACCGGAACAGTAATATCCTTAGACTTTGTCTTCCCTGCATATTGCAGTGCCGGATTTATCAAAATATTAAGTTGTGTAATATTGTTTTGTTCTTGTATGACGAGACTGTATTCTAGCTCTTAATAATATTTTATTTTCTACCAACTGTCTTCGATGATATATTTCTATTATATAGGATCCGTTTGGTCGCATATGCTCATGGCACTATGATCTGATTAGTTTTAAGTCGCATATACCGTAATAGTCTTCGTTTATACGAAGAAATGGCTCCATAAAAAGCAATGAAAAATTTTTTTGACTATTTTTACAAAAACACAATTGAAAATAGTTTTCTCTCAAAAATAAAGTGTCAATAAATATACACTTTATTTTTACATTCTGGGCTGAAACTTCAATATACCTATATCTACTAATCATTTACTATTGTCTATTTTTTTACTTTTTAAATAAGTGCTTATATTATTTTTTTTATTTCGCGCTTTCGCCATTGAATTAAAGAATGTCAGTTTCCCCTCAGCGTACATTTTTGTCCTGAGGCTAGCAGAGTTGCCAGATTGTAACATATTACGTTACTTTGTGTTACATATTATGTTAACTCAATGTTACACCACTCAAAAAGTTACTTTTACGTAGCTTTTAAGGACTTAATAAAAAATATTCAAATATGTTCAACAAACAAAAAATAATCGTAAAACGGAACGCACCCAAATAAGTTTTCGTTCGTCATGTTGCCGCATTAAATTTTGTTGAGCCATCGTCTATTTTCTTCCTCTTTCTCACACTTGAAGAATGAGGAACATAGCAATAGCAAGAACTTCTAGGGCGTTCCTTCTGAGCAGCGTTGCAATTTAATAGTAAAACCTCATTTTAACACCAACTACCCGTTCCGTCTTACTACACTAAACTTATCAGATGCGCTCTTATTTCGTTTCGCGTCATTTTTTGTCAGTTCCATGTATGTATATGTTTGAGTATTTTTTCCGTACCAGGAGGGTGCCATTGGAGCCCTATTACTAAGACTACGCTGTCTGTCTTTCCGTCTGTCCAACAATTAAAAGGCTCTATCTTTTAGACCGAAATAGGTAGAAACCTGAATATTTAACATAATAAGTGTTATAATGGGGGATTATCTAACAAATAATAAAAAGTTCAAATTTGCAATGAATAATTGTCCATCGCACCGCAGCACCACGTTTCCTCGTCGTCGCCGTGTCGTCGGTCTGCCGCCGCCATGTCGGCATCTCAAAAGGAAAATCCTTCGATAATGGTCGAGAAGAAATCCGTCCAATGCAAACAATTACAATTATGGATTCCAATATTTCCGCACTAAACATGCTTCCCAACAATCTACCAAGAACATAGAAGAACTGGTTAATGCAACTACGCATTTACATGACAGCGAGCAATTTGAAGCACGTGCCAGAGTCAAGAAAAGTCGCCATTCTCCTTCATTACATAGGTAAGGATGCATTTCAAACATTCTACTCTTTTGATGTTAATATACCGCTTACCGTCAGGCTTGCCTGCTTGTTTGCCACCTTAGTAATAAAAAAAAAGTTCGATCAACTAGTCGAAAAATTTAAGACGCACTTTTTGCCGAAATTAAACATAAGTTATTCAATAGAAGACAAAATGCCAACGAATCTATAGATCAATATGTTACAGACCTAAATATTTATTGCTAGCCAATGGGAATTCAAGGAATTACAAGAAAGTCTACTTAGAGATATTTTTAGCTGGAACATAAACAATAACTACATTAGAGAGAAAATATTGACAGTCAAGCAGAAGACACTGGATGAAGCTATAGAAGTAGCTAAGCAAGTCATAGCAACTAAACAACATGCCAGAGAACTAGAAGACAAAACATTCGTCGGAGCAGTCGATGAATCAAGACTAACCTTCGGTTTTCAAGACAACAGTCACATTCAGCAAGATCCAAATCTCAAGCCAGAATGTTAAAATCAACTCTTCATCAGTCACAACAGTCTTAAATATGCAGAAAGTGTGGACAAGTTCATCGGGTCAAGTATCCTGCAAAAGGAATCAAGTGTAAGGTTTGCCACAAATTAAATCATTTCGCCTCTATGTGCAGAAATACAAAAAAAAGTAAATTATGTTGAAAATTATGATTTATATGTCAATGTCAATGTCAATCATGATGATAATGAAATATTTATAAGCTGCATATTTTGCCTCGAGTCAGGTAATAAGTCATGGAGAACTAATCTAACTGTCTAACTAATAACATAATATTGATTTTTTACTAGAAACAGGGGCTGACACAAACATAATTTCACTAAACACATTTAACAAACTTGACATGCATACCTATTCACTACATAAAAGTCAAAACAAACTGTCAACATTTAGTAGCGAAATAATACCAACTGTCGGTCATTGTACATTAGATGTCAAATATTATAACAAAAGTCATAATATAAACTTTCATGTAGTTGACCTAAACTGTCAGAATATTCTAGGCAGGCATATACATGCCATGCTCTTAACCTGATAACGAAAATATACAAGGTATTATTCCGGTCTGAAAACACTTCAACATTGTCCGAACGACATAAAGACCTATTTGAGGGCATAGGATGTATTGCAGACTTCACTTGTGGTTTTAATCTAAAGCCGGATGCCAGTCCATTTGTAGACGTATGCTATCGAGTACCATTTGGTCTTAAAGACAAGCTCCACAAAGAACTTGAGGATTTAGAAAAACTGGGCATTACACACAAAGTTGGTATGGGATTTAAAAAAAAAAACCCATCGTGTGGGGTTTAAAATGAAAGAGCTTGATGAGCCGGTTCTAAAAATATACCACAGTATTACCTTTGGGCTACTGTTTTTTCTTAAAATCCAAAAAGTATTTTCAAAACATAGCAAGTTTGGGCTCCTCCAGGTAAAAGACGGCTCAGTATTTTTCTCTAATATATACCTTTAATGATAGTATATATCCTCATTTTTAACCTCCTGAAAGCAATTTGGAAAATATTAAAATTTAATACTTTTTTTTGAATTTTTAAATATACTTAAATAACACCAGTTAACAAAAGCAGCTGGGCACAGTACATTACCACATAAGTCTCATAGAGATCTGAAGTTTAAGGAACCGTCTCACATTGCAATATTCAAAAATTCAAAAAAAAACTAAATTTTAATGTTTTCTAAATTACTTTCAGGAGGTTAAAAATGAGGATATAAACTATCATTTAAGTATATATTAGAGAAAAATACTGAGACGTCTTCTACCTGGAGGGGCCCAAATTTGGTATGTTTTGAAAATACTTTTTGGATTTTAAGAAAAAAAGTAGTCCAAAGGTAATAGTGTGGTATATTTTTAGAACCGGCTCATCAAGCCCTTTCATTTGATACCCCACACGATTGGTTTCTGATTTTTTTTTAAATCCCATACATAAAAGTAATGACATCATAATCCACCCTAAGGGAAATATTTTGAGGAACTGCGGCTCAAAATTATTGTTTTGCCCTTAAGTGTGCCAAACGGCTAAACTCTACATCGATTTGCGGTTTTCGAGCGAAATTGCCGTTGTACACCTGCCACTATTATGATCCTACCAAAGAAACCACACTGTCGGTTCATTCATCAAAAGATGCTTTGGGAGCAGTCTTGCTACAAAAAAATCAGCCAATTGCATACGCAAAATGCCAATAAAATTATTCACGGATAAAAAAGAAATGCTCGTAGTCTTAATTTGGGATGTACCATCAGTATATCTTTGGAAAACAAGTTTTAGTTAAAACAGACCCTAAGCCTCTTATAATACTATTTAGAAAGCTCTAAATGATGTGCTGGCACGTCTTCAAGGATTTTGTTACGCTTGCAGCCATATAGTTTGAAAGTCACAAACAAGCCTGGTCGTTATTTATTCATTGCAGATACTCTATCTCGTGCAGCTTTACCTGAACATGCATTACCAGATCTAGATCAAGATATCGATCTACATATAAATTTTGTATGCCAAGTCTATCAGTTACTCCTGAAAAGCTTAAACAAATACAAGAATCTACTCTCAAGGATGTCTTAAGTCAGGTCATTAAATATTGTCAAAATGGCTGTCCAGAACACAAAAAGTCAGTCAGTCTTCTGGTCCGACCATATTTTACACAGAAAGATCAATTACATGTCATTGATAATGTTGTTCAGAAAGATCAATTACATGTCCTTGATAATGTCACGTATATGAGAATAAATCTCATATCCGTGCTTATTTATTAGTTTTTATTTATTATTTATTTAATATTTTTTATTATAAAGTATTTATTTAATTATATTATCTTGTTTTAAGGAACCCCTTCGGCCCTCCGCAGACACTTTCGCTCCTGAATTAGCTTATAAACACACACCTAGCTTTTGTAAATCCACAAATAGTACTATAAAAAATAATTATTTTCCTAACAAGTATAGATTTAACTCAACAAATAATAGCATTAAACAACCATACTCAGATGGTAAAATAAGTGCTATTACTAGCAAAAATAGCCATTTATATTGTGTTCGTTGCCGACTCAACGGATATTCCTTAATTAACTGCACTAGCCAACAAGTAGGCATTATTTGTTTTAAGTGTAGTACAAAGGGTTTCACTTCACGCAATTGCATACGTTGCAACCCTAATCTTGTAAATAATAAAAATTCAAAAAACTAATTTATAAGGGTGTCGACAGCCCGCAAAAATGTAATAATAAGGAATGGAAGGAATGGTTGTTTTTTATTAATAGATTTTTAAGTAATTATATTTCTCGTCCTAATGCCACTGTTTTACAAGAAAAGCGGATCGATCATAGACCGCACTTGAATTTATGTCAATCGTCTGAAAGCTCCTTATCTCTAAGGGGACTATTAGATTTAGATTTGTTATCAATTATTATTCATTACTTCTCGGAGAAAACTTTAGTCTCTGCCTATACACTACACTAACATAACACTACACTACACTTACGGAAACAGTCAAAATAAGCCTTATCCAGTCATTAACAATATATAATATTATTTTTTATTCTCTTTTATTTTGTGCTAACACTACACTACGCTGCGGTTACGGAAACAGCCAAAATAAGCCTTATCCAGTTATTAACACATTGTAGTTTTTTTTTATAACACAAAAGTTTTTTTTTTCTTTTCCTCATTTTATTTTTTATCCCTGCGGGTAATTTTTCTATGCGCGTTATACAGCGGTTGGAAACTGTTTCAAAAAGCCTTATTCCATTATCATAGAGTAATAATATTTAATTGCGCGCAAATAGTGCGTTCACTGCGGTTATTCGGAAAACAGTATAAACAAGCCTATTTCCGCCAACACATACTTTACTTATATCACTATAGTTCATGTATTTATTTTATACCTAAAGCCTTTACAACTGCCAAACGTATGGGCGAGTACAAATTGATGAACTTTTTGTTATTCAACCTAAATATTTCTGCCAACTTGCATGGGGAAGGATGTCAGGCCGCGTGTTAACATATATATATATACATAATTTTTTCAATTTTATAATTATTTAGTTTTTAGTCAGTTCTGTTTGAGATGTATGAATTTATGCATGTGGAAGTATGTTAGTTTTTTTTTTGTGCGTAAGTAGGGCAAATATTTTCTTTGGGGTGGTTTTGTAAGTGTAAAAATATTAATTAAATAAATACTTTATAATAAAAATTAATAAATAAATAATAAATAAATACTAATAAATAAGCACGGATATGAGAATTATTCTCATAAACGTGACAATAATGTTGTCCTAAAGTCTAATAGCATGGCCATACCTAAGTCCATGAGAGAGGAAATTCTTGTAATAATACATAACAGCGCACACCAAGGTATTAACAGTTGTAATAAGTCTGCTAAAGGGATTTTTTATTGGTCTTATCTAAATTAAGATAAAGAGCCTAACATTTCGCAGATATAATACAAAACAACCTATTACACAAGTCAACAAAAAGTTTTTTGTGTTTGTTATTTGCTATTTTGCTTTTGTAATTTTGCCAAGTACTTAGAGGTTACCATACTTAATAAGCAAACTCTTTGAGATTAAAATATTATTTCTTTTATAAATTAGGTATAAGAAATTAAAATCAGGTAGGTAGGTACACAGAACTCAGGCACCAAATTCGTGTTGACTTGTGTTATAACATCCTGAGTACAAACTTCTACCGTGGCATAAATTCGGTATTGATTTCGGTCCGTCCGTCCGGCCGACTGTCACCAGGCTGTATCTCATGAAACGTGATAGTGAAATTTTCACAGACGATGTATTCTGCCGCTATAACAACAAATATTAAAAAACAGAATAAAAAAAATATTTACCCCTCCATACAACAAACGTGATTTTTTTGCTCGATATTGATAACGGCAACAGGTAGGCGCTTGAAATATTTACAGAATATGTAGATATGCACTTTTAAAATAAGAATTATAAGAATTTAATTAAAATAATCAAATATTTAAGGGGGGCTCCTATACAAAAAACGTGATTTTTTTGCCGTATTTATAGATAATGATACTGAACAATTACAAGGCATAAAAACCACTACCGCTGTTAATAGCAGAAAATATTAACCACAAGACACAAGTTGCGGGTCTCAATGACACGGTTAAGGAAAACAGAGGAACCATAGCAACCCTTCAAAATGAGGTAAGACAACTTAAATTAGAGTCTTCGTTTTCAACAAACTGTGAGGATGTAATAACTGAACTCCAAGAACGAACAGTGCGTAGTAAGAACATTATAATAGTTGGCATTCCTGAACAACATGTAGAAACCACAGACAATCGGCGAGAACAAGATGAAAGTGAGTCGGAGAAAATCATACACCATATATACCCTGATTGTCCAAAACCTGAGAAAATAGTTCGAATTGTTATGTACGATTTAAACAAAAATCGTCCAATTAAAGTTATTTATGGTTCATCTGATATCGTTAAAAGCATATTGCGGAACAAGACCAACGTTAAGGATAGAAACATAAAAATTTATTCAGATCAGACTCCCAATCAGTATAAATACATGATAAATCTAAAACAAGAACTTAAACAAAGCCAAGATCCCGGAGAAGTTAATCTTACAATAAAATATATAAAAGCAGTACCAAAAATAATAACTAAACATCCAAAAAACTAACGTCTACTTATATACCAAATAAAAAAAAGAACAAATTATAGTAACATATGACATAGTTGATAAATACTATATCATTACAACGTCAAGAAAAGTTATTAGTTTTTTACATACAAATGAACGCAGTATTGTGAAGCCCGGTAAAATGGATGAAATGAAATGCATCATTGAAACATTCAAATCAACAATACATCTGATTATTATGACGGAAACATGGATAAAAGACCAAGATGAAGCTGAAAGATTAAGCATACCCAATTACACTTATTATTATAACCATAGAACGGACTCAAGAGACGGTGGGGTATCCATTTACGTTCATGACAGCCTTAAAAAAGATATCTCCGTTCACCTCAGCAAATTCTCTATTGATGTAGGAGCCGTTTACCGACAACCATCTTCAAATATAAGAAATTTCTTTGCAACATTTGGTCAACAACTAATGAAAAGAAATAGAGCTATTATCTTTGGAGATACATAAACATACTGAATAATGACAAAACGACTAAAGACTACAAATATCTATAACAAGAACATGGACAAAGAATTCAAGTCAATCAGAAAACTCAAGAACTATACTAGATCACGTAGTTTCAAACTTAAAAGACAACACATATCATATAGCTATAATCAACAGCGCTATGTCAGATCATAAACAAATATATTTTGAGGTAGACAAATATCACGCAGATCCCATTAAGAAAGTACAATACGAATCTGTTAACTATAAACAACTGTATATTTCTATGGAAAATTCGATGAGCAACTTTAGTCCAGTCGATGAGTATGAGAAATTAAAAACGCTATTATTGGAATCTATTGTCAAGAATCGATGTCAGAAGAACAAATATCTTAACCCACCTCGACCAAACTGGATTAATAAAAACATCGTCTATGAACTGAACAAGAGAAATAGCATTTGGACTGCCCTAAAACAAGCTGCTCAGGATGAAAAGCTAAGAGATGACTACCTAAAACAAAAGAGTACAACAAAAAATATATGATACAAACAGCGAAAACACAATACTACTATAAAGCCTTTGTAAACTGTAAGAAAAAATCTTAAAAAATGTGGCAACTTATAAATAATCTAGCAAATAATACAACTAAACCAAAAAAACTCTCTTGTTCAAGTAAAACTGTAACTAATCCAACAGACATATGTGAAACCTTCAATAAGTTCTTTTCAGACATAGGTGCCGAACTTGCGATAAAATTGCTAACCAACACTATAACACACTAACTCAAACACTTAAATATTACAAAATTTAAACCAACAACTACTAATGAAATATCAAAAATAATTGATAATCTCGCTACAAACACTAGTTCAGGAATAGATAAAATAAGTACCTTTGTACCTTTGTACTTATTTTATCTATTCCGTATAGCGACTTTTCTATAAAATGTGTTAAAAACTTGATTATAAATAGTCTAACAGATTGTATAAACAACTGCCTAGCTGTAGGACGGTTTCAAGACACCCTAAAGCTTGCCAAGGTAAGTCCTATTTTTAAATCATGTGACTCTACGGATCCAGGCAATTATAAGCCAATCTCTGTATTACCGATTATGTTAAAAATATTTGAAATAGTACTTCATAACCGTCTTACTGAGTACCTAAACTCAATAAATTTTATATATGAAAAACAATATGGCTTTCGACCAAAATGTATTACTCTGGCAGCAACTACTGATCTAATTACATTAGGAACTCTTACATTAATTATATTCATCATACATTAGGAACGCAATTGAAGTGTGGGGAGCCTCAGCCAAAACAAATATAAACACAATACAAATAGCACAAAATAAACTAATTAAAACCCTTTTTCATTACAACTACCAAACATCGACACAAAAAGTTTACACTGACACGAATATCATGAACATAACTCAAACATATAAATATAAAACATGTAATCTAATACGTAAAATTCTAACAAAAGACATTCAATCACAAATAATACTTACGAAAACCAAATATATTTTAAAACGAATAACTAAACAGGTAAACAATATATATTTAAGGTTACCAAGAACAAACTATGGGAAAAGAAACATAATGTTTGAAGGGGCTAAACTTTACAATAAACTTCCTAAACAAATAAAAGAATTAACATCACTAGTACTGTTTAAAAAAATACTTAAACAACATATTTTAAAGGATTTTCATAAAACTAAAAACATTAACAATTTTCTATTTGTAACTATTTAAATTCAAATATATATGTATAAAATTAAAATGTATTTACCTAACATAATTATCACCAATATGAAGCAGGCTTTACTAACATACAGTAGTAGATGCGTGCGCGGGCGCGGCCTCGAACTCACTCGTCTGGTCAGTCAGTCAGTGTCATTTTGGAGCGCGTAACGCCGCGCACGTACACTAATATTATATTGTCAACGATTTTGTGTGTATGCTAACGAAAACTGTATGACTCTTCTTCTATACAAATATAACAAATGTAAGTAAAAGAAACTTATGTGTTCCAATTACTTGCAAATAACTTGTGCATTTGGAATTACACTTACATATCTTGTTTACCCTCTCACTACGCTTACTGGCAAAAAATGTTTACGATAAAATTGTATTTCTCTGAAAGTGATTTATTGTAAATCTTTTTGGGAAATAAATATCTTTAAACACAACCCTTCGTGCGCGAGTCCGACTCGCACTTGGACGGTTTTTTGATTAAAATAATAAGAAATACCTATCGGTAATAGACTACCATTCTAAGTACATAGAGATAGCATTATTAAAATCAGGATTTGCAGCCACAACAGTAATCAATCTCTTAAAGTCAATTTTTGCTAGACATTTTATTCCCAGCATCATAAGGCCAGACAATGGTCCACCGTTTAACAGCAAAGAATTCTATTTACTAAAAGTTGGAACAGAAACGAAAGGAATGGTGGAAAGTGCCATTGGAATAGTAAAAAAATGCTCAAAAAATGTGTAATGGATAACTCTGATTAGCTTAGACTTAGCCTTATTACAGCTCGGAAACACTTCCAGTTTGGTTACTCACCAGCACTGTGACCCATTCGACACTCCTCACGACACTAGAACCGTAACGGTCTGGGAAAAATTCGAGCAGTTACTCGAAAATCCCAGGCGCCACACTAGATCGCGTTTCCGACAGTATCTCATTCGCGAACGATATAAACGTGGCCATCGAATAACTCACTAGCCACCCGACCGCCACCGTTGGCGAGTGCTCAAGACAAGTGACGGTTGGTGACTACCACCACCTAATCCCGCCTCAGCACATCAGGTCGCTAATGACTGAGCGTAACGCAGCCCGCCGAAGACGCGATCGCGCTACCTCCGCCGTAAACAAAGCTCGCTTCAACGACTTACACCGCCATGTAAGATCCGCTGTAGCTGAGCTTCGCGCCCAATTTTTCGGTGATCTGATGGAGAATATCTCTCCTTCTCATGAAGCTCATTAGCGCCTAGCCAGACCATTGAAATCAGACACATTTAACTCCCTCGCACCGCTAACCCGTCCCAGCAACGTTTCCACGTTCGATGACGAAGAAAAAGCCAAATGTGCCTTAAGCACACAACCATTCGATCCCGACCACGCGCTAGAGGTAGACGGTTTAGTGGAACGCAGAACATCTCTGTGCCTACGGGACCCTCTACCCCTCGTTACGGTCAACGAGGTCAAACAGGTCATCAAAGACGCTTTTGTCTTCGGTCGTCTATATCCCAGGATAGGCAAGTACCTACGGTAAGATGTCGCTTAGAAATAACCTGACTCTTTACACCACTTGCATCCGCCCCATACTAGCATACGCCAGTGTCGTCTATGGGTTGTCTAAACGCAACCTCCATAGACTCCAGACCCTTCAAATCCGTTTTCTCAGAGCGGCCTCCGGAGCCCCCTGGTTCTTCCGGAATGCGAACCTACACAGGGACTTTGAGCTCCCCACGATTCCCCAATACTTCAAAGACCTAGCAGTCCGCTTTTTTGATAGATTTTGTAAATCACCCGAACCGATTAATTGTGCAATCCACAAATCGCTATTCAGATAGTGAGACTAGTCTCGACGCCCGCCCTTAGTAGCCTAAACCAATTGACCTGGACAAGTTGGATAAAATAATTAAAACACAAAATAAAAACTCGACAATTTATTATAATACACACAGTAAAACTCGTCTTCCGCTGTCACAGGGAGATCGTATTTATTTCAAACACAAGCCTGACAGTTCATGGACTCCGGGTATAATCACAGAAGTAGGTCCTCGTCCACACAGCTACGGAGCCCAGACTCCAGCAGGTTTTTTTTTGGGACAAACAGGGAACACATCCTGAAGCCAGCCGTGCCATCCAACCCGTACTTTCATCTACATCCTCACCTGAAAACAAATAAAACACAATTTACAACACTATACACAATAACAGTACAGATTCAGCATTAATTCCTAATACAAATGTCACATATACTCGTAGTGGTCGTGTAGTTAACAAACCTGTTAGATTTAGATAGATCATAAGTTTCATCTATTGTTAATAATAAAAAATAACATACCTGTCCAATATTGCCGTCAACTTTAGCTTGATTTATGTATTTTATTATTAAATTGTATTCCTTAATTTGTTTGTATTAGTTAATGTTTTCTTTTCTATTTTTTTTTGTTTAAAAAAAAAGGAAGATGTTACATAGTCTATGACTTATTACGCTGTGGCCCTGCGAGGCAACACTGCGACACACGCTTGGGCTGATGGCCGCCTTGCGTCATGTAAAAACAACTCCCGGATGCAGACTTTCAGCCAGATCGAAGAACAAATATTTTCGACCGCCATTTTGAATCCGCCATCTTGAATATTTTTTCGATGCTCTTTGTTGCCTTTAAAAATATTTGTTAGGTTACCTCCTTCCTATAGCAAATCTTTTTCAAGATATCCTTTGAATTAAATGTTTGATATGGCGGCCATGTTGTTTTCCGCCATTTTGAAGTTCTTAAAGTTTTCCCATACTCACGGAACCATTTCGATAAAACCCCCAATAAATTATTTTCACCCGCGGAGACTCCTTTTAGGAGAGTAGTACTTTCATTAAAGTAAGGCGGTCATAAAACATCAGTATGATGGACATCTGGAAATTCTGGAAAATTTAAAAATCGACTCAATATTAAGGATTAGTGACTCTGAAAACCCTTGGATGCAAAGTTTGAGTCAGATCGGTGAACAAATTTTTTCGACCGCCATTTTAAGTCCGCCATCTTGAATTTTTTTCCAAGCGCTCACAGCACAATTTCCATCAAACCCCCCATACATTATTTTCACCCCCGGAGACTCCTTCTGGAAGACTAAAAGGCTTCAATTAATCATCACTATGGCGGCCATCTTGAAATTTAGGAAAATGAAAAAAACCGACTGAATGTTTAGTATCAGTGACCCCGAAAACCCCCGGATACAAAATTATAGCCGTACCGGTGAACAAATGTTTTCGACCGCCGTTTTGAAACCGCCATCTTGATTTTTATTCTTCCAAGCAGTTGCACCTTATTGAAATTTACAATATTTGTTCGAGCACCCCCTACCTATAGCAAACAAATTTCGAGCTATCCTTCGTTGATATAATCTGAAAATTTCTCCATACTCACGGAACCATTTTTATCAAACCCCCCATACATCATTTTCACCCCCGAACTCTTTTTCTTGTAGAACAATAGGCTTCAAAAAATCATCACTATGGCGGCCATCTTGAAATTTTGGAAAATCAAAAAACCGACTCAATATTTCTTATCAGCGACCCCAAAAACCCCCAGGCGCAAAATTTCAGCCGGATTGGTGAATAAATGTTTTCGACCGCCATTTTGAATCCACCATTTTGTTTTTTTTTTCCACCAGGCAGTTGCTCTTTGGTTTCCTTAACAACATTTGTTCGAGTACCCCCCACCAATACAAATAGTTTTCGAGATATCCTTCGTTAAATATTTGTATGGTGACCATGTTGTTTTCCGCCATTATCTATTTTTTTCACGGGCGATCGAATTTGACTAGTGTTTAGCTACACAAAGTACAAAAAGTTTTCCTTGATATGCCTAAGTTTAGGCGGGCCGCACCCTGACTCCCTAATGAGGAGCATATCTCGAAGATCTTGAAGTTTTCCCATACTCACCGGCCCAGTTTGATCACTTTCCCCATACATCATTTTCACCCCGGAGGACTCCTTCTTGGAGAACAATTCTGTCAGTGAGTCAGTGAGTGAGTGAGTGGGTCTGCAGCTTTATATATTATAACTAGAGTTTAAGTATTTCGCTCGCTGCATAAGCAGCTGGCGTGGTTTTTGTGGCGTAAACCCTTCATATATATATTTTTTACTTACGAAGACTAACACTGGAAGAATAATAGGTTTCAATAAAACAGAACTAAAGCGGCCATCTTGGAATTTTGGAAAATTAATAAATTGACTCAATATTTAGTGTCAGCGAATCATAAAACCCCCGTATGCTAATTCTCAGCCGGATCGGTGAACAAATATTAAAATATTTAACCGCCATTTCGAATCCGCCATCTTGACTTTTTGTCTACCAATCATCATTGCCCTTTACAATATTTGTTTGAGCGCCCCCCTCCTATAGCAAATCGTTGCAAAAAATGCAAAAACCGACTGAATGTTTTGTATCAGTGTCCCCGAAAACCCCCGGATGTAAAATTATAGCCGGATCGGTGAACAAATGTTTTCGACCGCCATTTTGAATCGGCCATCATAATTTTTTTTCCTTTAGGTGTGTGTTTAGTGTCCTTTACAGTATTTGTTCGAGCACCTCCCTCCTATAGCAATTTTTTTTCAAAATATTCTTCGTTGAATTAAATATATATTGTAGGGCGGCCATGTTGTTTTCCGCCATTTTGAAGTTTTGAAAGTTTTCCCATACTCACGGCACCATTTCTATCAAACCCCCTATACATCATTTTCACCTCTGAATACGCCTTCTGGGAGAACAATAGACTTCAACAAAACAGCACTACAGCGGCCATCTTGAAATTTTGGAAAATCAAAAAACCGACTGAATGTTAAGTATAAGCGAACCCGAAAACCCCCGGACGCAAAATTTCAGCTGGATCGGTGAACAAATGTTTTTGACCGCCATTTTGAATCCGCCATCTTGAATTTTTTTTCCTTAAGGCAGTTGCTCTCTTTTGGGAAATCATTAATCGACTCGATTTAATATCAAAGACCCCGAACACCCCGGGATGCAAAATTTCAGCCGAATCGATGAACAAAATTTTCCGGCCGCCATATTGAATCCATAGGGGATTGTATTTGTACTTGTATTTGTTTTCTGGCTGGCGGTTGCTCTTTGTCGCCCTTTACAATATTTGTTCAAATACCTCCTTCCTATAGCTAATCGTTTTTGAGATACAAACATTCAACGAAGGATATGTTTGAATGGCGGCCATGTTGTTTTACACCAATTTGGTTTTTTTTTAACCTGCGATCGAATTCTACCAGGGTGTAGGTACACATCGATGAAAAAAAGTGCCTCGAAATGCCATAGTTTAGGAGGGCTGCACCCAGACTCTCTGATGAGGAGCTGATTTCGAAGATCTGGAAGATTCCCCATACTCACAAGATAATTTCGATCGAACACCAAATACAAAATTTTTACCCCCGTATACTCCTGGGGTAAAAATGTTTTTGTTTTTGATGTTTCGACCGCCATTTTGAATCCGCCATCTTAATTTTTTTTTCGCCAGGTTCTATGCTCCTCGTTGCGTTTAACAATATTTGCTAGATTACCTTCTTCCTATTGCAAATCTTTTTCAAGATATCCTTCGTTGAATTGAATGATTTGTATGGCGGCCATGTTGTTTTCCGCCATTTTGAAGTTTTGAAAGTTTTCCATACTCACGGGACCATTTCTATAAAACCCCCAGTACATTATTTTCACTCACGGAGACTCCTTCTAGAAGATTAAAAGGCTACAATCTTTACTATGGCGGCCATCTTGAAATTTTGGAAATTTAAAAATCTACTCAATATCAGCGACCTTGAAAACCCAAGAAAGCAAAATTTCAGCCGGATAGGCAAACAAATGTTTTCAACCGCCATTTTGAATCCGCCATCTTGAATTTATTTTTCACCAGGCAGTTGCTCCTCATTGCCTTTTACAATATTTGTTCGAGCACCCCCCTCCTATAGTAAATAGATTTCGAGATATCCTTCGTTCAATATTTGTACGGCAGCCATGTTGTTTTCCGCCTTATTAATTTTTTTTTCACTGGCGATCGATTTTGACCAAGGTGTCAGTTCAAAACGCGAAAAAAATATGCCTAAAAATGCCATAGATTAGGCGGGCTCCACACTGACTGCCTGATTTTTTGAATATCTATCAGGTTCTGCATACTCAAATAATCATTTCAATTAAACTCCCCATACATTACTTTCACCCCCGGAGGCTCTTGGGAGAACCTTTAATAAAATATCACCCCCCTCCTATTGCAAATAGTTTTCGCGATCTTCTTTGTTGAATTGAATGTTTTGTACGGCGGCCATGTTGTTTTCCGCCATTTTGAAGTTTTTTTTGGATCATTTCGATGAAACCCCCCATACATCATTTTCATCCGCGGAGACTCCTTCTGGAAAACTAAAAGGATTCAAAAAATCATCACTATGGCGGCCATCTTGAAATTTTGGAAAATCGAAAAATCGACTGAATAATTAAGATCCGTGACCCCGAAAACCCCCGGTTGCAAAATTTTAGGCGAATCGGTGAACAAATATTTTCGACCACCATTTTGAATCCGCTATCTTGGATTTTTTTCCACAAGGCAATAGCTCCTCATTTCCCTTTACTGTATTTGTTCGAGCACCCCCCTCATATTGCAAATAGTTTTCGAGATATTCTTTGTAGAATTGAATGTTTTGGACGGCTGCCATATTGTTTTCCGCCGTTTTGAAGTTTTCAAAGTTTTCCCATACACAGAGGATCATTTCGATGAAACCCCCCATACATCATTTTCATCCCCGGAGACTCCTTCTGGGAACTAAAAGGATTCAAAAAATCATTACTATGGCGGCTATCTTGAAATTTAGAAAAATCGAAAAATCTACTCAATATTCCGTATCAGCGCCCCTCAAAACCCGCGAATGCAAAATTTTAGCCTGATCGGTAAACAAATTATTTCGACCGCCATTTTGAATCCGCCATCTTGAATTTTTTTTCACCAGGCAGTTGCTCTTTGGTTTCCTTTACAAAATTGGTTCGAGCACACCCCTCCAAAAGCAAATAGTTTTCGAGATATTCATTGTTGAGTGTTTGTATGGCGGCCATGTTGTTTTTCGCAATTTTGATTTTTTTCACCAGCGATCGTATTTGACCAAGGTGTAACTACACAAAGTACAAAAAGTTTGCCTCGAAAAACCAGAGTTTAGGCGCGATGCACACTGTCTCCCTGATGAGGAGCAGTTTTGGTCTGGAAGTCTACCCATACTCACGGCACCATTTCAGTCATTTTCCCCATCCATCATTTTCATCCCCGGAGACTCCTTCTGGGAGACTAAAAGTCTTCAATAAATCATCACTATGACGGCCATATTGAAATTTTGGGAAATCGTAAAATCGACTAAATATTTAAAATCAGCGACCCCAAAATCCCCCAGATGCAAAGTTTTAGTCGGATCGCTGAACAAATTTTTTCGACCGCCATTTTGAATCTGACCAGTTGCCCTTTGGTCCCTTTAACAATATTTGTTCGAGCACCTTCCTCCTATAGCAAATCGTTTTCAAGATATCCTTCGCTGAATTGAATGTTTTGTATGGCGGCCATGTTGTTTTCTGCCATTTTAAATATTTTGCAATTTTTTTATACTCAATTGTACCATTTCCATCAATCTTCCCATACATCGCTTTCACCCCCGGACACTCCTTCTTGGAGAATAGGCTTCAATAAATCGTCACTATGGCGGCCATCTTTAAATTTTGGAAATCAAACAAATTACTAAATGTTTAGCATCAGTGACCCGAATAACCCCCGGACGCAAAATTTCAGCCGGATCGGTGAACAAATGTTTTCGACCGCCATCTTGAATTTTTTTTCTGCCAGGCAGTTGTTCTTTGGTGCCCTTTACAACATTTGTTTGAGCACCTCTCCCCTATAGCAAATAGTTTCCGAGATATCCTTCGTTGAATATTTGTATGATGGCCATGTTGTTTTCCGCCATTTTAAATTTTTTTCACCGGCGATCGAATTTGACTAAGGTATAAGTTCCCAAAGTGAAAAATTTATCCCCCTAAAGGCAATAGTTTCGGCGGGCTGCATGCTCACTGCCTGATGAAGAGCAGATTTCGAAGATCTGGAAGTTTTCCCATACTCACCGGCCCAGTTTGATCACTTTCCCCATACATCATTTTCACCCCCGAGGACTCCTTCTTGGAGAACAATTCTGTCAGTGAGTCAGTCAGTCAGTGAGTGGGTCTCCAGCTTTATATATTATAATAATAATAATAATATAATTATTATGGCTGGTATAATTTTAGTTCCCACTTCTACTTTAATAGAAGATTTATCTTTACCTAGCTGAAATTATCCCAGAACAAGGTTCGTTTATATATTCCTTACTACTGAGGTGATTGAGATTTCTTTCTACCATAAATTTCTATTTGACAAAAAAGGCGAACTAGTAATAACGATGTTTCAACGTTACATTAGACATTTTCTATTGAAATAAGCCCTCACAGACCCCTGGAAATATATCATCTAAAGCCACGTGGCGGTTGACCCGCCTGCAACTTTCAAAAGACCACACGTAGGAAAACACAACCTAAAGGATTTCACACCGAACATTTTAATCTAATAACTTCTAATATAAAGTATTTACTAACCAGTAATGGTGGCACAACCTGGCCGTAGTTTAACCCCACGTTGTTCCTAGATAGCTCTTTGTGACCCACAAGCGTTGACTATGATTTTCTCCTTCTCGGGCACCGTTTCGACAATTTAACCGACGGCAATAGTGTTCTGTATGTATGGGACCACGCACTTTTATACCACTAACCCCTCTCTAACAACCTTCTCACCCCACGTTTCAAACCCCCCATCCTGTTTCTTTATTCCGGACGGATGTCCGGCCTTAATTAATTTTAACAAAGAAAAAAGAATATCTTTAAGTATAATACAGAGTTATCGATTAATATGAGCGGTCTAGATAAAACGGCTTAGTTATCCTAAATGAATAGAATCCTTATAGAATATTAATATTATGTTCTAAATGTTGATAAAGTTCTAACAAACCCCGAGTAATTTCAAATAAACTAACACGTCATGCCATTATACGGAAAACGTGAAAACCAAGACAACTACCTTTTATCATTGTTAGAATTTTTATTGTACAATAGTCCTCCCTCCTCTCCAAGGTGATGGAGTGTGTGATCAACACACAGATTTTAAGATACCTAGAAAAACACGGCCTGGTCGGTGAAGTCAATATAGCCTTCTAGTGAATCTCACACACCGATGGGCACTAGCCATTGAGAGTCACGGGGAGGTATTGGCATGTAGCCTGTACATAGCGAAGGCGTTCGATCGGGTCTGACACCTAGGTTTTCTATTGAAGTTGCCATCTTACAGAGTGCCCGAGTGTTTGTGCAAATAGATGGCTAGCTTTTTGTCTGGCAAACGCATACGAGCCGTAGTTGGTAGCAGTTGCTCTGATAGCATGGACAGTAAAGCTGGTGTCCCGCAAGGCTCTGTGCTGTCTCCTACGCTGTTTCTACTGCATATCAACGACATGTTGGACATAAACAATATACACTGCTATGCAGATGCAGTATTGGAGACGCTTATTACACGGGTCGTACAAACATCCCTCGTTCCGTTGTGGAGCAAAAGTGCGGTGAACTTGTCTCAAATCAATACCGCTCTGTCCAAGGTCAATGACTGGGGACGGGAAAACTTGGTCCGATACAACCCTACAAAGACACAAGTCTGCGCGTTCACCGCTAACTCACTGCCCTCTCCATCTCAAGAGCATTGGGATCCTTGGTGTTGACATCTCCCGCGATGTTCAGTTCCGAGATCATTTGCTAGGCAAGGTGAAGCTGGCGTCTAAAAAACTTGGTGTACTCAACAGAGCGAAGCAGTATTTCACGTCGAGACAAAGGTTACTACTTTACAAGTCGCAAATTCGGCGCCATATGGAGTACTGCTGCACTCTTGGCGGGAGCACCCAGATACCAACTTAGCCATATTAGTCGCAGGTGTACAATGACAATTTCGCTCAAAAACTACAAATTGATGTAGAGTTTAGCCGCTTGGCACACAGGTACTTTAGGGCAAAACAATAATTTTGAGCCGCAGTTCCTCAAAATTATTTCCCATAAACCCCCCCCCCCCCCCCGGCTTATGATGTCATCAATACCACGCTATTACCTTTGGCTAAAAAGTATTTTCAAAACATACCAAGTTTGGGCCCCTCCAGGTAGAAGATGGCTCAGTATTTTTCTCTAATATAAACCTTAAATGATAGTTTCTATCCGCATTTTGAACCACCTGAAAGCAATTTGGAAAATATAAAAATTTTGTATTTTTTTTTGAATATTGCAATGTGAGACGGTTCCTTGAACTTCAGATCTCTATGAGACTTATTTGGAACTGTACTGTACCCTGCTGCTTTTGTTTACTGGTGTTATTTAAGTGTATTTAAAAATTCCAAAAAAATATAAAAATTTTATATTTTCCAAAGCTTTCAGGGGGTTAAAAATGAGGATATAAACTATCATTTAAGGTAAGGGTTTCTGAAAAAAAATAATTTTAAATCCCATACAAAAAATTGATGACACCATAACCTCCCCCCCTAAGGGAAATATTTTGAGGAACTGCGGCTCAAATTATTGTTTTGCCCTAAAGTTCCTCTGTGCCAAACGGCTAAACTCTACATCGATTTGCAGTTCTCAGGCTGTGAGAACTGTCGACGATCCCATACTCGCCGTAGCGAGCCCTTAAGTCTTTCTCATCCCTGTGTGTGATCTACCGCTTGTATAATGGGATGTGTTCTAATGAATTATACGTAATGCTGCCCACGGCTATTTTCTACCATAGAATATAGAATATAGAATTCATACAATCCATAGAAACTTCCTCCCGCGAACGCTTGGGTTGTAAAATGAAGTCTCTGCCAAGGTTTTCTCCAAGGACTACAGTATGCGGTTCTTCAAAAAAGAAGTTATTAGATTTTAAAAGGGTCGGCAACACGCGTGTGATACCCCTGGTGTTGCAAGCGTCCATAGGCTACGGAAGTTATGATGAATAAATAATGCCATTTCTAAGATTGTAAATTTTAATTGGTTTAATGCTAATAATTTGTTACTTAATGAGAAAAAAATCAAATTAAAAGTTTTAAATTTACATTACTTAATGTTAGTCAGATTTAGACATGTATTAATGTTAATGTTGAGCAATTAGAACTTGTTGATTAAAGAATCAATAGAAAAATGTTCAACAAATTGTATTTTATAAGTTAGACGATTCAAAAGTGTTAGTAGAGACCTAATTTGAAAAAAAAATTTGACGACTTTGAAATCATAAGGCAAAACGTCAGTACATACAAGCTATCAATTAAAATGTCATATTTATAAAAAAAGAACCCCAATTCCTTATATTTAAGATTATTTTGGTTTATTTTTGTAGTCGATAGCACGCCGCAACAGTGATGTGCGTGTTTTACTGTTCTTTTAATAGATACTTTAAATTAAAATTTCAATTGCATTTTTGGCTGCCGAGGACCTACGAGTGTCGCCAGTTTCCGGCCACAACTTACCACCATATAAAAAGTTGGCAGAAAAGTAATTTCTATCTCTTCGTTTCTCAACCGCTGGGCGAAATTTAAACTTTTTATTAATTGGAAATAAGTAAATAAAAAGCAATGTCTTGACTGACTCATCACCACCCAGCCTAAACCGCTAAGCCAGCTCTGTTCTGAAATTATAAATTTCGAAAAGAGGTTGATTTTACGGTAGGTTTAGTAGGCATCGTTTTATAAGTCATTTTCGTAATTCGAATTCTCAAGAGTTCACCTCCAGGGGTACACTTTACAGAATTTTGATTTAAAATCTATGCAAATCTTATTGTTTACGCGAGCAAAGCCGCAGGCGGAAAGAAAGAAAGAAAGAAAAGAAAAACATTTTATTTGGACAACACAACCTATAAATAACAGGAACATAAAAAACGAAATGTTAACACTATTAACTTAATTTGAGTTGTGCGCCAAATAGGTTTCTCACTCAGCATTACGCTGTGACCAAATGGTCACAACACTGATTCTCAGTGAGAACCTTTCGTTTGCGACTCGTTAGACAATAGCAAATAAAAAGATGCTTTATTATTAATAATTACAGTTAACTAACTACACTTACTATAATTTTAAATACAAAATAAATAATCTACATAAAACAGCTGCATAACTATTATCCTTCGCCCTACTTAACCTAGGCAAAAAGAAAGAAATAAGAGAAAAAAAAACAAAAAAGTGATAAACTAAAATTAACCCTTTTAGTATACAATATATTAATCAAAATATCTCCTTATAATTACATTTATTTTACTTTATTTTCTATATACCTACCTTCTATTACTACCTATTATTATTTTAACTATTTTCCATTTTTATATTATAATGCCCAACAACACAACTCATATCCCGCCTCTCCTTTAAACCTTATAATAAAATAACAAGCCTATAGCACTGAACATTTTTAACTGAAAGCAACGAAAAAAAAACGGATTATGGCAATAAATGGTCTTCACCTTTTGGAAGAGGAACGAATTGCCAATTTGGAAAAAAGAAGAAGAATATATTAATCTATGACATAACCTATCATTCTTGAAATTATTTATTGGTAATTTATAATATATTGACATAAATTTACATAATTATGAATGAAAAGTTTCCATTCTCAATCGAATAAACATTAGGTGAGCTAGCTTTTTAAAATTTATTTCTCCATTACATATTAGCGTATACTACTTGCTCTTTAAGGAGGAAAGCTTTCATGTTTTTCTTAAAAACACTTTTATATTTGGCAGTTCGAAGTGGCGGTGTTAAATCATTCCAGCAACGGCTGGCAGAGAATTTAAAACTGCCTCTAAAGGATGCTGACCTATGTCGTGGGCAATTGATTAAATACGAAGAAGCACGAGTTTCATATTTGTTTCTATCTCGGTAAAGCTAGTATGTTATATATTTCTGAAAAATAAACAGCCCATGTTCATGCCTAAAACATTAAATTCTTAATAATATAGCAAGCGCCAAAATAATATCTCGATTTGAAAGTTTCCAAGCTAAACCTATTAGAAGTAAAAAGAAATATTGTACCTGTCTGGTCTGTCAACCTATCTTGACAAGTTTGTGTTTTGTTTCATAAATGTTAGGATGGGCTACTGAACCACAGTAAGCTAACTAGCATTTAGCTGACGAAATTTTGCGAAACTGAAGGTACGAGGCAAGGAAGTGGCGATGAATTCTGATGTTAACTTTCAAGTATATAAGGTCTTAAGTGATATGTTCCTAATGTGAATGGCAGTAGGTCGTTGCAAGTAATCTGTGGGAAATCTTTCATTCGTAATGATTTACCTTTAGAGGGCTAAAGGCAATTCTTTGCCTGCTTAAAATGTTTCGAATCACGTCATCAGCCTCAGCTTCAGTTTTTCTATTTATATTATTATCTATTATATTCATAAGAGTGCTTACAAAAAACGTCATAATGCTAAAGCGAAATTTAAAAGAGAGCCCACAGAGAAGAATCTTGCTAAATATAAACGTCTTCGAAATCGCTGTAGTACGGTGTGTAGGGAGGCACAACGACGCCATATCCATAGTTCCGTTGAAAACGGGGATCCAGCAGCAGTTTCTTAAGTCACTAGGAATTAGCAAAACACAGTCATCATCCTCAGCTAATAATTTAAATGAACTCAATTAACATTTTACTTCCGTTTTAAAAGCAGTAAAAAAAATCAAGCACGCTTAATAATCTTTCTTCAAATCCAACTCCTGACTTCTCTTCTTTTACGTTTCATCAATTCACTGTTTGTGATGTTAGGAAGTGTCTTTTAGCTATATCATCCAGTGCTGTTGGTAGCGATTGCATTATCCGTACCATGATTGTCCCGATCCTTGACCTGATTACTCCTAGTGATAACTCATATCCTCAATTCTTCCATTACCTTAGGCATTTTTTCCCAATGCTTGGAAAAATGCACACGTCATACCCTTGCCCTGGAAACTTATTACATCTGCTGTTTCTGATTTCCGTCCAATTTCGATATTACCATTTCTCCCCGAATTTTTAGAACGGTTTGTAAATCAGCAGCTTAAACTTTTGCTGACCAAAAATAATCTGTTGAATCCATTAAAATCAGGATTTCGTCTTGGGCATAGTACGGTTACAATACTTGCTAAGGTTACTGATGATACTCGCTGAAGTATGGATATCAAACAAGTTACAGTTCTTTCTCTCTTATTTATTCAGTAGACTTTGATATCTTGTTGGGCATCCTACACTCTCTTAACATATCTCCAACAGTAATTGACTCGTTTCGTAGTTACTTATGCGGCCGCCGGCAGCGCATCCAGTTTGATCATTTTTTCTGACTGTTGCAACATTACTGCCGGCGTAACACAAGGTGGTGTGTTGTCCCCGCCCCTATTTGCTCTTGTAATTAATATAATTACTCTCAAGATTTCTTCTCCCTACCAACTTTTATGCAGACAATCTTCAAATTTATACAAGTGGACCTGTTGACCATATTAACAATGTTATCAAGTAATTAAATTCTGACCTTGGGAATATTGTGGAATGGTGCGAGTATTTTGGACTAAGAATCAATCCTTCAAAATCACAAGCCATAATTATTGGTAGTCCAAAACCTACGTCCAGGGTTAACTAGAATTTCTAGCCACAAATTTAAATTAATGGAATTCTTATTTCATACAGTGACACAGTTAAAAATCTTGGAGTCTTAGTAGACAATAATTTGACTTGGATTCCACAAGTGAAAGAAATTAGCCGATTTTTTTTTTGCCTCAGTTGGATCCCTACGATGTCTACGTAATCTTCAACCAGTGCCCACTAAAATTTTGCTTGCACGATCTTCGCTCCTTCCTGTCCTCGATTATGTTGATGCTTGCTGGACTAATTTTACAGAGGAGCAGCTTTACAAACTTAAGAGGCTTCAAAATCTTTGTATTCCGTTTGTGTTTGGACTCCACAAATATTACCATATTTCTAAATTTCGCACTATACTCAAGTGGCTCCCAATCCGCTTTCGCCGGAATGCTCATATATCTTATTCAATCAATCAACCCAATTTACCTAAATAAATATAGTACCAACATTTATAGTTTTAGACTTACTAGTAGAAGTATTTACTATTTTGCATAAAGTTATCGAACTCTCTACCTTTATCTATCAGGCGCTCACAATCCACCGACACTTTTAAAAAACTGGTTAAAATCCAATATCCTAACATCAATTTATCAATTATGTTGCCATTAAAACTTAAGTTCAATTTGAATATCCTTACAATAATGTAATATAGGTATGTATGTATGTATACATATTAATTTATTTATATTCACGTATATATGAGTATGTTTATGTAACTATATGTATTTTTATGCAATTATATAAGTTGTTGTTGTTGTATACACTTTATTGCATAACACATAAAACTAAAATACAAAATTACACTTTAACATATTAAACATAGAAAAGTAATTACACAAAAGGCGGACTTATGAGGAATCTCTTCCAGTCTACATTTGAATTTTTGAAACCAGAATAATTAATTAGGCTAAGGCGCATACAAATGGTCGACATAATTATAACACATAAAAGATATAAATTCATACATATAAATACAAATATAAAGTAAGTACATAGTTTTTTTTTCTTTGCAACTTTTCTCCTCCTATGACACCTACTTATCTTGCTTCTATTTTTATTACTTTTACCCTAAGGTTGCCTGGAAGAAATCGCTTTATAGCAATAAGGCCACCCAGTTGTACTCTGAATATATAAGATTGTATAATTGTTTAGTTTTAAATTATTTGGTGTACAATAAAAGTATATTCTATTATATTTTTAGTGCCGAGTTATTTTAAAATCAGTAATCATATTTTTAGTGCTACATTTAAATACACAAGTCGGAATATTTTAAAGTCTTTTTTAAAGCGACCATTAATCGTTTCTACAACCCAACGACACATAATAATAAGCTGTGATTTATTGGCGTCAATGGTATTCAATTGTTCTCTTTATGTAGTTGATGGCGGCATATACGGCATATACGCCTTATATCCATGCTCTTCGATGCTCTCGCATACGAAAATAGTCTGATTAGTAATTATAACGAAAAAAAAATAAGTAATATGATTTACAATTTACTGATTATCTCCATTTCTCCATAGAACTGAATTAAAATAACTACAGAAAATAAAATATGAATGAAATAAAATGTAGGATGTAATAGTATTGTGGTTTGTGTTCGCGACTTTTCAAAAAGCGGGTAAAAAACGCCCGTTAAGCTTTGTTTTTATTTGTTTGTATGAGATAATTAGGTACCTTTTATATTAGTAAACAAGACTTGTGCGTTAAGGTAACTGCTGTTTACTTGTACAGAATTTAAGTTTTCCAACAAGTCCTCAAATTGTACACGGTACACGGTAAGCTCGGGAAAACGTCCTCGCATCAGTATCATAGAACTTTCAAAATGTCCTCACTTAGTATAGGTCTCTAGAAAATATGTGTAAAATTACGTCCTCTGATGGTCATTCCTCGTCATGTGTCTACGTCATCGGTTACCTTACACAAAAATCCTCGAAAAGATTTCTCTAGGCATAAAAGCGTGTGTGTGTGTGTGTGTGTGTCTGAGGTCCTCGAATAGGTCATGAAAAGTTCAGTGTGTGAAAATTGAGACAGCGCTATAAAAATAGGCTGATCGCTACTAATTTTATTTTCTCTTTCTTTCACTTAAAGTAACTTTGAGTTTACTTTTTTAGTTTGTTAGTGTGTGTGTGTGTGTGTGTGTGTGTGTGTGTGTGTGTGTGTGTGTGTGTGTGTGTGTGTGTGCGTGCGTGCGTGCGTGAGTGTGTGCTTGCGTTCGTGTGTGTCTCTGTGCGTGCGTGCGTGTGTGTCTCTGTGCGTGCGTGCGTGTCTCTGTGCGTGCGTGCGTGTGTGTCTCTGTGCGTGCGTGCGTGTGTGTCTGTGCGTGCGTGCGTGTGTGTGTGTGTGTGCGTGTGTGTGTGTGTGTGTGTGTGTTCGTGTGCGTGTGCGTGTGCGTGTGTGTGTGTGTGCGTGTGCGTGTGTGTGTTCGTGCGTGTGTGTGTGTGTTAGCGTGCGTGTCTCACCGGCGCGCAGGAGGTTATGCCGCCGCCACCGTAGAAGTATTCTCGCCCGAACACCACCACGGATGTGTGCCACACCCCCTCCACCTGGTGACCTGTAAAACCGCACGCACACAAATCTAAACTATAGTTAAAAAAATAATGAGCAGTCATAAAGTTTGTAAGATATTTCTAATCAAAATGTAGGTAACAAATCATGTTCTACACCGCACTGCACGCAAGTTGGCAGGACTGCAAAACTAACGGGGGAATTTGCTGATACTGCCATCGAGCTAGTCGTAATAACCCGACCAATTTGAAAAGGGTTATATCGACTACCAATCAATAAAAAAATTATGATATTTAAGTTTAGAAGATATTAATAGCACTTATGAGACGTATGGCTCCTGTCTCTTAAGTGCTTTAAATATCTTAAGAAAAAAGGTTGTGTAATTACGTTAAGTAATTTTTTTGCATGATTACCGGTAAAATAGACTTATTCAGTTAATTATTATTATTAGTTAAACAGAAGAGTGTTTTCAAAAAGTTAATGAGGGAAAAGTATAAACGAGTAAAAAACGAGTATAAACGAGTAAAAAACGAGTATAAACGAGTAAAAAACGAGTATAAACGAGTAAAAAACGAGTATAAACGAGTAAAAAACGAGTATAAACGAGTAAAAAAGTTTAATCCCGATAAGATGATAAGTTTAAGTATGCATATTATTGCAGTTGAAATTATTAAATATTAGGTTCCTTCTTTTCACTAATTCTAAGCAGATGCTGGGTCCATCTCCGAAATCAGACCGTATATATATATCACCGTTATAAACACAAAAATTAAAAACATAAATTAATTGTATTATTAAAAGTTTTATTTTATTTTTAAATTCACTTGTATGTAGGTACTCGTATGTCATAATCAATATTTCACCCACTTCCCGGTATAAGAGTTAAAACTCTTATGGCATATAAATATGTGGGATATTTACCATGTATTTTGATTTTATTGAGTTCCCGATATTTCGGCACTCTTGCAAGCGCCACTATTACGGGTGAAATTCATTCTTGATCATTAGTCCAGTCAAATTAGATACATTTTTAGGTTTAAAAAACATTAATTGGTAGAGTTTTGAATTTTGGTGTAGTTGTTTATAAAGACTAAAAGTCCCCATCGATAGCTGTTGCGCTAGCGCCGCCATCTTGGAAAATAGGAACCCCTTTTAACTTATTTGCTTATATCTCGGCAATTATTGCTGATAAGGAAAAAATGTGTATGGAAAACTATAGATTATTAAATATCCTACAAAAAAGCTCATACATATAATTATTGTATCTCTAGTATTTCCGCTGTAATCCGACGTTAAAGTTCAGTTCAGTCGTGAGCGCGCACCCACTAGCGACGGGCGTGTGTTTCTTTGTAGCGTTTAATCGCGGGTAAAAATGACGAACGTTATAAAGTGCAACGAGTGTAATATTGTAATTGACGAACTACTATGTTACGTTCAAAACAAAGTGTCAGTGATAGATGAAGAGACGCTTGTGCGAATATGTACAACATCATTCACTTCGGACGAAATAAGGAATGCAAAATCGCTTCTGTTTGAGTCGATCCCAACAGACAGGCGAAAAATAATACGTAAAAATAAAGGTAAAGAAGAACGGGATTTATCAGATATTATAAATATTTTTAAATCGACTGAGCCCGACATTATCCCAGTATTTGTGGCTAAACAGCTGGACAAACTACCACCGATTCTGTTTGATCACCTGGACTGTTCGAAACTACTGAAGGAAATGTTGGTAATGAAAAATGAGATCGAAGACATAAAAGCTACATATGCTACGCTTGATGCTGTAAAAGAACTTAAAAGCGATATTTTACGATTGAGAAATGACTCATTACCGCCAGCATCAGCGTTTAAAATAAATCTAAAACGTGGTGCTTGGTTAGACAGCGGCCCTATGGGGCTGGCACATGATGGACAACAAACATTAATGAATGACGACACCGAATCATTCGATAATAATAGGTCTCCTTCGTCACAATATAGAAAAATGAGGGTAGTTAGAAACCAGACGGATTCTATATCAATTGAGACTCAACACTCGGTAGAACTCAACCAGACAAGCCCGAGCCCCGGGCGGGGAGCGGTAGGCGTACGGGGCGCGGGAGGAGTGCGGTCACCCGTAGATCAGATGGCGGATCCTCGGACCGGTTCTGAGTCGGACACTGCGCATACATCACTCATACCTAGCCCGACGCCACAGGTAGCGGAGCAGCTAATTGACACTGTGACCGACACCGGCCTTAGTAATAATAAGACGGAACGATGTGAGTCAGAGCGGTCGCTATGTATAGGCGAAACTGTGGTGCATCAAAATAATAACAACGAAGGATGGAAAACAGTTACAAATCGAAAACCGATGAAATATCGATTTTCAGGCAAATCAGGTGTAGCCCGTGACTTAGAAGGCAGCTTCAGAGCGGCTGAGAGAAAAATTCCTATGTTTATTACGAACGTACATTTATCTACGGCAGAGAGTGACATTGTGAAACATATTTATAACAAAACACAGGAAACTGTTACTCTGGAGAAAATAAATATGAAATTTGATAGAGGGCACAAAGCATACAAAATTCTGATATCAGAGATAAATTTGCCCAGGTACATGGACGAGAAATTCTGGCCTGCAGGTGTTATATTTAGACGTTTTATGCACTTCAGACACAAGAGAGCGAATATTACGAAAATTTCTGACGGCTTAAAACAACCAAACAATGGATAGCGGCCCTTATCATTTCGCTACGTTTAACTGTAAAAACGTTAAGCGCTCTGTAGAGGATGTTAGAAGCCTATGTCGTACGTGTGACGTGATATGTCTTCAGGAGACCTGGTTGCTGCCGCATGACATACCATACGTCGGCACGATTGACTCCGGTTTTGGATATACTGCGACATCTGCAGTTGATACGTCGGCGGGGATTCTGCGCGGGCGACCATACGGTGGCGTCGCGTTGCTATGGCGATATAGTGCGTTTCAACAAGTTTCAGTGTTGCAATGTGATAATACTCGTATATGTGCCATTAAAATAACAACTTGCGATACACAAATATTAGTGATGAGCGTTTACCTGCCAACGAATTGTGCCGATAATTTGGAGGATTTTATAGATTGTCTAAGCGCAGTCACTGCTATTATTGACGAACAAGGAATTGAATCTGTGTTTATCTTAGGTGATTTCAATGCAGATCCGGGTGAGTTGTTCTACAGTGAACTTATAAATATGTGTGATGAACAAAAATGGTCATGTGTAGACTCAGAAAAACTGGGGCTGGACTCGGGTACCTTCACATTCATTAGTGATGTGCACGGGACTAGCAGCTGGTTGGATCACTGTATTGCTACTCACTCGGCTAAGCATTCTGTTATAGAAGCAGATGTGAAGTATGACACTCTTTGGTCTGATCACTACCCACTTGTAATTACTTGCAACTTAAAATTACTTACCCCTAAGATTTCACCAAAAATTAGTAATATAAATAAAGATGTAATATGGGGTGAAAGAAGTGAGGAGCAAGTCGCGAGGTATACCAGAGAGTGTCATATGAGATTAAAAATGATTGACTTTCCTTCAGAGTGTGTAAGCTGTGCCGATTATTTTTGTAATGACCGTGGCCACAGGCGTGTTCTGGACAATCTTTATTCTGACATTGTAACCGCCCTTCGAGACGCAGCAGTGGTGAGTCGGGGAAGCACGAGCTCAAGAAAAAAGGTCGAGGGCCCACGCTTAATGGGGTGGAATAAACACGTCAGTGGGGCTCACCGGGAGGCCAGGGCTAATTTCAAGGTATGGATAATGTGTGGTAAGCCGAGGTCCGGCCTTGTTTACCAGGAAATGTGTCAAAGCCGCAGAGCGTTCAAATCTCGATTAAAATGGTGTCAAAATCAACAAGACCAAATAAAAATGGACGCTCTTGCGGAGAAACACAGCAAAGGCGACTTCCGCGGTTTTTGGAAAGCCACTAATAAAACAAATATAAGACCTGGCCTCCCGGCGAGCGTTGATGGTGTGAGCGATTCAAAGGATATTGCTAATATCTTCAAGAACCATTTTTCGGTTAAGTCTCCCCTAGGTCCAGCGAGGGAGGTGCACAATATTGCCAGAAATGGTCAAATGGTGGGGACTAGGTTTCGGGCCAAAGATGTTGCTGAAGCCATTAGGCAAATATCTAAAGGCAAGTCACCAGGCCACGATGGACTCAGCATTGAGCACTATAAGCATGCCGGACCACATATATGTAGACTCCTAGCAATGCTCTATTCCTTATGCGTGGGTCACTCCTATATGCCTGACGATTTAATGAAAACAGTGGTGGTGCCTGTAGTGAAAAATAAAACTGGTGACCTTGCTGACAAAAATAACTACAGACCCATTTCTCTTGCCACTATTGCAGCTAAAGTTCTTGACGGTTTGCTTAATACACAGTTAAATAGTTATGTCACACTGCATGACAATCAGTTCGGGTTTCGTCCTCGGCTGTCCACTGAAAGTGCGATTCTGTGTCTTAAGCATACCGTCAGATACTACACAGACCGCAAGACACCGGTGTATGCTTGCTTCCTTGACTTATCTAAGGCATTTGATTTGGTGTCATATGATCTGCTATGGAGGAAGCTGAGAAGCACAAATTTTCCACTGGAACTGGTCAGCCTGTTTCAGTATTGGTATGCACACCAAGTCAACAGTGTGCGATGGGCGGGGGCAATGTCGGATCCGTACTGGCTTGAGTGTGGTGTTAGACAGGGTGGATTGTCATCTCCAACCCTGTTCAACCTCTACATAAATGAGTTGATCATAGCGCTTAGCAATCAGCACGTTGGCTGCCACGTTGATGGCGTCTGTGTTAACAATTTGAGCTATGCTGATGACATGGTGCTCTTGAGCGCATCAGTCTGTGGTCTGAGGCAGTTGATACGGACTTGTGTGGATGGCCCGTAGGTTTGCAAGATGCTCAGCTGAGGTTAAGGTCACCCTCTTTAAAACGTACTGCACATCTCTGTACACGTGCAGCCTATGGGTTAACTATACAAAAAAACGGTACAGCGACCTCCGTGTCCTGTATAACAATGCATTTAGGATTGTGTTGGGGCTGCCACGATTCTGCAGTGCCTCTGGCATGTTTGCAGATGCACGCATCGATTGCTTCCATACGACTATGCGAAAGCGATGCGCGTCCTTGCTACGCAGAGTTCGTGCCAGCTCCAATTCTGTCCTGAATATGATCGCTGAGAGATTAGACTGTCCTTTCCTTAGGCATTGCTGTAACAGACATGTGGCGGTGCCAATGCCGGAAAGGAAGTACTAAATGACTGCATATATATGTATGTACTATTTAAATTGATTTTATTTTATATAATGTTCTGACATTTTTATTTTTTGTTTGAGTGGTTTAATTTATTTAATTACGTATTATTTATTTATTTCTAATTCTATTTCTAAATATCAATGTATAATATGGGTTTCTTGTTTACCTGAAATAAATGAATTTTGAATTGAATTTGAATTTGAAAGAGGAAAATTATTTATTTTTTTTGCTGCTGATATACCGTTTGTTTTATGTTTACTCCAAAATGGTTCAAATATATTTTTAGATTTATTTCGCGAAACTACCAAGAGAGAAAGAGAGATGAGAGGGTAAGAAAGAGAGACAAAGGGAAGGGAGGAAAGAGGCAAATGCATTATGTGACATGATGTGTATGGCTGGGTCGGATTGTATTTTGGGGCCAGTTTGTGGGTAGAAGTACCACAAAATACCGAAAAGATTTGACCAGCTATCAGCTGACCATCGTCTCTTAGGTATGCTTCACTTCCCATAAAGACTAAGGCAACTTATTCCGATTTATATACGATTGTATGTAAATGTATATAAATGACCGTGTAGATTTTTGTAGAAGATTGTTACAAAATAAGAAGAAAAAATAAGTTATTAAAGGTTTTCAAGGGCGATCACCTCTTTGTATGCCTCTTTGATATCGTAGGTAAGAAAAATTTGAACGCAATAATAATTACGCACGCACACTTATATATTCATACATAATTTACAGTTGCGACGGTCGCGAAAACTTATTTTTCGAGCCGAAAGTGTGAGACGAAATAATAAATTACGGATATCTCTCTTTCGCGACTTTTTGGCTCTGTTGCGCCTTGGGTTCAAAGTCCATTAAGGTTAGGTTGATGTGTCGCTTACTGTACTAGACGATTAGGTGCTGTTTTGTATCAGGAAGGACGTCTCCTAGCATACGCTTCAAAGGCACTTACGGAAACTCAGGTAAGATATTCACAAATTGAAAAAGAACTGTTAGCGGTATGTTTTGGCATTGCAAAATTTAGACAGTATGTATTTGGTAAAGAAATTATTACTGTACACACTGATCATAAACCATTACTAGGTTATTTAAGAAACCACTACATGAAATACCAACACGACTTCAAAAAATGATGTTACAACCATACAGATTATATTTAATACATTCACCTGGCAAATATATGTATATTGCTGACACTTTATCTCGGGATTTTACCATATAGAGTTGTGATATTGTCACTTTTTTTGATGATGTGGAATTACAAGTAGCAATGTTGATAGACAGTTTACCTATAACTAAGGGAAATTGGCAGTTGTTTATAGATCACTACAAATTTGATAAAGACATAATAAAAATTAGGGAATATATTACAAAAGGTTGGCCGGAATATAAATTAATAATTGAAAGTTTAAAACAATTTAAGCTTTTAAGAATGATTTATCAGTTGTAAAAGATCTTGTTTTCAAACATAGTCGTGTTGTGATTCCAAAAAGTTTAACATCTGACATGTTAAGGAAACTTCATACAGGACACCCAGGTATCAATAGAATGTTAAGTAGAGCAGGGTTAACTAAGTTTTGGGTTGGGATTAATCAAGTTTTAAGGAAATTTGTCAAATGTTGTGATGTCTGTAATAAATTTCAAGCTGATAAATGTAAATTAGTATAAAAATGTAAACAAATTCCATTACTACCATGGTCTGAATTAGGCTGTGATTTGTTTGAATTGTCTGGAAAGTATTATCTTGTTGTAATAGATGCTTTATCTACATATATAGAACGAATACAGTTACCTGATCTCAGGTCTGTTACAATAATTGATAAATTAAAGTCTATATTTGCTAGGCAAAGCATACCTGCATTATTATATATGATGGAGCTCTGTATTTTGACTCCATTGTTCAAAGAATTTGCAATTAAATGGAATTTCACTCATATAATGTCTAGTCCTCACTATCCAAAGTCGAATGGGTTGGCAGAAAGTGCAGTAATAACTATGAAACATATTTAAAAAAAATCTATTCATGCAAATGAAGATCCATATTTTGCTATTCTTAATCAGAGGACTACACCAAAGGGTAACATTAGCTCTCCAGCAGCTTGTTTAATGGAGAGAAATTTAAGAACTAATATTCCTTGTTCATTTTCAGTACTTAAGCCTAAGTAGTCTCTTAAGACTGATATAAAATTAAAACAACAGAAGCAAAGAAAAATAAAAAAATATTATGATAGGTCCGCTCGAGAAAGATATAAATTTCATAAAGATGAACAAGTTTATTTTAAAAGGCTTCCGGTTGGGCATTGGGAACAAGGTATAGTTTTAAATGAGGCTGAACATCCAAGATCTTATGTGCAAAATGAAAATAAAGGAGAAATGAAATTCATATAACTCCAAGTACGGTATTAAATGATGTACCTAACAAACCAAATTCTTCTAACGTTCCTCAAATTACAAGGTCGGGTAGAATTGTTAAAAGACCAGACAGATATAATCTTTCTAATGAGGATTATAACTAGTTTTATTTTTATTTTGTGGTTGTGTTTGTTTGTTGTAATGTAAATGTTCTCCTAGTGTTAGATGGGGTCAATAGAAAAATGTTAGAAACATAATACTATTTCCTGAGAAGGTTTTAGGAAAAATTTGTATTTAATAGTAGGTTTTTTTGACTTTTCATACATTGTTTGAACTTTGTTTAGTTAAGTTTGACTTTTAATTAATTTTCTTTTATTTCTTTAAATAAATAGCCACATCTAGAACTGTTTTGGCTGGAGGCCTGCGTTGGATAGCAACGGCTGCAGCCTTGATAACAAGGCCGGACACATAAGATGCCCTACTTCATCGATATGAGCAGCTTGATGCTAGAATGAACGCCATTCAAGTTGCTTATGAGCAAGCCATTGTGGACTTGCAGGAAGAGGATGTGGCTAAGCTTAACATAGATTTGGACCAGGCTAAGGACCTTTGCGACCAAAAAGTTATTAGGGTAGCAATGACTTGTCATGCTGAGGCTAAGACCGTTGCCCCTAAGGACGAATGTTAAAACTCTGAGGTGGCCTTTCAGGGGGTTCCTTCTTCTTTGACTTATTTGGACCTGCCTAAATTTTGTGGCAATTTAGCAGAGTGGCGGTCGTTTATAAACAGGTTCAAAATCTTAGTTGACAATCGGTCAACGGTCATCTAACCTGTTCACAAGAGTTTGAAATTAAGCGATTAAAAGGATTAAAATTGGGAGTTAACTTACTGTCTTTATTTATTTTATTGACATAGATCCTTTTCCCGACTCCCTTTTTCCTTTTTTTTCATGTCCTTTACGTCATATCTCTGTCGCTTACGTCAGAATCCAATATTCTGTGTTTGATATTATAGCGACATCGCTATACAAGCCATTGTGCTAACATAACACTGAGTCCCACACCTCCTCATGACCGCCGCGCATCCGTACTGTTCCCAGCTTTAAGCTGAATTTGTAACCTCACTTTCCGTTTTGCCTTAAGCAAAATAAATCCAATTGTCTTAAGTGAACCTTTTCATTTTATTGGCTTTGCCAAGTCAAGCCACCTTAGCTGCACTACATAAGTAGCTAAATTGGAGACCATTACTTTAACAAAATAGGGGCAAAGTCGAAATTTGGAGTCAGAAGAAGTAATCGCCGGAAAATTTTATGTGGCTTGGCGAAAAGCGAAATTTTTCTACGGAAAACGCACACAGTGGTGCACTTAATATCAGGGCCAGTACCCAGGTTCCCAAACTTTTACAAGTTTTACTTTCATTTTTTTACATTTTTTTTTCTCCACGCCTCTACTCAGTAATTCCTTGGACATTTTCGTTCGTTTATCTCACCGACGGGAGTTTAACCACGCGAAGTGAAGTAATATGACCAGCCAAGAAGGCTTAAAAATGGACATGGCACAGATATCAGTAACCTCAAAAATCCCCGACTTCTGGGCAGACCAACCAAGGGTCTGGTTCATACAATTAGAGGCAATATTAAACCCTCAAAAGGTGTCAGACGAAACAAAGTACAACGTAGTCCTGTCCAAATTAGACAAGGAAGCGATTTGAAGCGAATTGCAAAAATTCCAGACAATAAAGAATAAACTCCTTGAAATTTACGAAGAGTCAAAAAACAGTAAAATCCAAAAACTAATCAGTGAAATGGATTTAGGATACCGCAAGCCTTCACAATTACTGCGCTATATGAAGAACCTAGGGCGAGACAAAATTAACGACAGCACGTTGAAGGTACTGTGGCAACTGGCACTGGTGGCCGATAAGATTGTAGAGGCAACCAGCTCGGCGGAAATATCCGAAATCAAAACGCCAGCAAACACACCAAGCAGCGCCACGCTAGATACCACTGCAATCTGGTCAGAGCTCAACAAAATCAGCGCAAGACTAAAAAAACTTGAGCAGAACAGCAGTTCAAGATCAACTCCAGAAGAAGACAGCAACCCAGGCGACAAGACTGGCAACAGAGAAGAGGAGGCAGCCACTCGAGGGACCGAGAGCAGCAAAACGCAACGGGCTGTGTTTCATTCACCAAAGGTACGGCGCTGACGCACGCTATTGCCGCTAGCCGTGCAACTGAACGAACCAGCAGCGCCCGCAGCAGCCAGCAGCCGCAGCCAAAGCGTGTATGCAGCTCCCGGAAAACTAGAAGCCGTACAGTCCACGGCGGATGACTGCACGTCCCCGATGAACAGCCGCCCCACCGTGCGAGACGTGAATATTCATACATACAGACCTACATACATGTACACACGTTTTCCTCCGGACGGACTCAGTCAGAAGGTCACTACAAGCACACTACCAAGGTCCCTTCTGAATTATACAAAAGAGAGAAAAAACCGTCCCTACGCCTAACAACTCACCCGCGGCAATGTCGTCAATTCTCAGACAGACAAAGTCGGGGCGCATTGTAAAACCGTTCGTGCGTTTAACCTGTAATCCGACCAGGTGCTGAGAATTGCGACGTTGCCCGACAAACTATGTACAAAGTAACTAGGTTATAATAACAAGTAGTCCGTAAGGGTGAAACTAACATTTTATTACTGTTTAATTTTTTTCATCAGCATTTTATACATATATATACTACATATATTTACACATTATTTCATTTACTGTAAAAACCACATTAGAATAACGTAATTATGGGAAAAACCCAAAGTAAGCAAGAAAATTTAAACAAGTTCTCGATTTCTCAAAATAACGGGAATAACCTACAGAACATATCGATATTAATGCTAGTTACGGCAGTACTGCTTACTGCCATAATGGTTGTACTACTCTACAAATACTGTAGAGGCAGGATAAACTGCGACACCAAAGACAAGCAAAACAAATACTTATTTCGTCTAAAATAAAAACGTAAGTATTCCAAGTAGCAGAACTCAGTGCGTCACACCAACCACAGTCAACCTAAACATTTTTGACTACATATTTTTTGTACACCTTTACACTACTTTTTCTTTTTGTTCTTTTACAATATTACTTTTTTTTTTTTACTTATAAAAAGTGTCTATTTGTTTCAGCATCGATAACTCGCAAACCTTGCATGGTAGTTCAAGTAGATAATTATAATTTTTTTAGTCTCTAATTTTTTTTTTTATAAAATCTTTTGAAATACACCTAGTATGTAGAATCTATACTAATATATAAAGATAAAGAGTTTGAACGCGCTAATCACAGGAACTACTGGTCGGATTTAAAAAAACTTTCAGTGGTCGATAGCCCATTTATCGAGGAAGGCTATAGGCTATATATCATCACGCTAACACAAATAGGAGCGGAGCACTAATGAAAAAATTTTCAAAATCGGGATTTTTTTAACCTTTTGAGAGCTTCCGCTGCGTGCGCTGCGTAAACGGTTAAAGTTTCGCAAAAATCATGTGTGACAGAATTGTTTTGGGTATACAAGTTCTAAAAAAAAGTCCGCGACAACATGTGTCTATATTTTAAGGTTGGCTCACTATAAGCTTTTTTATGCTAACCATATTTGTTCTAAAATAATTCATTATTGGTAAAGGCGTTTTTATAAACATGATATTAATCTTTATCCAAATAAATACGTTATTCATCACAAGCATTTAATTTAAAACCAAATTGCCCTGTTCATCATTCGATTTCAATGAATATCTTAGGAGATATCGCAGTTTTAAAATAACGTGGCAGCAAAATAATTATCAGGTATTGCGCGCGCATTTATGATGTGCGTGGCTAGCGGGCAGTCATGAGGGGGAAGGGCGGTACGTATTATTTGACTTCAGGCGAATCGATTTAAAAAAAATCAAAAAAAAGTTAAACATTTCTTTTTGACCCGATTCTCATGAGCATTGACGAACCCGGTCAACTTTGGAGCGCTGTAACAGCGTTTTAAATAAATAAAATTATAAAAAATTACCGAGAAAAATTTTCCTCAAAAGATCATCAGACTGGTCTGAAGCATTTTTTCTGTAAAATGTAAAAAAAAAGTTATGGAGCAAAAAAGTATAGTAAAAAAAGTAAAGTAAAGAAACTTCATAAAAAATTCTCACTTTTTTGCTTATAACTTCTTTAATTATTAATTTAGGGCAAAAAGTTAAATGAAAATATTTGTAGGCAATACAATTTGCTACAAATTATGTCTTACGAATTTTTTGTAAGACGCATAGTTTCCAAGATATCGCGAAAAAGCGTTTTCACTCCTTTTTCCAAAATGGCGGCCGGACGACAAGGGTGGCGACCCCTCAAACTTGAGGTTAAGCTTCCATTGACCCCCCACATATGTCCCAAAAATAAAATTGCGTCCTCTTAACAAATGCAAAGCTCATGTAACATTGCAATGGACTAATAGTTTTCTGGTCAAAGTGGCAAGGCTACGTCATCACTCTGTTGTTTTACAAGTCAGCATCGATTCGCCTGAAGTCATTTTGGAGTGACACAATCTGTAGCTGAAAAAAATATAATGATTAATAAATCGGCAGATAAAGGTTTTTTTATGACACTTCTGATGTAAGATTTGACGGTATATAAATATGATAATGTAGGTAGGTATTTTAATGATAGAATATAAAAATCAAAGTCTGAAGTAAATATCAGAACTTTAATGAGATATAAAGTATCTACTTATTAAATCTAAGTTTCGAGTAGACACACAATAAGCCTTTAAGTATCTAAGATTCGTAAGCTATTCACAAACTGCAAGAACAACAATTATAAGTAATTAATTACCTTAATTTAAGGACCTTATTGACTGGCCCAGCAAAATGCCACAAAGAGCTATAACTCTCAGCTAGGTATTACTTACGTAATGTTAATTCAACATTTATATTATAACAATTATACATACTTAAAATCACACAATAAAATATAATCTTCAACAAAAAAGTTACACAATCAATTGTACTTAACTGATTTTTTTTTTTTAATACTGTATTCCCATTCGGTTTCGGCAGCGTGACAACCTGATGCGACCAGTGCGGTGGACTGAACAAGAATGCCATTGGAGGGATAGACAGTGCCTTATATAGGTGACTTATCTGTTCATCCCAACCATCACCAGCAACGCGGGTGTCGTTTCAGTCCTTTTTTATTTGACGAAAACACCACGTGCTAACGCAGCCGCGTGTTTGCACTATTTTAAATTAATGACTATTACAATATTAACATATTATAATATTATTATTTACTTATTACCTTATTATCATAAATTTCACAGTTGAAAACTAAATCTTATCTATCACGCGCAAGCCAAGTCGACGACTTAACCGACTGGAAAAAAGCAGGATTGTTTTGTATAGCAACATAGCGTTTTCACTCCTTCCTTCTATTTTTCAAAAAAAAAAGGTAGAGAGAGGAGTGATACAGCGACATCGCTATACAAGCGATTGTGCTGATATAGCACTGAGTCCCACACCTCACCAAGAACGGTAGCTCGTGACGCCAGTCACCGCCGCACATCCGTAATGGGTACTAGCTTCCTACCTTTAAGCTGAATTTGTAACTTCACTTTCCGTTTTGCCTATAGCAAAATATATCCAATTATCTTAAGTGAACCTTTTCATTTTATTACCTTCGCCAAGTCACGCCACCTTAGCTGCACTACATTAGTATTCATAAATACCAGACCCCAAAAGTAGATAAATATTTTATATCTGCCGTATTTGATCCCGGAACTAACACGAGAAGAATAGCTTGTTGGTGTACTGTTGTACGCTTTAGCACATCTTTATTTTACCGCTCGACGTCGCCATTCATCTGTGGCCAATATCTATCGATTTGTACATCAAAATATAACATTCTTTATAGTACCTACGACATAATACTTCACTGGTAAACTGATTACCGTTATCGCATGTCAGTATCATAGGATACCGCAGTCGCGAAAATATTTTTTTAAATATTCTAACTGTACTTGTGGCTGTGATATTTTTCATGATTTTGATTTCCTTGTTCCAAATAAAATAGTCGACGAGAAACAGCAAATAATCATACGATGGCAGAGATACTAAAAAATCCACAGCGACATCGACCTAGGGTTTGACTGTGCTTTAGCCGCTGACCGTATATATATTAGCTTTTCGATGTTACAAACGAATAAACAATGTAGGTACCGTGAAGGAGCATCATACCTAGTATGGCGGGAGAGAGCAGAGAAGCGAAACCATTGGTCAGGTCGTAAATGTACAAATCCACTGGAACACCCTTTTCTGTCTCCATGGTGACTTCTATGAGATGTTGGTTCAATCTTCACATTAGATGGTCACTCTAAAACAATTTGCTTACATTGTTACGGACATACAGACCCATTCAAATTCCAAATACAGTTTTCAAGTAAATTTTGTAACGTTTTTAAGGTTGTGTTCCTCAAAAGGAAAAAAAGGAACCTTTATAAGATCCCTTTGTTGTTCGTCTGTCTGTTTGTTTGTCTGTTTGTCAAGACCTTTTTTCAGTTAAGATATCAAGTTGATATTAATATAAAATACTAAGGTCTTCGATCCCTTGCAACTGTAAAAAAAATTAAGCTTCTAAGTCAACGCATTAAAAAGATACGGCCATTCTGTCACATAATTTGGCATTCACAAATAACTCAGAACCTATAGAGTACTTCCCGTTGGCCTAAAATCATAAAATTTTACAAGAAGCAGGGTCTTACATTACAAATTTAGGAAAAAATTAGAAATTACTTAATTTGTTTTTATGACACATTAAAGAAAAAAAAAATTCTGTCGGTTAAGACTCTTCTACCCAAGATTGCGTGGAGGTATTAAATTGATATTAATATCAAATATGGTCACTTAAAGTTGTAAAAAAAATCAATCTTCTAATTCAATGCAATAAAAATATATGCCCAAAATACGGTCATTTTTGTCGCATACAATACAATACAATACAATATTCTTTATTGCACAATTAAAATACACAAAAAAATAATAATTGAAGAAATAGCACAATAAGGCAGCCTTATCGCTTAAAAGCGATCTCTATCACGCATATTTGGATAGAGTAATAAATATTGAGACACAAATAAATCAAAACCTATGGAGTACTTTTAAAATTACCTTACCTAAAATTTATTTAATATTTGGCAAGTAACGAGATGTTACATCACACAAATAAAGGAAAAACCAAAAAACTGATAATTAAGGAATAAACCTGTGGGACTTTATCTCATAATGAAAGAACTATCTACATATAATTATAAAAAAATACATTTGTACGGTATCCTCGGTGCGTGAGCCAAACTCGCACTTGGCCGGTTTTATTATTCATTACAGTTGCAAATTATACCACAAGTAGCTTTTCCCAGCGGTTTCAACCGCGTTGATATACTGTTTCAGCCTTATGCCAGTGTGTTAAGCCTTGTTAAACATAGACCATGAAGTAACATATTTTCTTGTAATTAAAAGTGGTCACACTAACTCTCTATAATCTATGTTTTCTGCTGTTCGGTTTTTTTTTTTGTACTTCCGTTAAATTTGTATTGTGTGAAGAAATAATATAACATTTTGCATTACAAAAATCTGTATCTTTATTTAATTTCTACAGATTATGGGCCCAGGCACATAACTTTAAAGCCCGGATTAACAGTCGTGGCTTAGACAAAGTAACATTCTCAGACAGATGCTTAGTAAGCGTAATGGAATGAAATGCAACAACGAACATAACTGAGGCCCGTTATATTAGTCGTTACTTAGACAAAGTATTACTTATTGCTAAGAGATACGCTAAGTTTGAATAATATAATAATAAACACTGCTTAGACACACAAACGTTGCTAAGCATGCTCTTATTCTTAGCTAAGCCTGAGTAACACATTTCCTTTTGCTCAGGACAGTCTAAGCACGTAACGTGTTAATAATAATAAAACATGGATTCAAATGCTCAAATATCCATGAATTTTTATTTCCTAGCTGCTTACGTTACTAACTTATATGTAAGGGTACGATAGGCAAATGTGAGAGGTGCGATGGGGTGGGAAAAATAATTCTATTACATAAGTACCTGTGCCCATTGTCGGTGCGGAAGTTAAAACTCGCACTCAACCGGTTTTTTTTTTCCTTTATAGCATTTGATGCACGCATGACTAATAGCAGTAGTACGTATTGTATAGAATTCTCCAAGTAAGACTTTCAGAATTACTTAGGACATTACTTAGAAACGACTATTAATCCGGGCCTACATACATACCAGACTACTTACCAGCGGCGTCACTTACAAATAAAGTTAGATTACCTCGTGTCGAAAACAAAAACGTGGCAAATACGTTGAACTAAAATCTACTTGTTTGTTCCGGTACCTGAGCAAGGCAGGAACAAAAGCAAAATGGAAGAAAATCACAACGTCATCAAGTTGGAAGGTTCTAGTAATTAGAATATTTGGAAATTTCAAACTACAGTCTTATTACGAGGTCAAGGTTGGCTAGAAATAGTCGAGGGACGAAGGGCAAAACCCGCGAAAGATGATGATCGAGCTATTTGGGAGTTCAAGGATGCCAAAGGTCAGACCCTTCTAGTTACAAGAATAGCTGAAAACGTCATGCTACATATTATTTCTTGCACGACTTCTGCCGAGATGTGGAGAAAGTAACAGAGCGTCTACGAGTAAGACTTAAACAAGTATCCATATAATAACAGCAGCGTTTTTTTCAGTATAAATATGAAAATGGCATTGAAATGTCTGCATCCCTATTAAAAACTCCAAAACCACTTGAAACAAATGGGTGAGCCGGTCTCCGATAAGTTTGTAATAACTTAAGTATTAATGTCACTACCAGACGAGTACAAACATTTTGTGTCCGTTCCGTTCCAGCGTCTTACAAGCCAGTGTTCCACTGCAAGGACTCAAGGAACGGGTCACATAGGGAAAGAACTGTTGATGAGGGGGTTGGGGGAGTGCTCAAAACTGCGGGCTGGAATAGCGCAAATGTTCAAGAAGGTGGTAATTGAAGAAACGGAGGGTCCTCAACCACTGGAAGGTATGCAGCGTTTCCAGTCCGCATTAGTGAGTGATTCTAGTAGTGTACCGTCCATCTCATGCCATTCCTATGTGTGCCTATTCCCTCTGCCCAAGACACCAGTAGAAAGGGCAGGTAATGTAGAGTAGAAAGGGCAGGTAGTGTAGGACTTCGCAGTCTAGGATGTGGAGTAGCAGGGATAGAGCTGACCGATACCAGCACCCTTAAGCCAGCAGGATGATAAATATATACAAGTGTAAACATATATAATAAGAGAAAAATGACTAGTTTGCCGTTTGTGGTCTGCGTGCTGGCTTCTCAACTCTTCTGTGTTTTGATTCTTCTTTAATGGTATTCATTTGCACCAGCTTATTCGGTTTATATCCGTGCAGCTTTAGTAGTTTCCAATTGGCATAGCAATTCTTGTTCCTTTCTTGGTTTGCAGTTTGTAGTTTCCTTTATCTATTATCCTATTTTTAGTTGGGTTGCCTCTGAAAAGTGTCTATAGGAGTAATTACTAAATTGCCTCCGCAAAAGTGTCGAAAACTCGTAGGAGATTGTAGGTGGTTTGCAGTAGCAGTGGATGAGTATTTGCTTTTCTAGCCTCGGGATGAAGGGCTCAACGGCGGTGATACGTCCTCGCTCGTCTAGATTGCTAACACGCACACGCATAAAACAAAACGTGCGGTGGAGTAATATTAGTATTAAGTATATGTATTCGGAAGTTAGCGGAGCGGTGTAGTGGTGGTGGCACTGTAGTTTACAAATGTCTATATTACAGTACCCGCGGCGTCGCGGTGCGCGGAGCGGATGTGAGTACTAAAATTTTGTGTCGGCGTGGAAATCAGCACCATATGACAAACAGACTATTGAAAATTTGGTGGCCAGATTATTAACAGAAGAGTAGAGAGTTAAAAAGAAGAGGTGCCAGGAAACTCAATCTTCTGCATTCGTTGTAAAGGACAAAAGAAACATTAAGTGCTTCTTATTTTACAAACTTGGCCATTACTCGAGTGATTGTAAAAATAAAAATCGGCCAAGTGCAAGTCGGACTCGCGCACTAAGGGTTCCGTACCGTAGGTTTGTTGTATAGGAGCCCTCCTTAAATATTTTTTTTATTTTAATTTAATTATTTATTTTTAAAGTAACTATATAACTAAATATTCTGTGAATATTTTTAGCGTCTACCTTTTGGCAGCAGTGAAAATAATACTAGTAAGACATGTGAATTAATTCATATGGATACATGTGGCCCTATGAAAGAAACGGTCAATGGGTCAAAGTACTTTGTGATACTAAAGTATGACTACTCAAACTACAGAACCGTTTACTTTGCCAAATAAAATGGTGCGTAGAAGATTTTATACACAAGGCTGAAAATATTACAAGTAACGATGTTTAGAAGCGACAATGGGTAAGAATTTGTCAATAAGGAAGTTAAGGAAATGTTCTCAAAGCAAGGCATAATTCATCAAACTGTTGTTCCCGACACCTCGGAGCAAAACGGAAAAGCTCAAAGAGAAAACAGAACATTAGTTAAAGCGGCAAAAACAATGCTACATGCCAAAAATATTTTGAATTACAATAATAATAATAATAATAAAATTCTTTATTGCACCAATTTTGTGCATAGGCGAAGTTAATGCATTTAGGCATTTTCTACCAGTTAACCATTGGTAATGTATGTAATACATAAGGGATTATGCAGTGGTTGTTGTAATAGATCGTATTAGCTTCAATAATGATATTAGATTTAGTGATAAAAGATAGTATATAAGAATAATAACATAAAGTATAATATGTAAATGAGAAGGTGGATAAATTATATATAATTTTATACATAAACATACATATATGTATATATAATGCATATATATTTAGGCAAAGTACCTATGTATTTTGGATGTCGATATTGTATCGATGCAGTAAATGCTTTAAGCTCTCTTGTGACTTTGCATTACGAGTATTTACTGGTAAATTATTCCATAAAAGAACTGTTGTGACCGTAAAAGAATCCGAATAAAATGTCGTACTATGCGCAGGGGTGCTGAGGAATTTGAACGACAAACCGTATCTGTCGCTCTTGGGAACCCAAGAACTCAAATTGTTCCATTAAATAAGGAGGGGATAAAGGATTATTAAGAATGCCATAAATACATGTCAGAAGATGAGTTTTTCGGCGAAAACGGATATTGAGCCAATTTAACTGTGTACGATATTGGGAGACATGATCATACTTACGCAAGCCGAAAATATAACGGATGCATAAGTTGAGAAGGCGGTCGACTAAGTTAAGTAGTTCTTCAGTTATATCGGGATAGCATAAATCTGCATAGTCAATTATGGGAAGCAACAGGGAGTTAATTAGCGTAGCCTAAGCTGATTGAGTTAAAAAGTGTTTCATTCTTTTTAAGGAATGCATCGTCGAAAAGATTTTTTTACTTACCTCGGTGACATGATGTGACCAAGAAAGATCATTTGTCATTATAAGGCCTAGATTAACTCAGAAATATTCGCATCCTTATTATTCCGAGCCGTAAGTTAATATCGGCGAAGAATTTCTTAGTAACTACTGCTGCATAAACATCGGCATGTAAGCAGAAGCAGAGCTGCCTTCAAGCGTACTATGCATAAAATTCACGCAATCCATCCCAATCTGTCGACTTATAAGTAACGCCACACACGACGCCAATAATTTTGCCCAGACGCACTTTAGTCCAGAAGAAACTGTGGTTTTACAAGAGATTCTGCCTGGTACGAGAAAAGTCGCGGCCATTCTAGTGATCTCAATATGTTATTCAGTCTGGCATATGTTCGAGAAAAGTCGCGAAAGTGAGAATCTTGTCTCATTTCTATTTCCAATTAATCTCATTATTCTCAACAGAGGATCTGAACCAACGTTTGTTACCTCAAGATACCAAACCATTGTTGACAATCACACTGACAGGCTCAGCAGAGGAACTCATAACGGGGTGGCATGTCTCCTCAAATTTTTCGTGCGCGGACCAAAGAAGGATCTCCTACAGAGGACAATAATGGAGCCTAGAAGGAACCCTCGCAAAACCAATATAACAGAATTCAAGGCTGCGAAACGTAGCCAAGGCACAAATAACGCAAACACAGGGGAAATACAGACATGATCGAACAAAGAGTTGCAATAGTGACACAGTCCCTACTGGACTGCTATCATCAGTCATGCCCACTTTCCAAGCCAAAGGACCAAAACCATAACACTAATCGATGGTGGTGTCCGCAGCAAGATAGAGCAAGGTGAACCCTTAGAAGGCACTTTAATAGGGCCAAAATCTCAAAATCAAGAACAAGACTGGGAAACCTACAAGACAGCGTAACCCGAATACAATAAACACATCAGAATTTGTAAAAGGGAATGCTGGCGACGTTTCTGTAATACTATCGAATCTTAGAACGAAGCTGCAAGGGTAAGGATAATCCTTAGCCAACGAAAACCATATATAACATTTAACACTTGGTGCATTCATTGACATTGACGGTGCATTCAACAAAACGCTTTTTAAAAGCATCAACCGAGTTTTTATCAAACGCAAACGCTGTCATCTTTACTATGGAATCTAGTCGTAGATTACCTGATTGCCAAACTAAACGAATGCGGCTGTGGGCTCTGCTGCCGCCCTGTCCATACTTATCAGTGGCAGAGACGAGGGCTTACTAAATGACCCCATGAAAGTGGAAATTTGGTGCATTGAATACCAACACAAAAGAACAAATTATTTTTACTAACAGAATTAAAACCAGTAAAGCAATCGCCCCAAAAAAAATGGCACATGTCTGTCACTCTCAGCAGAGGTCAAATACCCAGGGGTATCCTAGACAGCAAGCTGAACTGGACCTACCACCTACAGAACAAACTAACTAAAGCTAGCATAATCTTTGGGCAGTGTAAAAGGCTGGTAGGCAAAAACTGGGGCCTTTTTTTATACCACTAAGGTGGCAAACCAGCTTACGGTCCACCTGATGGTAAGCGGTCACCGTAGCCAATGGACGCTTGCAACACTAGGGGTATTACTCACGCGTTGGCGACCCTTTAAAAATCTAATTTCTTTCTTGAAGAACCCCATACTCCAGTAGTCTTTAGAGAAAACCATGGCAGGGAGATCATTCCACAACCCAAGCGTTCGCGGGAGGAAGTTTCTCTGAAAATTGCTGCCGATGGTGATCGGTGCGATGGTAGAAAGTAGCCATGGGCATCATTTCGAAAAAATCCTCAGAACACATCCCATTGTACACGCGGTAGAACACACACAAGGAGGCAAAGTCTCTCCTCAGACTAAAGGGCTCGATACTGCAAGTCTCTTGGAGATGAAGAGGGAAGTGTTCTGGAATTGTGGGACCAGAGTGAACCTTGGGTGTTTTATGTGATCTATCTAAGCCATTCGATTGCATCCAACATGAAACTTTGTTGAGTTTAATTAGAACACTATGGTATTAAAAGTACTGCACTTAAACAATTAGCTCATAACTGGACAATACAATTTAAGTATTACGTAAGCAGATTTATTGCAATTACTTACTCCCCCATCCCCCTTGTCAGAAAGAGTAAGCAAAGCTCTTACTACCCACTCCCATGCCGACGTAAACATTTTTATTTTATTGTATTCTGTTTTTTCTTTTAATATAGAGAATACTTTAAATCCATTAGTTTTCCGTTTCACATAATATTCATTTTAACAAACTTTATTCCCACGGTATTTAAAATAGAGTAAGGTACAAATATTACAATCTTTAGTAATTAATAAAAAAATAATTTAGTATACATATTAATTGCAATTAACAGTCTTCAGTCCATGACACCCGAATCCATGATTCTAAGTTTTCGATGATATTGGATGTTTGATGCTGAGTGTTGTGTGCTGCTGGATCAACGGTATCACAAACATTAACTTGCTTTGCTTACAATACATCTAATCGTCCATCGCACCGAAACGACACAATAGATTGACGGAAGAAAATAGGACAAGTGTATGCGCGGTAATTTCGCAACTCGGTTCTAAGCGAGTACCTAAACGTATACGTTATTTGCGGGAATTCCCGGAAATGAGTTTCGTTTTCTATCATTAACCATGTGTGAGTTGCCATATGTGTAAAAAAAATTAGGGGCGTTTTGTTGGCAAGCATTACACGCATTGAATGCGCTCAATGCTGTCTATGCGCACATTCGATCGTCCTGTTCACCAAAAACGAATGCGCTATGACGTCACTTCCATACCGCATGCAACGTATTGGCTGCGTATGCTCGGGAGGTAAAGTAGTGTTAGAATATTGTGCTTTGTGTGATTAATTTGAATAAAAATAAATGTATTAAAAGTTGATCAATTGATAAAATACATGAATAATTATTGCTTATTTTCATTTATTAATTGAGTGAGAATGTGTAAAATCATATTGTATGTAGTTCTGCCATCGAGAACACTTTCATATAACTCTATGCATTTGAACGCGCCGATTGCCGCGCCGCTGCCGCCGCCGCCCCGCTCCCGCTGTCATCGTGTTTGAGGACTTATGAGCACCGGGTGCACATTCACAGACCGAAATTGCCTAGTGTGGTAGGAAGCCGCGAAGAGGCGCGTGAGTACAGGACATAACTCAGGAGCACACTGTTAAACTACAACTGCTGGTCTGGCATAACTCAGGAGCACACTGTTAAACTACAACTGCTGGTCTGGCATAACTCAGGAGCACACTGTTAAACTACAACTGCTGGTCTGGCCCACTCGACATATGAACGTCTAGAGAAAGCAACGCCCGCCGGCCCTGCCGCTGTGTTATGGAGATTTCCGGCATGGTCTTACCGCACTACAGTTTAGTAGGTGGTCCAGCGCCTTCGTCGGTCATATTCGAGTTTGAAGCAAAGAGACTGCCCAGTAGATCGTCTATCTCTTTAACACTATGGGCCAAGTCACCATCGGTCTTTCACAGTGGTGCTAACGACGAAAAGTTCCCTTCGGCAGCTTTAGCAAGCAACCAGAAAGCACAACTCCCAGAGAGATGGCTCGCAAGTCGCCCACCTATGTTGTCGATAAATTTGAATGTAGCTCTAGCTTGCTTTTTTACTGGACCTAGAGGCAGCATTTAATTTGCGTTTTAAATCTGAAATATTCGGATCCTTATTGTAACAAGCCGTGGTTCAAGCCCCATACGCAGCTTACTTTAGAATTTTAGCTTAGGCCGTTTTTTGAAGTGAAAACTTCTTAAGCGGCATTGCGCACTTTTTTAGTATGGAAAAAAATTATAAACCCGCGCAGGCTGATCGAAAATTCGTATGACGGAAACCATAATGCCACGCCATAAAAATTCGTGAGACGGAATCCATAATGCCACGCCTATTAAAATTTTGAAGTGAAAACGTTTTTAGCAGCGTTGTGCACTTTTTTGTGATGGTTAAAAAATGTAAAACTCTATAGGACGAATAAAAAGTAAGAGTAAATTGGGTTGATAAAAAGATGAAAGTGCGGATTACACATGTTAAAATGTTATATCCAGGTACCACCTGGATGTTTCCACTTCTGCCGGCACTCCCGGAGTGAAAACCGTTTTTTTTAACACCGCCAGCTACTTGCGGGTTAGGAATAAAACATTCATTGGATATTTTAAAGCACAAAAATATGAAAAAAAATTTTTTGCTTTTTCATATATTTACTAGGTCAGCACAAAAAAATCATATAAAAGAGGACACGATTCCCGGGAGGTACGTTCATTCGAATACGAACAGTCAGAGAGAAAACATCAAAATGGAGAAAAACGAATCAGAGCTGTCATCAAGTACCTCTGTTTGAAAAAATGTCTACCAAAGACATACACAGCGGCCTAGTGCAAACATTGGGGGACTCTGCTCCTCCATATTCCACAGTTGCGTGCTGGGCAAAGGAGTTTAAGCTGGGTAGAACATCCACAGAAGATTAAAATCGCGTGGGATCTTTGTGAACGAACTGCATATGCAAAAGGTCTCTGTGCGCAGGGTGCCGAGAATGTTAACCGACAAGCAAAAGAAAAAAGAACAAGTTGACATTTCGAGGGAGAATCTCGAAGAGTTCCAAGCGGATCAGGATTTTTTTGTCTTGTTTCGTGACCATGGACGAGACCTGGGACCTTATCGGTCTCGAGTAATTCGGACTCTGGAATTCGAGAAAAAAATGTACGCAAGTTTATTCAACGTGTTTCGAGAGGTAAGTCAGACTTCCATACATTTTTCTATCGAATTCCAGAATCCGAATAGCTCGAGACTATTCCCAATAAGGTCCCTGGATCCACCATTTTGATCCGGAAACCAAAAAGCAGTCAATGACTTGGAAACAAGCCTCTTCCTCGACGCCGAAGTAATTCAAGGTGTCAATTTCGGCAGGAAATATTATGGCACCCGTTTTATGGGACGCTGAAGGAATTTTTATGGTGGAATACTTGGAAAAGGGAGCCACTATTACGGGCTCTTACTACGCAGACCAAATGAGAAGATTGCAGGAGGCCATCAAGGAAAAAAGACGAGGCAAACTGCGATCTGGAGTGTGGTTTCACCAAGACAACGCACCGGCTCACAGAGCCGCCGTCGCGATGGCTGTCATATAAGAAACGGGATTCGAATTGCTTAAACACCCACCCTATTCGCCAGACCTGGCTCCCATTGATTTTTACCTCTTTCCTCGGCTCAAGGAATCCCTCCGAGGCAAAAAATTTTACGATACGATAGCGAGGTGATGACTGATGTAGAGGAGTTTTTGGAGGGTCAAGGCAACGTATTTGTTTAAAGGGAATTATGGGTTTAGAAAAAAGATGGACTAAATATATAGATTGCTAGGAGACTATACAGAGAATTTTTTTTTTTTTTTTTACTAAAAGTCCCTTATTTCGTATTGATTATCATTACTTTTGGATCAACCCTCGTATATTCAACAAGAGGCAGCGATGGCGGCCCTGAGATTGAGGCAGGCAGGCCTATGCAGCGGTAACACGGGAACCAAGCACACCAGCATCCTAGACGAGGTAACATCTGATCTTCCTTTATTGCACGCTCCTGTGACAGGATACCGAGAAGGTTTGTGTTGAACGAACCATACACTGCGACGAGCAAGAAGATTACAGATTATGAAAACAGAATTCTTTCGGAACGCGCTGTCCTGAGAGCTTTTGATGGTAACACAATCAACTTAGGACTACAACTCGAATGTCACCAAGCACTACAATATGTTGATTTGCATTCCTGCCGAATGAAAGGAGGTGATAATAAGTCATACTGAATCCAAATTTGTGAAAAAATAAATATGTTTTTTTTTCAATCCAAAATCTTATGTTTTACCAAAATTATTGTTATACTATTAATCAGCTGTGGCTACCTACCGATTCCGAGTAGTTATTTGCCAAGTTTTGTCCTGCCGCAAAAGCACTTTCTTTCACTCCCGCACTTGCTTTTTGTACCTTTTCTCTTTTCCGTCAATCAGTCTGCCACCGGACACGCGTAAGTAAATACTTATTGCTGTTAATTACTGATTGCTGTGTTTAATAATGACTTCTCAATAATCGAATCACGAACTTGTGTAAATGGTGCGTTTATAGGCCATTAATGGTGACAATTTGCGCGGTGCAGTAGATTTTTTTGTGGAGATGTTTCCAAATCGGCCAAGACCAACACGGGATACAATGCTGGCTGCAACCCAAACTCTGCGTGACCATCGTCAGTTTGAAGACTAGAGGTAGAAACAATTGTACGTGTGTTCATGTAATTTTGCACCAAGCAGGTAATCAATGAATGTTGGACGAGATAGGTAGGTATATCTATTTATTTAGTGTCATCAATATTTGCCAAAAATACTTAATTTTATAAAAAGCCACAAATTAATGTTTCTTGTTTAAATTTTATGAATAATAAGGTACCTACCTACAAGGAATTAGCTAGGATATTGTGGATAAACTAACAGCTAAATGTTTTAAATTTCTCGTCTGTGAAAATGAATAAACTAAACGTTACGCTTCTGTAAAATCTGGACAACTTTAAGAAAAAAATATTTTTGAAATAATTGAATATTTTAATACAATTCCTTATAATTAATATAATAATATTTAATTAATTACTACTGGGTTCTGAAAAATGGCGGGGATGCAAAACAGCATAGTAGAGGGGATTCGTTGGTTCTGGCGCACTTCCCCCCAACCTCAACCCCTTGCCTAAAAAAAAAGCTCACCAACTTTTTTCTGCTTTGTACGATTCGCGCTTGACCACTCTCAAAACATCGTTGGTTCTGGCGCACTACCCTTCAACCCCAACCCCTCGCCTAAAAACTTTTCTGCCCCCCGCACGACTCGCGCTTGACCACTCTCAAAACATCGTTGGTTCTGGCTCACTACCCTCCAACCCCAACCCCTCACCTAAAAACTTTTCTGCCCCGCACGACTCGCGCTTGACCACTCTCAAAACCACCCCTGTGTCTGGGGTGTGGCGACTCGCGCTTGACCACTCTCAAAACCACCCCTGTGTCTGGGGCCATGTCGACTCACGCAACCAACCCCTGTGTCTGGGGCTATGTCGACTCACGCTTGACCAAAACTACTGCGTGACGTCACAGTGGCTCCTGTGTATAACTTGTCTCTAGTTTTGTTATGTAATTACATCATTATCGTAATGGGTTATCATGTTTTTCCCCGTTCATAATAAAGTTATTCCTATTTAATTACAATGATGTTGGTGGTGACATTCCAAAAACTAGTCCCCCGAGGGTGTATCTCAAGATTTTAGGGGTGTGTCCACTCACGCTTTACAAAAACAACCTGGAGACGTGTCGGTTCACGCTTGATATGACTTGACATGTTATACCTACAGAAAATCTTCAATTCAAGTCGGTCGAAGTTTAAAGAGAAAAGCTGATAATAGTGTTAAAGATTTACAACTAGCATTGACGTCATCATGATGTGTCAAATATGTGATTTACAGGTTAAGCAAAGATTCTATGCTCAGCACTTACGATCTAAGAAACACAAATAGAAATGTCTTATTCTTAATCATAATTTACTTTATGTGTCTGTTATATCACTCGTGAAGTATTTATAGCATCAATTGAAGAATCAATACTATTTTGTTGGTTCCGGCTCACTACCCTCCAACCCCAACCCCCCGCCTAAAAACTTTTCTGCCCCGCACCGCGCTTGACCACTCTCAAAACCACCCCTGTGTCTGGGGTGTGGCGACTCGCGCTTGACCACTCTCAAAACATCGTTGGTTCTGGCTCACTACCCTCCAACCCCAACCCCACACCTAAAAACTTTTCTGCCCCGCACGACTCGCGCTTGACCACTCTCAAAACCACCCCTGTGTCTGGGGTGTGGCGACTCGCGCTTGACCACTCTCAAAACCACCCCTGTGTCTGGGGTGTGGCGACTCGCGCTTGACCACTCTCAAAACATCGTTGGTTCTGGCTCACTACCCTCCAACCCCCAACCCCCCGCCTAAAAACTTTTCTGCCCCGCACCGCGCTTGACCACTCTCAAAACCACCCCTGTGTCTGGGGTGTGGCGACTCGCGCTTGACCACTCTCAAAACATCGTTGGTTCTGGCTCACTACCCTCCAACCCCAACCCCTCACCTAAAAACTTTTCTGCCCCGCACGACTCGCGCTTGACCACTCTCAAAACCACCCCTGTGTCTGGGGTGTGGCGACTCGCGCTTGACCACTCTCAAAACCACCCCTGTGTCTGGGGTGTGGCGACTCGCGCTTGACCACTCTCAAAACATCGTTGGTTCTGGCTCACTACCCTCCAACCCCAACCCCTCACCTAAAAACTTTTCTGCCCCGCACGACTCGCGCTTGACCACTCTCAAAACCACCCCTGTGTCTGGGGTGTGGCGACTCGCGCTTGACCACTCTCAAAACCACCCCTGTGTCTGGGGCCATGTCGACTCACGCAACCAACCCCTGTGTCTGGGGCTATGTCGACTCACGCTTGACCAAAACTACTGCGTGACGTCACAGTGGCTCCTGTGTATAACTTGTCTCTAGTTTTGTTATGTAATTACATCATTATCGTAATGGGTTATCATGTTTTTCCCCGTTCATAATAAAGTTATTCCTATTTAATTACAATGATGTTGGTGGTGACATTCCAAAAACTAGTCCCCCGAGGGTGTATCTCAAGATTTTAGGGGTGTGTCCACTCACGCTTTACAAAAACAACCTGGAGACGTGTCGGTTCACGCTTGATATGACTTGACATGTTATACCTACAGAAAATCTTCAATTCAAGTCGGTCGAAGTTTAAAGAGAAAAGCTGATAATAGTGTTAAAGATTTACAACTAGCATTGACGTCATCATGATGTGTCAAATATGTGATTTACAGGTTAAGCAAAGATTCTATGCTCAGCACTTACGATCTAAGAAACACAAATAGAAATGTCTTATTCTTAATCATAATTTACTTTATGTGTCTGTTATATCACTCGTGAAGTATTTATAGCATCAATTGAAGAATCAATACTATTTTGTTGGTTCCGGCTCACTACCCTCCAACCCCAACCCCCCGCCTAAAAACTTTTCTGCCCCGCACCGCGCTTGACCACTCTCAAAACCACCCCTGTGTCTGGGGTGTGGCGACTCGCGCTTGACCACTCTCAAAACATCGTTGGTTCTGGCTCACTACCCTCCAACCCCAACCCCACACCTAAAAACTTTTCTGCCCCGCACGACTCGCGCTTGACCACTCTCAAAACCACCCCTGTGTCTGGGGTGTGGCGACTCGCGCTTGACCACTCTCAAAACCACCCCTGTGTCTGGGGTGTGGCGACTCGCGCTTGACCACTCTCAAAACATCGTTGGTTCTGGCTCACTACCCTCCAACCCCCAACCCCCCGCCTAAAAACTTTTCTGCCCCGCACCGCGCTTGACCACTCTCAAAACCACCCCTGTGTCTGGGGTGTGGCGACTCGCGCTTGACCACTCTCAAAACATCGTTGGTTCTGGCTCACTACCCTCCAACCCCAACCCCTCACCTAAAAACTTTTCTGCCCCGCACGACTCGCGCTTGACCACTCTCAAAACCACCCCTGTGTCTGGGGTGTGGCGACTCGCGCTTGACCACTCTCAAAACCACCCCTGTGTCTGGGGTGTGGCGACTCGCGCTTGACCACTCTCAAAACATCGTTGGTTCTGGCTCACTACCCTCCAACCCCAACCCCTCACCTAAAAACTTTTCTGCCCCGCACGACTCGCGCTTGACCACTCTCAAAACCACCCCTGTGTCTGGGGTGTGGCGACTCGCGCTTGACCACTCTCAAAACCACCCCTGTGTCTGGGGCCATGTCGACTCACGCAACCAACCCCTGTGTCTGGGGCTATGTCGACTCACGCTTGACCAAAACTACTGCGTGACGTCACAGTGGCTCCTGTGTATAACTTGTCTCTAGTTTTGTTATGTAATTACATCATTATCGTAATGGGTTATCATGTTTTTCCCCGTTCATAATAAAGTTATTCCTATTTAATTACAATGATGTTGGTGGTGACATTCCAAAAACTAGTCCCCCGAGGGTGTATCTCAAGATTTTAGGGGTGTGTCCACTCACGCTTTACAAAAACAACCTGGAGACGTGTCGGTTCACGCTTGATATGACTTGACATGTTATACCTACAGAAAATCTTCAATTCAAGTCGGTCGAAGTTTAAAGAGAAAAGCTGATAATAGTGTTAAAGATTTACAACTAGCATTGACGTCATCATGATGTGTCAAATATGTGATTTACAGGTTAAGCAAAGATTCTATGCTCAGCACTTACGATCTAAGAAACACAAATAGAAATGTCTTATTCTTAATCATAATTTACTTTATGTGTCTGTTATATCACTCGTGAAGTATTTATAGCATCAATTGAAGAATCAATACTATTTTGTTGGTTCCGGCTCACTACCCTCCAACCCCAACCCCCCGCCTAAAAACTTTTCTGCCCCGCACCGCGCTTGACCACTCTCAAAACCACCCCTGTGTCTGGGGTGTGGCGACTCGCGCTTGACCACTCTCAAAACATCGTTGGTTCTGGCTCACTACCCTCCAACCCCAACCCCACACCTAAAAACTTTTCTGCCCCGCACGACTCGCGCTTGACCACTCTCAAAACCACCCCTGTGTCTGGGGTGTGGCGACTCGCGCTTGACCACTCTCAAAACCACCCCTGTGTCTGGGGTGTGGCGACTCGCGCTTGACCACTCTCAAAACCACCCCTGTGTCTGGGGTGTGGCGACTCGCGCTTGACCACTCTCAAAACATCGTTGGTTCTGGCTCACTACCCTCCAACCCCAACCCCTCACCTAAAAACTTTTCTGCCCCGCACGACTCGCGCTTGACCACTCTCAAAACCACCCCTGTGTCTGGGGTGTGGCGACTCGCGCTTGACCACTCTCAAAACCACCCCTGTGTCTGGGGTGTGGCGACTCGCGCTTGACCACTCTCAAAACATCGTTGGTTCTGGCTCACTACCCTCCAACCCCAACCCCTCACCTAAAAACTTTTCTGCCCCGCACGACTCGCGCTTGACCACTCTCAAAACCACCCCTGTGTCTGGGGTGTGGCGACTCGCGCTTGACCACTCTCAAAACCACCCCTGTGTCTGGGGCTATGTCGACTCACGCAACCAACCCCCGTGTCTGGGGCTATGTCGACTCACGCTTGACCAAAACTACTGCGTGACGTCACAGTGGCTCCTGTGTATAACTTGTCTCTAGTTTTGTTATGTAATTACATCATTATCGTAATGGGTTATCATGTTTTTCCCCGTTCATAATAAAGTTATTCCTATTTAATTACATTGATGTTGGTGGTGACATTCCAAAAACTAGTCCCCCGAGGGTGTATCTCAAGATTTTAGGGGTGTGTCCACTCACGCTTTACAAAAACAACCTGGAGACGTGTCGGTTCACGCTTGATATGACTTGACATGTTATACCTACAGAAAATCTTCAATTCAAGTCGGTCGAAGTTTAAAGAGAAAAGCTGATAATAGTGTTAAAGATTTACAACTAGCATTGACGTCATCATGATGTGTCAAAATATGTGATTTACAGGTTAAGCAAAGATTCTATGCTCAGCACTTACGATCTAAGAAACACAAATAGAAATGTCTTATTCTTAATCATAATTTACTTTATGTGTCTGTTATATCACTCGTGAAGTATTTATAGCATCAATTGAAGAATCAATACTATTTTATTATTCATGCAGATTTTGATCAGGAAACAAAAGATTTAAAAAATTCTTTTGAATTTTTAAATTTGACTATTAGGAATTGGATAAAAAATGGTGAATTAGAAAATTATTCAGAACCTTTAAGTGATGACATTAAAAATAAAATGTGTTATGACACATAGTGATTTAGAAAAAAAAGAAAATGTAGACCTTAAAAAAAAAAAAACAGTTTTTAGAAATGCATGTTAATAAGTTTAATCCCTTAAGGGGATCTTCGTATATTCGTAAAAAAGAACGATCAACAATGTTTTAAGAGGACTATATCCTGCAAATACACATTCCGATAGGGTATCATCATACTTGAGGCATTAAAATAAACTAACGTTTAATAATATTCAGTTCCCAATCAAATTATCTGATATACCCAAGGTAGAAAAACAAAATGACATTAGCATTAATATGTTTGAATTAGAGTTTAACAAAGAAAAAAAAACTTTACAAAATGTTCTAATTAATTACAAATTAACTTATTATTTTTAAACAACGGTTGAAATGGTCATTATTGTATTTATCACGCTTGGTAAATAAACAAATAACAAATTGAAATGACACTATTCATATCTGGGCCGGTTGCCGTAACTATTTTTAATCAAAAGTTAATTTAATTAATCACCAGAAACATGAATGTGCTCAAATTTTTACTGAATAACTAGGAATTCATAAAAAAGAAAAATATTGGTTTAATAGGGAAACAAATAATGATGAAATCTATTTTGATAAATTTCAAAGAATATTAAAATTACATTTTATAATATATGCAGACTTTGTAGCTCATTTAAAACCCTCCTATTGTCACCTATTGTGTCCCTGATCCATCGAAGTCATATACGTAAACAATACATGAACATGTAGTTTGTTCTTATGGATAATATATAAAATGTTCATATGATGATAAACTGTCTATATACAGAACATACTCAGAGCCTAATTGTACAAAAATGTTTATGGAAAGCATTAACAAAGATATTAGCAATATACATAGGATAAATTGTTTTCAAAAATGTCCACTTTCTTTAACTAATGAAGAGAAGGAATCTATAAGAAAATCGCAATTATGTTATATTAGGTGATGAAATCACAGTAGACTATGACTGGAATACTAGTAATTTTAGAGGTGTTAGTCACGAATTATTTAGTAGCACAAAGTATCGTGTTCCATTTTTCATTCCTATTCTATTTCACAAACTAAACAATTATGATGCTCATTTTATTGTTCATGCTTTGAATTTTAAAGATTAAGAAATAAAAATAATTCCGCAAAATAAGTAAAAATATAATTCATTCTCATGTAAACCTAATATGTCGTATAGTTCATTTGCGGTTTTTAGATTATTTTTAATTTATGATCTACTAGAGTTTAGATATATAGAATATTATATAAAGACCAATTTGCAGAATTAAGAAATCAATTACAAACGAATTTTAATAAACTTATTAGGAAAGGTGTTTTTCTTCATGAATTTGTTAATTCTTATGAGTCCTTAAAAATTACATCTCTTCCAAATCAAGACGCTTTCTTTAACTCTTTAATACCAGTGTATCAAATTATAATTATAAACATGCTCAAAACGATGTCAGCCCAATTTAAATGTAAAATATGTTGGAATATTCCAATCTATATTTAAGAACTTATGTAATGCTACTCACTGATATTTCTGATAACTTTAGAATTTTTATATCTAATGTGATATAATTGTAATTATTTATTTTCTTCTTTTTACACTAAGCTGTACACCTATCTATAATATATTTTTGCCACGGAAAATGAGCTCTATTTTAAAATTAACCTGTAACCTTAAGTACCCTGAACATTTACATGATCTTAATTCAGATTTACCTTTATGCCCTGAAAAACATTGTAAACGATTACACTAAAGATAAGAAATTAGTATCAAAGTTTTATAATAAAACTAAAATATAATTTACTATAGAAATCTCAAACAATGTTTACAACTTACTATGAAGTTAATTAGGGTTCATAGAGTTTTACAGTTTAAGCATAGTCCTTAGTTAAAATATATATAGATTTAAATACACAAGTAAGAACTACAGCTAAAAGTGACTGAAAAAGATTTTTATAAATAATACATTCTTTGGTAAAATATGGAAAATGTTGAAAAACGTGTATTTGTGAAAAAAAGATATTTATTTGGAGAATTATAAGTCGTGTCTATGTATCACAAATGTAAATAGTTCACGTGCAGAATTCGAAGTGTGAAACATACTATTTTACACAAAAAATTAAAAAAAATTTGCTGTAGACTTTTAGTTCTCCAAATAAATCTCTTTTTTTGTCACACTTTTCTTGAAAACTTTAGATTCGGCAATTACTTTAAAGATTGAGAAATAAAAATAATTCCGCAAAATAAGTAAAAATATATTTCATTCTCAAATAAACCTAATATGTCGTATAGTTCATTTGCGGTTTTTAGATTATTTTTAATTTATGATCTACTAGAGTTTAGATATATAGAATATTATATAAGAACAAACTACATGTTCATGTATTCAAAGTCAAAGTCAAAATGGTTTATTCAAATAAGGATTTTACAATCACTTTTGAATCGTCAAAGTTATAAAATATTATTTTTTGAACCCTCCCACCTTCCCGCCGGTTCACAATGTTGTTGATTTCTACCGAGAAGAATCCGGCAAGAAACTCGATAGTTACTCTTTTAAAAACACTTAAATAAACTAAAATACAATTAATGTTTTAAATAAAAGATTTTTAGTCGTACAATTTTATGATACCTATGCATCCTGTAATTGAGCATCATCAGTCCCAAGGATTTTTATCATTAACATAGTCTGAAATATTGTAATATGCCTTTTTACAAAGTACCTGCTTGATAAAAGATTTAAATTTACTTATTGATAGATTTTGAATTTTATTGGGAACTTTGTTGTAAAAGTGTATACATTGCCCCATAAAAGAGTTACTTATTTTGTGTAGACGTGTATCATGCACCAACAGCTTATTTTTACTTCTAGTATTTACTTTGTGAACGCCACTTTTCTTGCTGAAACTATTGATATTTTTATGTACATATAAAAGATTTTCATAAATGTACTGCGACGCTAAAGTTAAAATTTTTACTTCCCTAAACCTATCCCTCAGAGATATCCTAGATCCTAATTTATAAATAGCACGAATTGCCCTTTTTTGTAACAAAAATATTGTATTTACATCAGCAGCGCTACCCCACAATAGGATACCATATGTCATTAAACTATGGAAATAGCTAAAATATACTATTTTTGCAGTGTCGACATCGGTCAATTGTCTTATTTTCTTGATCGCATACACAGCAGAGCTAAGTTTTTTGGCTAGGTTATGAATATGAGGACCCCATTGAAGTTTGGAGTCCAGCGTTATGCCAAGAAAGACTGTTGAATAAACAAGTTCTAATTGCTCGCCATTAATATTAATACATGTCTGTCTCTGACTAACATTTGGTAATGTAAATTTAACACATTTGGTTTTTTTTTCATTAAGTAACAAATCATTAGCGTTAAACCAATTTACAATTTTAGAAAGGGCATCATTTAATTCATTATAACATGTCTGTCGTCTCTTAACTTTAAAAAGCAAAGAGGTGTCATCAGCAAATAAGACAATGTCATGGTTTTTTACATTATATGGGAGATCGTTAATGTAAATAAGAAATAGAAAAGGACCTAAAATTGAGCCCTATTGTTTACGTATATGACTTCGATGGATCAGGGACACAATAGGTGACAATAGGAGGGTTTTAAATGAGCTACAAAGTCTGCATATATTATAAAATGTAATTTTAATATTCTTTGAAATTTATCAAAATAGATTTCATCATTATTTGTTTCCCTATTAAACCAATATTTTTCTTTTTTATGAATTCCTAGTTATTCAGTAAAAATTTGAGCACATTCATGTTTCTGGTGATTAATTAAATTAACTTTTGATTAAAAATAGTTACGGCAACCGGCCCAGATATGAATAGTGTCATTTCAATTTGTTATTTGTTTATTTACCAAGCGTGATAAATACAATAATGACCATTTCAACCGTTGTTTAAAAATAATAAGTTAATTTGTAATTAATTAGAACATTTTGTAAAGTTTTTTTTTCTTTGTTAAACTCTAATTCAAACATATTAATGCTAATGTCATTTTGTTTTTCTACCTTGGGTATATCAGATAATTTGATTGGGAACTGAATATTATTAAACGTTAGTTTATTTTAATGCCTCAAGTATGATGATACCCTATCGGAATGTGTATTTGCAGGATATAGTCCTCTTAAAACATTGTTGATCGTTCTTTTTTACGAATATACGAAGATCCCCGTAAGGGATTAAACTTATTAACATGCATTTCTAAAAACTGTTTTTTTTAAGGTCTACATTTTCTTTTTTTTCTAAATCACTATGTGTCATTACACATTTTATTTTTAATGTCATCACTTAAAGGTTCTGAATAATTTTCTAATTCACCATTTTTTATCCAATTCCTAATAGTCAAATTTAAAAATTCAAAAGAATTTTTTAAATCTTTTGTTTCCTGATCAAAATCTGCATGAATAATAAAATAGTTTTGATTCTTCAATTGATGCTATAAATACTTCACGAGTGATATAACAGACACATAAAGTAAATTATGATTAAGAATAAGACATTTCTATTTGTGTTTCTTAGATCGTAAGTGCTGAGCATAGAATCTTTGCTTAACCTGTAAATCACATATTTTGACACATCATGATGACGTCAATGCTAGTTGTAAATCTTTAACACTATTATCAGCTTTTCTCTTTAAACTTCGACCGACTTGAATTGAAGATTTTCTGTAGGTATAACATGTCAAGTCATATCAAGCGTGAACCGACACGTCTCCAGGTTGTTTTTGTAAAGCGTGAGTGGACACACCCCTAAAATCTTGAGATACACCCTCGGGGGACTAGTTTTGGAATGTCACCACCAACATCAATGTAATTAAATAGGAATAACTTTATTATGAACGGGGAAAAACATGATAACCCATTACGATAATGATGTAATTACATAACAAAACTAGAGACAAGTTATACACAGGAGCCACTGTGACGTCACGCAGTAGTTTTGGTCAAGCGTGAGTCGACATAGCCCCAGACACAGGGGTTGGTTGCGTGAGTCGACATAGCCCCAGACACAGGGGTGGTTTTGAGAGTGGTCAAGCGCGAGTCGCCACACCCCAGACACAGGGGTGGTTTTGAGAGTGGTCAAGCGCGAGTCGTGCGGGGCAGAAAAGTTCTTAGGTGAGGGGTTGGGGTTGGAGGGTAGTGAGCCAGAACCAACGATGTTTTGAGAGTGGTCAAGCGCGAGTCGCCACACCCCAGACACAGGGGTGGTTTTGAGAGTGGTCAAGCGCGAGTCGCCACACCCCAGACACAGGGGTGGTTTTGAGAGTGGTCAAGCGCGAGTCGTGCGGGGCAGAAAAGTTTTTAGGTGAGGGGTTGGGGTTGGAGGGTAGTGAGCCAGAACCAACGATGTTTTGAGAGTGGTCAAGCGCGAGTCGCCACACCCCAGACACAGGGGTGGTTTTGAGAGTGGTCAAGCGCGGTGCGGGGCAGAAAAGTTTTTAGGCGGGGGGTTGAGGGTTGGAGGATAGTGAGCCAGAACCAACGATGTTTTGAGAGTGGTCAAGCGCGAGTCGCCACACCCCAGACACAGGGGTGGTTTTGAGAGTGGTCAAGCGCGAGTCGTGCGGGGCAGAAAAGTTTTTAGGTGTGGGGTTGGGGTTGGAGGGTAGTGAGCCAGAACCAACGATGTTTTGAGAGTGGTCAAGCGCGAGTCGCCACACTCCAGACACAGGGGTGGTTTTGAGAGTGGTCAAGCGCGAGTCGTGCGGGGCAGAAAAGTTTTTAGGTGAGGGGTTGGGGTTGGAGGGTAGTGAGCCAGAACCAACGATGTTTTGAGAGTGGTCAAGCGCGAGTCGCCACACCCCAGACACAGGGGTGGTTTTGAGAGTGGTCAAGCGCGAGTCGCCACACCCCAGACACAGGGGTGGTTTTGAGAGTGGTCAAGCGCGAGTCGTGCGGGGCAGAAAAGTTTTTAGGTGAGGGGTTGGGGTTGGAGGGTAGTGAGCCAGAACCAACGATGTTTTGAGAGTGGTCAAGCGCGAGTCGCCACACCCCAGACACAGGGGTGGTTTTGAGAGTGGTCAAGCGCGGTGCGGGGCAGAAAAGTTTTTAGGCGGGGGGTTGGGGGTTGGAGGGTAGTGAGCCAGAACCAACGATGTTTTGAGAGTGGTCAAGCGCGAGTCGCCACACCCCAGACACAGGGGTGGTTTTGAGAGTGGTCAAGCGCGAGTCGTGCGGGGCAGAAAAGTTTTTAGGTGTGGGGTTGGGGTTGGAGGGTAGTGAGCCAGAACCAACGATGTTTTGAGAGTGGTCAAGCGCGAGTCGCCACACCCCAGACACAGGGGTGGTTTTGAGAGTGGTCAAGCGCGGTGCGGGGCAGAAAAGTTTTTAGGCGGGGGGTTGGGGTTGGAGGGTAGTGAGCCGGAACCAACGATGTTTTGAGAGTGGTCAAGCGCGAGTCGTACAAAGCAGAAAAATTGGTGAGCTTGGTTGAGGTTGGGGGGAAGTGCGCCAGAACCAACGAATCCCCTCTACTCAGCATTCTGTATATTAGTAACACTGTGACAGTTGGATGGATAAAGGGCCACAGTGGATCATTCTCAAACAACCTTTTTGTTTTCTTAAAGATGACTTTTAAACAGCACTTCTGATTCTTCAGTTTAATTATTAATTTTATAAACTAAACCACCGGTTCGGAAGAACCGGCAAAAATCTCAGAAGCTAATCTTTTATATTTTTTTAACTGTATATTAAAATACAATATAGCCTTACACTGGGTAATAACATAATATACAATGTTTTAATTTAAAAATATTACAAATGTACCAAGACCAATACAAATTAATTAAGTTCTAATTCTTTCAAGCATTTATATCATTAATATATTCATCAACTTTGTAATAGCTTTTTTTTCATTGAACTATCTTTGATACACATTTTTAATTCATTTAGAGGTAAATTAACCGCGTTTTCTAAAATTTAATTGTAAATGGCTTACTTAATATACTTTGTATTGCAAAAGAGATGTGTACCTTCTAATGACGACATTTCGGAACTTCAAACTTAATTAGCCGCCCGAACAAATAAAGCGGGGCATAGCGACTAATTGCTCGAATGAGCGGCCCGAACTGGGGAAGTACCTCCGCCTTACAGAAAACCGCGGCCAAAATAACACTAACATTGAGTAGTGTTGTGTTACTGGCGGTGAGTAAGGTTGCCAGAGCTCTTCTAGGATTCGCTGCGCGGACAACGGACGACCGGCGGTGCTTGTTGCTGTGATTGCTCGGCGTAGACGCGGCGTGCTGTGTAAAGACTCTGAAGTGGTAGTCGTGCCGGAGAAGGAGACCGGAGTGGACCCGGCTAATACAACAGAGGGGGATCAGGGGCCCTTCCGCCCGCCGTGCCAGCAACCGTATTATCTGTACAGAGCTTTGGCAGTTCTAGTACCGCACCTTTTATCCTCTAAGCTGTCTGTGCAGTGAATTCTCTTATTTAGTCTGTAATTAAAAAAAAATGGCAAGAAAATTAAGGAAAAGAGTTTTTTCAGCGGCCATATTTAAGGTGGACTTTTGTAACGTCAGGGGTATTCACGCAAATCTTAACGCAGTCCACCTCCATCTGGAGACTGCACAGCCGACCATTCTTTTCCTAGCGGAGACGCAAATATCCTGCCCGGCCGATACAACATACCTTCATTATCCCGGCTACAAACTCGAGCACAATTTTGTGATTCGTGCCGCTGTATGTATGTTCGTCCGGGAGGATATCTGCTGTCGCCGCCTTCATAGCCTTGAAAACAGGGACCTGTCGATATTGTGGGTGCGCGTAGATCACGGCGGCCACACTCGTATCTATGCGTGCCTATACAGGTCTCATAGAGGTGACACGGACGTAGCTCGACTCTTTACGCACCTGAGTTTGACGACTGACAAAGTTCTAGAGCAGTATCCCACAGCAGAACTAGTTATTTTGGGAGACTTCAACGCCCATCATCGTGATAGGTTCAGTTCTCGAACCAATAACTACGCAGGGATATCTGCTCATGAATTTGCTCTGACCTATGGATTCTCTCAGATGGTACTTTCTCCAACGAGAATACCAGATATAGAGGACCATACAGGCTTCTTACTGGACCTTCTGCTGACTACATGTCCGGACGGATATTCCGTTTCAGTGGGTGCGCCTTTAGGCTCCTCGGACCAGTGTCTAGTTCGGACTCAAGTGTCATGCACACAACCCGATCCATCTGGGCCAACTAATTGGCGTCGTGTGTAGCATTATAAGTCGGCAGACTGGGATGGATTGCGATAATTTAATGCATCGTACCGGTGGAGGCAGATCTGCTTTAGGTCAGAAGATCCTGACGTCTGCGCAGTTGCAGTCACTGAGACAATCCTCGCTGTTATGGAATGCTACATTCCTAACCCGCGAGTAGCTGCCAGCATCAAAAAACGACCGTGGTTTAATAGGTTTTGCAAGGAAGCTAAAATTCTTAAGCAAACTGCATATGAGGCTTGGACCACGGCTCGTAATAATAAGGATCCGAATATTTCTGCATCGAGATTCAGTAAGAAAGCAACCAGCCAGAGCAAAATTCTAATTCATCGGCAGAATAGGAGGACGACTTGCGATCTATCCTTCTGGAAGTCGTGCTTTCTGGTCGCTTGCCAAAGCTGCCGAAGGGAACTTCTGCCAGTCGTCGTTACCACCACTGCGAAAAACCGATGGTGACTTGGCCCATAGTGCTAAAGAGAAAGCCACTGTACTGGGCAGTCTCTTTGCCTCGAACTCGAATATGAACGATGAAGGCGCTGTACCACCTACTATACCGTGGTGCGGTAAGACCATGCCAGAAATCTCCATAACACAGCGGGAGGTCCGGCGGGCGTTGCTTTCTCTAGACGTTCATAAGCCGAGTGGGCCAGACGTTATACCAGCAGTGGTGCTTAAGCAGTGTTCTCCTGAGTTATGTCCTGTACTCACGCGTCTCTTCGCGCTTTCCTACCACACTAGGCAATATCCGTCTTCATGGAAGACTGCGAATGTGCACCCGGTGCCCAAAAAGGGCGATAGATCCATCCAATTACAAGCCTATCGCTATTACCTTTCTCCTCTCTAAGGTGATGGAGAGTGTGATCAACACACAGCTTCTAAGATACCTAGAAGTACACGATCTGGTCAGTGACCGTCAATATGGCTTTCGCCACGGTCGCTCGACTGGTGACCTTCTAGTGTATCTCACACACCGATGGGCACTAGCCGTTGAGAGTCAGGGAGAGGCATTGGCATGTAGCCTGGACATAGCGAAGGCGTTCGATCGGGTCTGGCACCGGGGTTTTCTATCGAAGCTGCCATCTCACGGAGAGCCCGAGGGTTTGAGCAAATGGGTGGCTAGCTTTTTGTCCGGCAGACGCATAAGTTCTTATGTAGATGACGGTAGTTGTTCTGATATAAATATTAATGCTGGTGTCCCGCAAGGCTCTGTGCTGTCTCCTACGCTGTTTCTACTGCATATTAATGACATGTTGGACATCAACAACATGCATTGCTATGCAGATGACAGTACTGGACACGCTTATTACACGAGTCGTGCAAACATCCCTCGTTCCGTTGTGGATGAAAATCGCGTGAAACTTGTGTCTCAAATCGAGACCACACTGCACAAGGTCTCTGACTGGGGACGGGTAAACTTGGTCCGATTCACGTCGGGGTGAAGGCTGCTACTTTAGAAGTCGCAAGTTCGGCCCCATATGGAGTACTGCTGCCATCTCTGGGCGGGTAACCCGGATACCAGCTTGGCCCTTTTGATTCGGTTCAACGACAGGCTGTGAGAATTGTCGACGATCCCAAACTCACTTGCCGTATCGAACCCTTAAGTCTGGGGAGAGACTTTGCCTCCCTGTGTATGTTCTACTGCTTGTACAATGTGATGTGATCTGAGGAATTGTTCGAAATGATGCCCACGGCTACTTTCTACCATCGCACCGCAAATATTCATATTCATTCACACACTCTAGAACCGAAATGGTCGCGTTCAGTGCGGTTTCAGAGAAATTTCCTCCCGCGAAAGCTGGGGTTGTGGAATGGGCTCCCTGCCATGGTTTTCTCTGAGGTCTACAGTATGGGGTTCTTCAAGAAAGAAGTTATTGGATTTTTGAAGGTTCTGCAACACGCGATTAATACCTCTGGTGTTACAAGCGTCCATAGGTCACGGTGACCGCTTACCATCAGGCGGACCGTGTGCTTGTTTGCCACCTTATTGGTATTACTTATTCTTTGTATTAACACTGTGTAGGTGTAGGTAATACTATTTTTAGCAAATATATGATTGTTTTTGCGTACATCCTAATATCATAAATGTGAAAGTTTGTATGTATGGATGTTTGTTACTCAATTACGCTTAAACCACGGAACGGATCGCGATGAAACTTGGCATACATATAAGTTAGGTCCTGGAATAGCATAAAGGCTTTTTTGTCCTGAAAAATTCAAAAGTTCCAGCGAGAATAACTATAACAGAGTTTAACAAACAAGTTTAACAAAAGCTATAGCTTGCTATAGCATACTTGATTAATATTCCTAATTAAGGAGTTGCATGAGCAGCTGAACTAAGTATCCCTGCAAGAACTGAGATGTGAGGGTTCTACTGCAGCCAAAAACCTAGAAACACTGTTAAGTCTAATTGTTCTATTTCTAAAGTAAGTTATTTGCCGTAAACCACTGAAGAACCTGAGAAAGTGCACTACTTACGTCGTCAAAATTGTGAGGTGTATTTAAGTCGTTATTTGGCATGTTAACGTTCTCAAAATTGCGATATAATATATATAACTTGCTTGTTGGTATATAGCTAATTTGAACTGACTCCAATTAAACACAGGAAATGTTATTATGTTTTGTATAATGTTCACATAAGAAATTTTATACACAGATTAACAAAAGCAGTTATTATAAGTTTATATATACACGAATCACAAAACCAACTTTCAAAGAACGAGCCGGTGGTTATGAAACGGATTTAACATGGAAATATGTACATAAAATCAACAGATATAATTATTAAGAATTAAATCGGAGACTTTTCTAATACAACTGACACTCTTAGTATTGCGTTCTCCGGACAACCGCTCACGCATAGATATTCTATTGACTTCACGTGTAGAAGTTGTTACCAAAGATTTATGTAAATAATGATTGATAATAATCTAAAGTAGTACGCAACACCACCTTTAGACTCAACCCTACAACATCAAAATGAAAAAACGGTAGAGCCTCTATATTGGCAAAGAGTCCCATCAATAAGAAAAGCTAAAAGAAAAAAAAAATTTAATACACCCTCACCTGATAAGATCGAAACATCCAACAGCTTCAGTGGACTGACAGTTGACCTGACAGAAGATAGTCAAGAACAACACAAAAAGGCTAATAATAAACAAACCCCCAATCATTCTCTAAGGAATTGAAGATATGCACAAGCTAAGCGAACCGTTAGAAACTGCTACAGAGAGATACAACTTCACATACAAGATTATAAGTAGAAGCCAACTTAAATTAGTAACCAGTGACATTGATGTGTACAAAAAGTGATAACCGTCATACGTGAACATGGATTAATTGGACACACCTTCAATCGCAAAGACAACAGATGCTACAGAATATTGATACGCAACCTACACCATACAACTCCTACTAGTGTAACAAAACAGGCCTTGGAAGAAACCCAATAACGCAATACAGTTACTGGTGAAATTATAAATGCAATATTTGTAGAAGACAAAAAGCCTACGTCAATCTTTTTTGTAAACTTATTACCGAGTCCGAAAAATAAGGCTGTAAAGGATCTGAAAGTTATATACAACCAGACTATCATTATAGAAGATCCGAAAAAAAGAAACACCGTAGCTCAGTATCCAAGATGACAGCAATATGGACATACAAAAAATTATTGCATGAAACCATACCGTTGTGTTAAATGTTCTGAAGCTCACAAAATCTCAGAATGTCCTGCTACGTGCGCCCTACGCTTAGGTCCCCATCCGGCTAACTACAAGGGCTGCGAAGTCTACAAAGAAATTCTTTCTCTAAGCCAAGAAAAAAAGCAGAGCGTGTCCCACAAGAGGAGGAAAAGAATATAATAGTAAATGTAGACATCTCACCAGGGACAGAATTCAACAAATAAAACAGGACATACATCATACGCTAAAATCTTAAACACCAAGCTTCCACAAGAAGAAGAAAGAAGAAGAAGAAAGAAGAAGATCAAAAAGACCTACAACCAGATTCAAACAAAGTATTAGAGCAAATGTTCATCAAACAAAGTGAAAAAATAGATCTAGTCTTACAATAAATAAGCACACTGCTACAGCTCATCACAACACTGATCTCGAATCTGCAGAGATAGGAACACTCAAAATCGTCACCTGGAACACTAATGGACTATCACTCAACAAAGATGAAGTTGAAACTCTACTTTACCTGCATGACTTTGATAGAAATAAAACATCTAACACGCGTAAAAAGAAGACTTCGGAGAATATGGCATACCAGCAGACATCAAACTGACAAGACTGCTCTGAACAAGGCCATAAAGAATATAAAAAGTGCAAATAACACCTCGATGGAAGCACATTTGGGATCTTTAACTGCAACAAGTGCATCTAACTACTCTTTATGGAGAGCCTGTAAAAGTGAGAACACGCCTACAATTCCTTAGCCTCCCCTCCGATTACAAGGCAATGAGTGGGCAAGATCTAAGCAAGAAAAAGCCGATGCTTTTGGAAAACATCTAGCCAAAGTGTTTATGCCCAATGAAACTGATCCACAAACTGACGTTTGACAAGAACAGACAGAACTGACAGAGCTCCCAAAAAAAGCTATCGTATTCCTTACAATCCTTTTTAACGCCATACTTAGAACTGGTTACTACCCCACCCTTTCGAAAGTATCCCAGGTAATAATGATACCTAAACCTGGAAAGCCATGAATGAAATTACATCATATATACCAATAAGTCTGCTGCCTGTAATCATAAAATTATTTAAAAATTATTACTACATAGACTTTTGAAATTGCCCAAAACTCAATCATCCCGGACCATCAGTTTGGCTTTAGACAACAGCACGGTACAGTTGAACAGATACATAGAGTCTGCAAAACCATTAAAGTTGCATTCGAAAGAAGAGAATATTGCTAGTCTACATTTCTCGATATCCAGCAGGCATTTGATAGGGTTTGGCACAATTGCAAATAATTTTTTTTCAATAATAAAGTCGTATTTTAAAGAACGAATATTTCGAATAAAAGAAGAGGAATGCACTTCCACATTTCACAATATTCTGGCCGGTGTGCCGCAAGGCTCAGAGTTAGGCCCTGTATTATACACAATATACACGTGCGACCTCGCACAGAATAATGACGTTACTGTCGCAACCTTTGCTGATGACACGGCCATACTTGCACGTAGCAACTGCCCTATAATAGCATCTATGATGTTACAGCGAAATTTGGATGAAATCGAAAAGTGGTTGACCAGGTGGCGTATTAGAGCTAGTGCTTTAAAATCGACTCACGTAGCCTACGTAAGGGAAATTGCCCGCCTGTCACCCTGGGTAATAACCAGCTACCCCAAAGTGACTGCCAAATACCTGGGAATCCACCTGGATCAACGCCTCGCCTGGAAGAAACATCTACAAACTAAAAGGGATAAATAAATTAACTTGAAATATAGAGGCCTCTACTGGCTACTTGGTAGAAACTCTAAGCTGTCACTTGATAACAAACTTCTTATCTACAAGACTGTACTAAAACCATATGGACATACGGATAACAACTGTGGGGAGCAGCTAGTGACTCCAGCAAATGTATAATCCAAAGGACTCAAAATTATATCCTGTAACAAATCTCCAACTCTTCATGGTTTATAAGAGTCTCGGAACCACATGAAAACCTAAATATTAAAACAGTCAAAGAGGAAATTGGTTCCAGTTTTACTAAATACCAAGCAAGGCTTGTCAATCACCCAATTAGCAGTCCAACTTAGCGCTCCAGAACCCACAAGAAGGCTTTTTTTTTTTTTTTATACCACTAAGGTGGCAAACAAGCCTACGGTCCGCCTGATGGTAAGCGGTCACCGTAGCCTATGGACGCTTGCAACACTAGGGGCATCACTCGCGCGTTGCCGACCTTTCAGAAATCTAATAACTTCTTTTTTGAAGAACCCCATACTGTAGTCCTTAGAGAAAACCTTGGCAGGGAGCTCATTCCACAACCCAAGGGTTCGCGGGAGGAAGTTTCTCTGAAACCGCACTGTACGCGACCATTTTGGTTCCAAAGTGTGAGAATGAATTCCCTGTCGATGTAGAGCGGTGCGATGGTAGAAAGCAGCCGTGGGCATCATTTCCTCAGAACACAATCCATTGTACAAGCGGTAGAACACACACAGGGAGGCAAAGTCTCTCCTCAGACTTAAGGGCTCGATACCGCAAGTGAGTTTGGGATCGTCGACAATTCTCACAGCCCGTCCTTGAACCGAGTCAGAAGGGCCAAGTTGGTATCCGGGTGCACCCGCCCAGAGATGGCAGCAGTACTCCATATGGGGCCAGACTTGCGACTTGTAAAGTAGCAACCTTTGCCATGACGTGAAGTACTGCTTCGCTCTGTTGAGTACACCAAGTTTTTTGGACGCCAGCTTTACCTTGTCTAGCAAATGATCTCGGAACTGAACATCGCTGGAGATGTCAACGCCAAGGATCCCAATGCTCTTGGAGAATGTCTGTGAAGTTAGCACCCCAATTCGCAGCACCCCCGAATTTAGGGTGAGTTCTGGGTCCTTTTACAATAGTTCTAGAGTTCCCGACGGGGTGCAATGATAGTTCTGCCCTTGGGGGGACAGAATTTAAAAAAAAAAAAATGGGGTGCTAACTTCATGCCGCACCCCTTTTTCTTCAAAAAATAGTTCTGTATTTTTTTTAGGTCGTCCTACAATAGTTCTAGAGTTCCTGAAGCATTTCACGAATAGTTCTGCAAAAATTCAAAAGATATGATTTTTTTTCGGAAAATAACATTTTTAAACGACCCAATCCACACACGAGCTAATATAACCGGTCTAATTGGTTAAAATCGACATCAATATGAAAAGACACTCGGTACAAATATTGAAAGGTATGTTACGTGAGCGAATAGTAAGAGAAATAAATAATATTATTAAAAATCACCATTTGCCAATTTCACGGTTACATAAATTTCTTAAATTATAGGTATCTTGAAATAATCATAACAAAACGAAAGTTCTGATCAGCACCCCGAGAGTTCTGCATCTTATTGCGATTCTTTACTCCAGGGAAACCAAAATATCAGATGTATTTCCAAAAAAACGTTGCACTATTCGCGAAAACTGCATCTAGTGATAAAAGTGGGAGTCGTGCATCTAGAGGCAGTTCTTTCAGAGTTCTGATCAGCACCCCGAGAGTTCTGCACGCGAATGGCACTCCTGAATTCGAAAACAACAAAAAACAAAAGAATTGTTCGGTTAAATTTGCAGAGTGCAAAAAAAACTGCTTCCAAGGTGATAAATCTTAGTTTTGACTGAGAGGAAAAAAATTTTTTTTCAGAGTTCTGATCAGCACCCCGAGAGTTCTGCATCTTATTGCGGTTCTTTACACCAGAGAAAACAAAATACCAGATATATTTACAAAAACAACATTGCACTATTCACGAAAACTGCATGTAGTGATAAAAGTTGGAGCATCGCATCTAGAGGCAGTTCTGTCAGAGTTCTGATCAGCACCCAGAGAGTTCTGCACGCGAATAGCACTCATGAATCCGAAAACAGCAAAAGTCAGAAAAATTGTTCGGTTAAATTTGCATTGCATGCAAAAAACTGCATCGAAGGAGGTAAATCTTAGTTTTGACTGAGAGGAAGAGAGGTTTTTTCAGAGTTCTGATCAGCACCCCGAGAGTTCTGCATCTTATTGCGGTTCTTTACACCAGAGAAAACAAAATACCAGATATATTTGCAAAAACAACGTTGCACTATTCGCGAAAACTGCATGTAGTGATAAAAGTGGGAGTATCGCATCTAGAGGCAGTTTTGTCAGAGTTCTGATCAGCACCCCGAGAGTTCTGTACGCGAATAGCACTCTTGCATTCGAAAACAACAAAAGTCAGTAAAATTGTGCGGTTAAATTTGCATTGCATGCAAAAAACTGCATCGAAGGAGGTAAATCTTAGTTTTGACTGAGAGGATGAGAGGTTTTTTCAGAGTTCTGATCAGCACCCCGAGAGTTCTGCATCTTATTGCGATTCTTTACTCCAGAGAAACCAAAATACCAGATATATTTGCAAAAACAACGTTGCACTATTCGGTAAAACTGCATGTAGTGATAAAAGTGGGAGTATCGCATCTAGAGGCAGTTTTGTCAGAGTTCTGATCAGCACCCCGAGAGTTCTGTACGCGAATAGCACTCTTGCATTCGAAAACAACAAAAGTCAGTAAAATTGTGCGGTTAAATTTGCATTGCATGCAAAAAACTGCATCGAAGGAGGTAAATCTTAGTTTTGACTGAGAGGAAGAGAGGTTTTTTCAGAGTTCTGATCAGCACCCCGAGAGTTCTGCATCTTATTGCGATTCTTTACTCCAGAGAAACCAAAATACCAGATATATTTGCAAAAACAACGTTGCACTATTCGCTAAAACTGCATGTAGTGATAAAAGTGGGAGTATCGCATCTAGAGGCAGTTCTGTCAGAGTTCTGATCAGCACCCCGAGAGTTCTGTACGGGAATAGCACTCTTGCATTCGAAAACAACAAAAGTCAGTAAAATTGTGCGGTTAAATTTGCATTGCATGCAAAAAACTGCATCGAAGGAGGTAAATCTTAGTTTTGACTGAGAGGAAGAGAGGTTTTTTCAGAGTTCTGATCAGCACCCCGAGAGTTCTGTATCTTATTGCGATTCTTTACTCCAGTGAAACCAAAATACCAGATATATTTGCAAAAACAACGTTGCACTATTCGCTAAAACTGCATGTAGTGATAAAAGTGGTAGTATCGCATCTAGAGGCAGTTCTGTCAGAGTTCTGATCAGCACCCCGAGAGTTCTGTACGCGAATAGCACTCTTGCATTCGAAAACAACAAAAGTCAGTAAAATTGTGCGGTAATATCTGGTATTTTGGTTTCTCTGGAGTAAAGAATCGCAATAAGATGCAGAACTCTCGGGGTGCTGATCAGAACTCTGAAAAAACCTCTCTTCCTCTCAGTCAAAACTAAGATTTACCTCCTTCGATGCAGTTTTTTGCATGCAATGCAAATTTAACCGCACAATTTTACTGACTTTTGTTGTTTTCGAATGCAAGAGTGCTATTCCCGTACAGAACTCTCGGGGTGCTGATCAGAACTCTGACCGAACTGCCTCTAGATGCGATACTCCCACTTTTATCACTACATGCAGTTTTAGCGAATAGTGCAACGTTGTTTTTGCAAATATATCTGGTTTTTTTTGTTTCTCTGAAGTAAAGAATCGCAATAAGATGCAGAACTCTCGGGGTGCTGATCAGAACTCTGAAAAAACCTCTCTTCCTCTCAGTCAAAACTAAGATTTACCTCCTTCGATGCAGTTTTTTGCATGCAATGCAAATTTAACCGCACAATTTTACTGACTTTTGTTGTTTTCGAATGCAAGAGTGCTATTCGCGTACAGAACTCTCGGGGTGCTGATCAGAACTCTGACAAAACTGCCTCTAGATGCGATACTCCCACTTTTATCACTACATGCAGTTTTAGCGAATAGTGCAACGTTGTTTTTGCAAATATATCTGGTATTTTGGTTTCTCTGGAGTAAAGAATCGCAATAAGATGCAGAACTCTCGGGGTGCTGATCAGAACTCTGAAAAAACCTCTCTTCCTCTCAGTCAAAACTAAGATTTACCTCCTTCGATGCAGTTTTTTGCATGCAATGCAAATTTAACCGCACAATTTTACTGACTTTTGTTGTTTTCGAATGCAAGAGTGCTATTCCCGTACAGAACTCTCGGGGTGCTGATCGGAACTCTGACCGAACTGCCTCTAGATGCGATACTCCCACTTTTATCACTACATGCAGTTTTAGCGAATAGTACAACGTTGTTTTTGCAAATATATCTGGTATTTTGGTTTCTCTGGAGTAAAGAATCGCAATAAGATGCAGAACTCTCGGGGTGCTGATCAGAACTCTGAAAAAACCTCTCTTCCTCTCAGTCAAAACTAAGATTTACCTCCTTCGATGCAGTTTTTTGCATGCAATGCAAATTTAACCGCACAATTTTACTGACTTTTGTTGTTTTCGAATGCAAGAGTGCTATTCGCGTACAGAACTCTCGGGGTGCTGATCAGAACTCTGACAAAACTGCCTCTAGATGCGATACTCCCACTTTTATCACTACATGCAGTTTTAGCGAATAGTGCAACGTTGTTTTTGCAAATATATCTGGTATTTTGGTTTCTCTAGAGTAAAGAATCGCAATAAGATGCATAACTCTCGGGGTGCTGATCAGAACTCTGAAAAAACCTCTCTTCCTCTCAGTCAAAACTAAGATTTACCTCCTTCGATGCAGTTTTTTGCATGCAATGCAAATTTAACCGCACAATTTTACTGACTTTTGTTGTTTTCGAATGCAAGAGTGCTATTCGCGTACAGAACTCTCGGGGTGCTGATCAGAACTCTGACAAAACTGCCTCTAGATGCGATACTCCCACTTTTATCACTACACGCAGTTTTACCGAATAGTGCAACGTTGTTTTTGCAAATATATCTGGTATTTTGGTTTCTCTGGAGTAAAGAATCGCAATAAGATGCAGAACTCTCGGGGTGCTGATCAGAACTCTGAAAAAACCTCTCTTCCTCTCAGTCAAAACTAAGATTTACCTCCTTCGATGCAGTTTTTTGCATGCAATGCAAATTTAACCGCACAATTTTACTGACTTTTGTTGTTTTCGAATGCAAGAGTGCTATTCGCGTACAGAACTCTCGGGGTGCTGATCAGAACTCTGACAAAACTGCCTCTAGATGCGATACTCCCACTTTTATCACTACATGCAGTTTTCGCGAATAGTGCAACGTTGTTTTTGCAAATATATCTGGTATTTTGTTTTCTCTGGTGTAAAGAACCGCAATAAGATGCAGAACTCTCGGGGTGCTGATCAGAACTCTGAAAAAACCTCTCTTCCTCTCAATCAAAACTAAGATTTACCTCCTTCGATTCAGTTTTTTGCATGCAATGCAAATTTAACCGCACAATTTTACTGACTTTTGTTGTTTTCGAATGCAAGAGTGCTATTCGCGTACAGAACTCTCGGGGTGCTGATCAGAACTCTGACAGAACTGCCTCTAGATGCGATACTACCACTTTTATCACTACATGCAGTTTTAGCGAATAGTGCAACGTTGTTTTTGCAAATATATATGGTATTTTGGTTTCTCTGGAGTAAAGAATCGCAATAAGATGCAGAACTCTCGGGGTGCTGATCAGAACTCTGAAAAAACCTCTCTTCCTCTCAGTCAAAACTAAGATTTACCTCCTTCGATGCAGTTTTTTGCATGCAATGCAAATTTAACCGAACAATTTTTCTGACTTTTGCTGTTTTCGGATTCATGAGTGCTATTCGCGTGCAGAACTCTGAAAAAAGCTCTCTTCCTCTCAGTCAAAACTAAGATTTACCTCCTTCGATGCAGTTTTTTGCATGCAATGCAAATTTAACCGCACAATTTTACTGACTTTTGTTGTTTTCGAATGCAAGAGTGCTATTCCCGTACAGAACTCTCGGGGTGCTGATCAGAACTCTGACCGAACTGCCTCTAGATGCGATACTCCCACTTTTATCACTACATGCAGTTTTAGCGAATAGTGCAACGTTGTTTTTGCATATATATTTGGTATTTTGGTTTCTCTGGAGTAAAGAATCGCAATAAGATGCAGAACTCTCGGGGTGCTGATCAGAACTCTGAAAAAACCTCTCTTCCTCTCAGTCAAAACTAAGATTTACCTCCTTCGATGCAGTTTTTTGCATGCAATGCAAATTTAACCGCACAATTTTACTGACTTTTGTTGTTTTCGAATGCAAGAGTGCTATTCGCGTACAGAACTCTCGGGGTGCTGATCAGAACTCTGACAAAACTGCCTCTAGATGCGATACTCCCACTTTTATCACTACATGCAGTTTTAGCGAATAGTGCAACGTTGTTTTTGCAAATATATCTGGTATTTTGGTTTCTCTGGAGTAAAGAATCGCAATAAGATGCAGAACTCTCGGGGTGCTGATCAGAACTCTGAAAAAACCTCTCTTCCTCTCAGTCAAAACTAAGATTTACCTCCTTCGATGCAGTTTTTTGCATGCAATGCAAATTTAACCGCACAATTTTACTGACTTTTGTTGTTTTCGAATGCAAGAGTGCTATTCCCGTACAGAACTCTCGGGGTGCTGATCAGAACTCTGACCGAACTGCCTCTAGATGCAATACTCCCACTTTTATCACTACATGCAGTTTTAGCGAATAGTGCAACGTTGTTTTTGCAAATATATCTGGTATTTTGGTTTCTCTGGAGTAAAGAATCGCAATAAGATGCAGAACTCTCGGGGTGCTGATCAGAACTCTGAAAAAACCTCTCTTCCTCTCAGTCAAAACTAAGATTTACCTCCTTCGATGCAGTTTTTTGCATGCAATGCAAATTTAACCGCACAATTTTACTGACTTTTGTTGTTTTCGAATGCAAGAGTGCTATTCGCGTACAGAACTCTCGGGGTGCTGATCAGAACTCTGACAAAACTGCCTCTAGATGCGATACTCCCACTTTTATCACTACATGCAGTTTTCGCGAATAGTGCAACGTTGTTTTTGCAAATATATCTGGTATTTTGGTTTCTCTGGAGTAAAGAATCGCAATAAGATGCATAACTCTCGGGGTGCTGATCAGAACTCTGAAAAAACCTCTCTTCCTCTCAGTCAAAACTAAGATTTACCTCCTTCGATGCAGTTTTTTGCATGCAATGCAAATTTAACCGCACAATTTTACTGACTTTTGTTGTTTTCGAATGCAAGAGTGCTATTCGCGTACAGAACTCTCGGGGTGCTGATCAGAACTCTGACAAAACTGCCTCTAGATGCGATACTCCCACTTTTATCACTACACGCAGTTTTACCGAATAGTGCAACGTTGTTTTTGCAAATATATCTGGTATTTTGGTTTCTCTGGAGTAAAGAATCGCAATAAGATGCAGAACTCTCGGGGTGCTGATCAGAACTCTGAAAAAACCTCTCTTCCTCTCAGTCAAAACTAAGATTTACCTCCTTCGATGCAGTTTTTTGCATGCAATGCAAATTTAACCGCACAATTTTACTGACTTTTGTTGTTTTCGAATGCAAGAGTGCTATTCGCGTACAGAACTCTCGGGGTGCTGATCAGAACTCTGACAAAACTGCCTCTAGATGCGATACTCCCACTTTTATCACTACATGCAGTTTTCGCGAATAGTGCAACGTTGTTTTTGCAAATATATCTGGTATTTTGGTTTCTCTGGAGTAAAGAATCGCAATAAGATGCAGAACTCTCGGGGTGCTGATCAGAACTCTGAAAAAACCTCTCTTCCTCTCAGTCAAAACTAAGATTTACCTCCTTCGATGCAGTTTTTTGCATGCAATGCAAATTTAACCGCACAATTTTACTGACTTTTGTTGTTTTCGAATGCAAGAGTGCTATTCCCGTACAGAACTCTCGGGGTGCTGATCAGAACTCTGACCGAACTGCCTCTAGATGCGATACTCCCACTTTTATCACTACATGCAGTTTTAGCGAATAGTGCAACGTTGTTTTTGCAAATATATCTGGTATTTTGGTTTCTCTGGAGTAAAGAATCGCAATAAGATGCAGAACTCTCGGGGTGCTGATCAGAACTCTGAAAAAACCTCTCTTCCTCTCAGTCAAAACTAAGATTTACCTCCTTCGATGCAGTTTTTTGCATGCAATGCAAATTTAACCGCACAATTTTACTGACTTTTGTTGTTTTCGAATGCAAGAGTGCTATTCGCGTACAGAACTCTCGGGGTGCTGATCAGAACTCTGACAAAACTGCCTCTAGATGCGATACTCCCACTTTTATCACTACATGCAGTTTTCGCGAATAGTGCAACGTTGTTTTTGCAAATATATCTGGTATTTTGGTTTCTCTGGAGTAAAGAATCGCAATAAGATGCATAACTCTCGGGGTGCTGATCAGAACTCTGAAAAAACCTCTCTTCCTCTCAGTCAAAACTAAGATTTACCTCCTTCGATGCAGTTTTTTGCATGCAATGCAAATTTAACCGCACAATTTTACTGACTTTTGTTGTTTTCGAATGCAAGAGTGCTATTCGCGTACAGAACTCTCGGGGTGCTGATCAGAACTCTGACAAAACTGCCTCTAGATGCGATACTCCCACTTTTATCACTACACGCAGTTTTACCGAATAGTGCAACGTTGTTTTTGCAAATATATCTGGTATTTTGGTTTCTCTGGAGTAAAGAATCGCAGTAAGATGCAGAAATCTCGGGGTGCTGATCAGATCTCTGAAAAAACCTCTCTTCCTCTCAGTCAAAACTAAGATTTACCTCCTTCGATGCAGTTTTTTGCATGCAATGCAAATTTAACCGCACAATTTTACTGACTTTTGTTGTTTTCGAATGCAAGAGTGCTATTCGCGTACAGAACTCTCGGGGTGCTGATCAGAACTCTGACAAAACTGCCTCTAGATGCGATACTCCCACTTTTATCACTACATGCAGTTTTCGCAAATAGTGCAACGTTGTTTTTGCAAATATATCTGGTATTTTGTTTTCTCTGGTGTAAAGAACCGCAATAAGATGCAGAACTCTCGGGGTGCTGATCAGAACTCTGAAAAAAACTCTCTTCCTCTCAATCAAAACTAAGATTTACCTCCTTCGATTCAGTTTTTTGCATGCAATGCAAATTTAACCGCACAATTTTACTGACTTTTGTTGTTTTCGAATGCAAGAGTGCTATTCGCGTACAGAACTCTCGGGGTGCTGATCAGAACTCTGACAAAACTGCCTCTAGATGCGATACTCCCACTTTTATCACTACACGCAGTTTTACCGAATAGTGCAACGTTGTTTTTGCAAATATATCTGGTATTTTGGTTTCTCTGGAGTAAAGAATCGCAATAAGATGCAGAACTCTCGGGGTGCTGATCAGAACTCTGAAAAAACCTCTCTTCCTCTCAGTCAAAACTAAGATTTACCTCCTTCGATGCAGTTTTTTGCATGCAATGCAAATTTAACCGCACAATTTTACTGACTTTTGTTGTTTTCGAATGCAAGAGTGCTATTCGCGTACAGAACTCTCGGGGTGCTGATCAGAACTCTGACAAAACTGCCTCTAGATGCGATACTCCCACTTTTATCACTACATGCAGTTTTCGCGAATAGTGCAACGTTGTTTTTGCAAATATATCTGGTATTTTGTTTTCTCTGGTGTAAAGAACCGCAATAAGATGCAGAACTCTCGGGGTGCTGATCAGAACTCTGAAAAAACCTCTCTTCCTCTCAATCAAAACTAAGATTTACCTCCTTCGATTCAGTTTTTTGCATGCAATGCAAATTTAACCGCACAATTTTACTGACTTTTGTTGTTTTCGAATGCAAGAGTGTTATTCGCGTACAGAACTCTCGGGGTGCTGATCAGAACTCTGACAGAACTGCCTCTAGATGCGATACTCCCACTTTTATCACTACATGCAGTTTTCGCGAATACTGCAACGTTGTTTTTGCAAATATATCTGGTATTTTGTTTTCTCTGGTGTAAAGAACCGCAATAAGATGCAGAACTCTCGGGGTGCTGATCAGAACTCTGAAAAAACCTCTCTTCCTCTCAGTCAAAACTAAGATTTACCTCCTTCGATGCAGTTTTTTGCATGCAATGCAAATTTAACCGAACAATTTTTCTGACTTTTGCTGTTTTCGGATTCATGAGTGCTATTCGCGTGCAGAACTCTGAAAAAACCTCTCTTCCTCTCAGTCAAAACTAAGATTTACCTCCTTCGATGCAGTTTTTTGCATGCAATGCAAATTTAACCGAACAATTTTTCTGACTTTTGCTGTTTTCGGATTCATGAGTGCTATTCGCGTGCAGAACTCTCGGGGTGCTGGTCAGAACTCTGACAGAACTGCCTCTAGATGTGATGCTCCAACTTTTATCACTACATGCAGTTTTAGCGAATAGTGCAATGTTGTTTTTGCAAATATATCTGGTATTTGGGTTTCTTTGGTGTAAAGAACTGCAATAAGATGCAGAACTCTCGGGGTGCTGATCAGAACTCTGAAACAAACTTTCTTCCTCTCAGTCAAAACTAAGATTTATCACCTTGGAAGCAGTTTTTTTTTGCATTCTGCAAAATTAACCGAACAATTCTTCTGTTTTTTGTTGTTTTCGAATGCAAGAGTGCTATTCGCGTACAGAACTCTCGGGGTGCTGATCAGAACTCTGACAAAACTGCCTCTAGATGCGATACTCCCACTTTTATCACTACATGCAGTTTTCGCGAATAGTGCAACGTTGTTTTTGCAAATATATCTGGTATTTTGTTTTCTCTGGTGTAAAGAACCGCAATAAGATGCAGAACTCTCGGGGTGCTGATCAGAACTCTGAAAAAACCTCTCTTCCTCTCAGTCAAAACTAAGATTTACCTCCTTCGATGCAGTTTTTTGCATGCAATGCAAATTTAACCGAACAATTTTTCTGACTTTTGCTGTTTTCGGATTCATGAGTGCTATTCGCGTGCAGAACTCTCTGGGTGCTGATCAGAACTCTGACAGAACTGCCTCTAGATGCGATGCTCCAACTTTTATCACTACATGCAGTTTTCGTGAATAGTGCAATGTTGTTTTTGTAAATATATCTGGTATTTTGTTTTCTCTGGTGTAAAGAACCGCAATAAGATGCAGAACTCTCGGGGTGCTGATCAGAACTCTGAAAAAAAATTTTTTTCCTCTCAGTCAAAACTAAGATTTATCACCTTGGAAGCAGTTTTTTTTGCACTCTGCAAATTTAACCGAACAATTCTTTTGTTTTTTGTTGTTTTCGAATTCAGGAGTGCCATTCGCGTGCAGAACTCTCGGGGTGCTGATCAGAACTCTGAAAGAACTGCCTCTAGATGCACGACTCCCACTTTTATCACTAGATGCAGTTTTCGCGAATAGTGCAACGTTTTTTTGGAAATACATCTGATATTTTGGTTTCCCTGAAGTAAAGAATCGCAATAAGATGCAGAACTCTCGGGGTGCTGATCAGAACTTTCGTTTTGTTATGATTATTTCAAGATACCTATAATTTAAGAAATTTATGTAACCGTGAAATTGGCAAATGGTGATTTTTAATAATATTATTTATTTCTCTTACTATTCGCTCACGTAACATACCTTTCAACATTTGTACCGAGTGTCTTTTCATATTGATGTCGATTTTAACCAATTAGACCGGTTATATTAGCTCGTGTGTGGATTGGGTCGTTTAAAAATGTTATTTTCCGAAAAAAAATCATATCTTTTGAATTTTTGCAGAACTATTCGTGAAATGCTTCAGGAACTCTAGAACTATTGTAGGACGACCTAAAAAAAAATACAGAACTATTTTTTGAAGAAAAAGGGGTGCGGCATGAAGTTAGCACCCCATTTTTTTTTTTTTAAATTCTGTCCCCCCAAGGGCAGAACTATCATTTCACCCCGTCGGGAACTCTAGAACTATTGTAAAAGGACCCAGAACTCACCCTAAATTCGGGGGTGCTGCGAATTGGGGTGCTAACTTCACAGACATTCTTGGAGATGGAGAGGGGAGTGTTCTGGAATTGTGGGACTACAGTGAATGGGGTTTTCTTAGCGGTGAACGCGCAGACTTGTGTCTTTGAAGGGTTGAATCGGACCAAGTTTTCCCGCCCCCAGTCAGAGACCTTGGACAGACCGATCTCGATTTGAGACACAAGTTCTTCACGCTTTTCCTCCACAACGGAACGTGGGATGCTTGCACGGCCCGTGTAATAAGCGTCTCCAGTACTGTCATCTGCATAGCAATGTATGTTGTTGATGTCCAACATATCATTGATGTGCAGTAAAAACAGCGTAGGAGACAGCACAGAGCCTTGCGGGACACCAGCATTAATGTTCATGCTATCAGAGCAACTACCGTCAACTACGGCTCGTATGCTTCTGCCGGACAAAAAGCTAGCCACCCATTTGCACAAACCCTCGGGCACTCCGTAAGAAGGCAACTTCGATAGAAGACACCGGTGCCAGACCCGATCGAACGCCTTCGCTATGTCTAGGTTACATGCCAATGCCTCCCCCTGACTCTCAATGGCTAGTGCCCATCGGTGTGTGAGATACACTAGAAGGTCACCAGTTGAGCGACCGTGGCGAAAGCCATATTGACGGTCACTGATCAGGTCGTGTTTTTCTAGGTATCTCAAAAGCTGTGTGTTGATCACACGCTCCATCACCTTGGAGAGGAGAGAGGTTATAGCGATAGGCCTGTAATTCGATGGATCTGATCTATCGCCCTTTTTGGGCACCGGGTGCACATTCGCAGTCTTCCATGAAGACGGAAATTGCCTAGTGTGGTAGGAAAGCGTGAAGAGGCGCGTGAGTACACGACATAACTCAGGAGCACACTGCTTAAGCACCACTGCTAGTATGCCGTCTGGCCCACTCGACTTATGAACGTCTAGGGAAAGCAACGCCCGCCGGACCTCGCGCTGTGTTATAGAGATTTCCGGCAAATAAAAAAAAATTATTTTATTTTAAAAAAGCGTGGGGTGCATGGTGTCAATAGTTATATATATTTTATTGACAGATATGAGTAGAGTGATTATCATTTCGATAATATCTTAAAAAGCACCCCACGCTTTTTTTAAAATAAAATATTTTTTTTTTATTCACACTATTATTAATTTATATTCATTGAAATTTTTAACACTATTTTCTTAATTTAAATTCATTAAAATTTATTTTCTATTTTTTAGTTCGGTTTTCTATAAAAAGCGTGTTTTTTAGTTTTTTTAAACTATTATTTATTTTCTACTTTTTAGTTTGGATTATTTCGGCTAAAGATAATTATTGGAAATAAAAATTAACATCGAGTCCTGCCTTATCGACTGTAAAGAAAAATTATAGAAAATTTTAATTAATTTTCTTACCTTATCGACTATAGATGAAAATTATATAAATTAACAAAAATCATATTTTGCAAATTGAAAAATGGAATAATTTTATCAAATTAGTGTATTGTCATCGGTCCTCAATAAATCTACAAAGTTTGAACGAAATCTGGCCGTTTAAAGTAGGTCAAAATCGCGCCCAAAGAAGTCGGTTACAAACAAACATACAGGTGAAGCTAATAAAAAGCTAATAAAAAAAAAATCGTTTATGAATGAATTAAGATGACGTGTGACATCTTACTCACAGTCCTTTTTCTGTCTTTTCTTTCCTTTTTCAATCTCACGCGACAGATGGTACACATACAACTTTATTAAACTATAACTCATTTATCAAATTGTTGGACATACTTTTAGCTGGTATAGCGCACGTCTACTCGTAGCTCTGCATTTAAAAATTGTTATTAATAAGCGAAGTGTTTATTTATGCACCACAAATTTGCTAAGCTTGCTAAATAAACTAACCTACAAATATAAGAAGTTTACATTGTGACAACGAGCCCCAGATATCGTGACATAAAGAAAAATTTTAGAAGCATCCAATTCATACCCATAAAATTATTTGTGTAAAAACTGCGACAAATCAGTTGACAAATTACAGCAAGTAAATGAAATTGATGAAGAAAAAGTGTTTATTAGTTATCATCAAAGAAACAATTTTATACGTTAAAAAGTAAAGATATTTTTGCCATAACAAAATTTGACCTTTGCCCGACGCTACTAGCAGACTATGCTTTATTTGTAACTACATAAAACTTCGTAAACAACCATAGAATTCAAAGCTCTATTAATATAGACAGGAGGCTTAGAGGTTGGAACAGTGGATTATATTTCCATCGTCGTCTGATTTCCTGGGTTCAAATCCACATATGACTGAAGATAACATGTTGTTTAATTATTTAAGTAACTTAGTGCGTACAAGAAACAAATCATGACTAAATGTAGTGTTTGCACGTCAGCTTCAAAAAACAACACTGTACAGTTGTGACAAATGTGTTATCAAAATATGTGGTGATTGCTCGAAACTCAGACCTACAGAAATAAGGGTTATGGAATTAAAAGAAAAGGGCCTTAAATTTCTGTTTAAAGATTGTAAAAAAGAAATCTTTGAAGCTGAATCTTTAAACTCCGTTTACTCTGTTAAACGTTAATAAGTGACTGGAACAATAAAATTAAAACATTAACAAAAAAACACACAGCAATCACATAAAGAAAATGATTTATTAACAGAAAATGCAAAAGAAGCTGAATCGGAATACGATAAAATAAAAAAGGCAATCGATCTTCAAAGCTAAGTGCATAGAATTAGAATTGCAAAGTGAAAACTTACAAGAACAAATAAAAAAACTAGAGTTAGAATTAAAAACCAGGGATGATGACGTAAATGAATGTGATTAAGTATACAAAACAATTACTCCTCTTAAACAACATAACGATAAACTTGGATCTAATAATGCAGATTTACAAAACCAACTAGATATTTATAAAACCAAAAAAAGTTTGGATTCCATAGATATAGAAAAACATAGTAGATCATACAGCAGTAAGAACGTTAGTTCATGTAAAAGAATTCCCAAAAGAATTTAAATTTAGACATGTAAATCATAATGATGTTATCAAAGCATTCAATTCTCTAAAAATAAAAAATACAGCTGACCTCTGGGGCCATTCAGTTACCTTAGCAAAAACCATAATTTCTGTGATTGCTCTCCAACTAGCTATAATATTTAATAGATCTATTGATTGTGATGTATTTCCTGATTTAATGAAATACAGTAAAATTATACCTATATTAAAATCAGGTAGTACTACTGACCTGTCTAACTTTAGACCAATCTCTATACTACCTGTTTTTAGTAAAATCATTGAAAAACTGATCTTAAATCAAATGAGTATTCATTTTACTTCCAAACTGACTTGCAACAGTTTGGGTTCACAAAAGTTCGGTCAACAACCGACGCTGGCGTTGAGCTTATTCAGCACATATTTGATGCTTGGGAGAATTCAATGGGTGTTTTTTGTGATTTATCCAAGGCATTTGATTGCGTCCAACATGAAACCCTAATTAGGAAATTGCAACACTATGGTATTAGAGGTACTGCACTTAAACTCATTAGCTCGTACCTGGACAACAGGATTCAGACAGTTGATATAAATGGGAAGCGCGCCCCTGGATCTAAAATTGAAATGGGCGTTCCACAGGGCTCCATCCTGGGGCCATTCCTATTTCTTATATACATTAATGGTCTGCCGGAAGTCGTTAAAAATAATCACAAGATAGTGTTGTTTGCAGATGACACACCACTTGTGTTTAGAGTTAAAAGACGCGAAACAGTTCTAGATAATGTAAACAACTGTCTGACTAAAGTTGTCCACTGGTTCAATATGAATAATTTGCTTTTAAACAGTAACTAAATGTATTAAATTCTTAACGCAAAATGTTACTCAATTAAGAACCAGTGTACTTATAAATAGGGAGCAATTAGATGTTGTAGATAGCGCTGTATTCTTAGGCATTACTTTAGATGCAAAACTTCAATGGGGCCCACACATAGTTGGATTGGCGAATAGACTTAGTTCTGCAGCTTTTGCGGTTAAAGAGATTCTTCAACTTACAGACGAAGCCACAGCCCGGCTACTTTCATAGCGTGATGTCCTATGGTATCCTATTATGGGGACACGCAGCTGATATACAAGTTGTTACGGACGCCCGACTGTACGGTTGCGTTTGCTAGTTCATGTTATTTTTAAATATAATTTGCAGATATGTCGCAAGTTAATGTCGAAAAACAAGTGCAAGAGTTACAACAGACTTTACAAGGTCTAGTGAAGAAAGTTGATTCTTTAGAAAAAGTAGTGAACGAGCAGACGGCAACTATATTACAAAGTGACACTATATCTTAACTGTTACAAACGATGGCTGATAACAAACCACCCACACCGCTACCGAAAACGTTTTGCCGCGGCCGTTGTTGCAGCAGCGGCGACATCAGTACGGAGCGCACGAGTTCGGGCATCTTCGGCTATCTCTCGTGGCGGTGACGTCGGCGACCGCAAGTAACTAGTTGCAGCAACCGGTTCCCCGAGCGCATCACCTGTTGTCGCAACGACGCCTGTTGCTACAACCAACATCACTTTGAAGACGCGCAATGATGATGAAAGCAACACGAGTGCGACGGTGTCAAACTGAGTGAAACAATTGAGACTGCAAAGTCTTATAATTCTTCTAAAATCAGCTTTTATTACCAAAACGTAAGATGGTTGAAAACAAAACAACTTCAGTGGAGGAATAATATACTGTTATCAAAAGTCTACACATTATAGCGGCCACTGAGACTAACTTAGACGGATCTGTAAACGACGCCGAACTTTGCTGCGGCGAGTGGAGCATAATGCGCCGAGACCGCGCTGACGGACGTGCTAGTGGCGGCGTGCTGCTGTCAGCGCGCCCGCCGATCAACCTCGAACGTGTTCAGCAATTTGAAACATCAGGCAGCGAAGACCTATGGGTTAAGTTTTTAGTGGATAATCACTACATTTATATATGTGTCATTTATATACCACCTAAATCTACGGATCAAGTTTACATAAATTGGTTCAACAGCACAGAATGTATTTGTAGTAAACATTCTAGCGACAAAATACTAGTTTTTGGTGACTTAAATTTATATAGTGCAAGTCAGTATAATAGCGTGAAAAATATGAATGATAGAATGCTTGACGTGGTGCTGACGAGAACGGAGCTGAGTACCCACTTGAGCGTGCTGGCGGTAGAAGCTGGTGATGAGTTAGTAAATATTGATGCTCCTCATCCACCTCTCTTGGCTGCCGTGAGATACTGCTTTTCCAAACAACCAACCAGGATCGAACCTTCCAATATCCATAAATCTAAGGATTGTAATTACCCTAAGACTGATTTCCTAAAACTCTACTGTCTTATTCGCGATGCAAACAGGGTTTTTCTTTATTTCCACAATGACGTAAACAATGCGGTTAATTGTTTCAATAATTATCTCTACTCTATATTTGACCAGTTCATTCCAAAGAAAATACGGAAGCAATCGTGTAATCGTACTTATCCAGTCTTTTACACGAGAGCCATTATCCGTGACATTGAGTCTAAAGCTAGATATCATAGCCGCTGGAAACAGACAGGCGATGTCGATGCTCTGACTGAATTTAGACGTTTGCGGTCAAAAGTTAAAAGTGACTTACGCGATGCTCACAAAAGCTACGCTTCAAACGTTTCATTGCACTTATGTAAGAAACCCTCACTCTTCTGGCAGTAAATACAGACACTTCGTAGCGGTAGAGGGCTGGAAGCTGTGGTCACGAGAGGTAATGACGAATTTCGGGGAGCGGCAGCAGCAGGTGTATTTGCTACTCACTTTCAGTCTATGTTTCTGCCAGATGAACCTATTTTGGATCCAGGAGCAGCCAGCTCGAACACTTCTGCCGATAACCGACGAGTCGATTTAAAGTATTTTAATAGTGACGATGTTTGACGCGCGGGCAAAAAACTCAAACCAACTTCCCCAGGACCAGACGCAATCCCTGCGTATGTTATCAAAGGTTGTAAGTAGTGGGGATTCGTTGGTTCTGGCTCACCATCCTCCAACCCCAACCCCTCTCCTAAAAAAAAGGTATGTAAGGAGGTATGTGTTTTTTGCTTTATAATTCTATATCTATATTATTATATATTACAGACCCCCAAAACTATCTGTTTGTTTGGATGTCTATTACTTAAACCAATTTTGATGTGGTTTTCACTTTTGGCAAATTTTTGAATCAAATTATTATACACATATGTTTTTAAAGCATAGGCTTATTTTATTACAGAATTCAACATTTAGCGTAATGGAAGAAAACACGTTCAAGCATTACTACAACGCTACATCGGAGGATGAGCAATCACCTGAGAAGGCCTTAGAAACAAAAAAGCTTAAACGGTCTCGTCGAAATAGTATCGACTCATTCTTTGAGGGGACCAATCAGAAGAAAAAGAAACTCAGCTCTACAGTGGCGAGAACTTCAAAAGATGGTATCCCTGGTGTCACATACTTGTCTACTAATAATGATGACGGGGCTCATGCTACACATATGTTGAAAATTGAGCAGAATTTTATGACCTCATAAAATTTTAAAAAGTACAGTTGATGAACATTGAAAACACTCAGAAGTGAGGTTCAAATATTATACGGATACAAAAGATGAAAAATATGAGCAAACGAATAGTATCATATTTGATATGACGAAGCAAATAGCAGAAACCAATAACTGTAAAAAATACTTTTTTAAAAAGTAATCTCTAATAGCTAAATTAATTTATAAGAACCATCCTTAGAAAATTTTATAAGTATCTAATTAGTAACGATCAACTATTAATTAACCATCAACTAATATATTAATTACCTTATCGACTTGTATATATAAGAGAAAAATCGAACATTATATCTATTATTAATTCATCATTCACAAGCAAAGCTAAACTGGTTTATTTCAACCATGTCAGAAGAAAGTGTTTTTTTTTCAAAATGTTATCGAAGAAGAAGAAAAAGAACTAATGAGAGCGTGTGAAAATAATGAAGCTCTGGAAAATCCGTATTACGACACTTCACTGTTTAACATCTGTAAAGAAGTTGAGGAAACATTCAGATATACATTCTAACTGTACTTATTTAAATTTTATGTTACATAATTGTGTTCTTATATTAACATAAGCATGTTATACCTACAGAAAATCTTCAATTCAAGTCGGTCGAGGTTTGAAGAGACAAGCTGATATTAGTGTTGAAGATTTACAACAAGCATCGACGTCATCAGCTTCCAATACAACACATAGACAGAACGTTATGTGTCAAATATGTGATTTACAGATTAACCAAAGAGTCTATGCTCAGCACTTACGATCTAAGGAACACAAAGAGAAATGTCTTATTCGTAATCATAATTTACATAATGTCTTTGTTATATCAGTTGCCTTTGGGTCTCTGGTCTTAACGTATAGAATTGTATCACCTAAAGCTGATGAGTCACTTAAAATACAAACTCCTGAAGTATTCATAGCATCAATTAAAGATTCGATACTATTTCTTATTCAGGAATGTTTAAAAGAGTTCATGCAGATTTTGAACAGAAAACAAAAGATTTAAAAAATCTTCTGATTTTCAAACAAAAAATTGGACTATTTCTTTAGTGGACGAATTAGAAAATTATTTAGAAACTTTAAAAATAAAATGAGTGATTTCGAAACAAAAGATAGTGGGTGGACTTTAAAAAAAAAACAGTTCTTAGAAATGAATGTTAATAAGTTCAATCCTTTACGGGGGTCTTCGTTTATTGAATTACCTTTAGATATTAAGCGTAAAAAAGCAGTCATAAATGTAAAATTAACGATCAACAATGTTTTAAGTGGGCTTTATTATCCGCACTATATCCTGTAAATAAAAATGGGTAATCGAAATCCCGAAAGGGTATCATCATACTTGAGGAATCAAAATAAACTAAAGTTTAATAATATACAGTTCCCAATAAAATTGTCGGATATACCCAAGGTAGAAAAACAGAATAACATTAGTATCAATGTTTTCAGATTAGAATTTAACAAAGAAAGAAATATGTAATACCATCGTTGGACCATTATATTTTACAAAATGTCGTAAAGAATTACACATTAACTTATTATTTTTAAACAATGGTTCAAATGGTCATTATTGTTTTATAAAAAAAAATATCACGCTTGGTAAGTAAACAAATAACAAATCGAAATAATGCTATTCATATCTGTGATGGTTGCCTTTTATATTTTAAATCTAAAGTTAATTTAATTAATCACCAAAAACATGACTGTGCTCATATTGTTACTGAATTACCAGGAATTTCTAAAAAAGGAAAAGATTGGTTTAATCGGGAAACAAATAATGATGAAATCTATTTTGATAAGTTTCATAGAAAACTAAAATTACCTTTTGTAATATATGCAGACTTTCAAGCTCTTTTAAAACCCGTCACTTCATGTGACCCTGATCCATCAAAGTCATATACAAAAACAATACATGAACATGAAGTTTATAGTTATGGATACTATATAAAACGTTCATATGATGATAAACTGTGTACATACAGAACATACACAGGGCCTAATTGTGCAAAAATGTCCACTTCCATTAACTAATGAAGAGAAGGAATCTACTAGACAATCGCAATTATGTTATATTTGTGAAAGGCTATTGGGTGATGACATCACAGTAGACTATGATTGGAATACTGGTAATTTTAGAGGTGTTGCTCACGAATTATGTAGTTCAAAGTATCGTGTTCCCTTTTTCATTCCCATTCTATTTCATATTCAAAGTAATTATGATGCTTATTTTATTGTTCATGCTTTGAATTTTAAAGATGGAGATATATGATTCCGCAAAATAAGGAAAAATATATTTCATTCTCAAAAAAACTTAATATAAGAGATCATTTAGTGCATTTGCGGTTTTTAGATTCTTTTAAATTCATGGCCAGTAGTTTAGATAGTTTAGCAAAAAATCTAAAAAAAGATCAATTTGTAGAATTAAGAAAACAATTTCCAAACGAAAATGATTTTAATAAACTTATTAGGAAAGGTGTATTTCCTTATGAATTTGTTAATTCTTATGAATCCTTCAAAGTTACAAAAAAACGTGTTAATGTGACATTGTTAACCCACTGGGAAAACCGTGGGAAAATTCAAGGTGCACAAAGTTTAGTGCTCGCCCTGAGTTTCATAGTCTATCTCTATTCTCAGAGTCTTTAATTGCTGTACAATTACAAAAGACTAAGGTATATTTCAAAAAACCATTTATTTTAGGATTTTGTATATTAGAAATATCAAAAACATTGATGTATAACTTTCATTATAATTACATGAAAAGAAAATACAATAATAGTGTCAAGTTATTATACACTGATACGGATAGCTTAGTTTACCATGTATTTACAGATTATTTTTATAATGATATAAAATCTGACTTAGAATGTTTTTTCTATACTTCAGACTATCCTTGTGATAACGTTTATGGTTTCCCACTTTTAAATAAAAAGAAACTTGGATATTTTAAGGATGAGAACAATGGTAAAGTATTTCGAGAGTTTGTAGGAATTCGATCAAAAATGTATGCAATGGATTTAAAAATTATTAAAACTTGTCTATCCTGTAATGACACCAAGAGATATATTTTACGTAATTCAACAGATACATACGCTTCGGGTCATTTTAAGATTAACTTATAGTTTTGAAAAAAAAATATGTAAATATAGTTAAGTTAAGTTTATTTTTCCTTCATATATAATGTATGTATCTACTATATAAGTCAGTAACATTGTAATTATGTGTTTTAATATAGAGTGTTAATTGTATCTCGTTTGTGTGTGTTCAAAAATGTAAGGTAATAACTATTACTAAGTAACCCAATGATTGTAATTTTTATTTTTTTATTATTAATTATATTGTTTTTAACATATAAGTGTTCGTTTTTATTGCTCTCCTCCATATGAATTTTAACATTTTCAAAGAGAACACACATTAAAAATAATTATGATTCATTTTTATCATCCCTTTACAGTAATTGTAGCTGGCCCTAGTGGATGTGGTAAATCAGTTTTTGTTAAAAACTTTGTGAAATAAGCTAATGGGATTTGTAATCAACATTTTCTAATACTATGTGGTGTTATGATGAAATGCAACCGTTATACAACTTGAACAATTTTAATTGTTACCAAGGTATTCCTGACCTCAGTATGTTTAATGGAGAACAACCACAACTAATAATAATCGACGACCTCATGCGAGAGTCTGATGGTCGTGTTGTTGACATATTCACAAAGGGTAGTCATCATAGAAACATTAGTGTTTTCTATATTACACAAAATATATTCCATCAAGGTAAAGGACAGAGAGATATTTCTTTAAACTCTAATTATATAGTCTACTTTAAATACACAAATTCGTTACTTAGCACGTCAAGTCTCACCTGAAAACATCAAAATCATGGAAGATGCCTACAAAGATGCTACTAGTGAACCTCATGGCTACCTCATGATAAATTTAATACAGGACACAATTGATATGTGTCGATTTAAAATGAGAATATTTCCTTCTGACATAAAATCAAGTATCAAACATAAAATTAAAATCCATAAATGATACTGACTTAACCTCATTTTATTCAAAGCAACAACTCTTGAAATTGATTCCTAAGACATATATAAAACGATGTGAATTACTAATAGAATCATTTTTTTCAAATAAAAATAAGTTAGATTGGGATACCAATGGAACTGTTAGTATCAATAATATGAAAATACCAGGAAGTAACATTATAGACCTGGTGAATGATACACTAAGACCACTTAAACACAGTGATCCAATTGGTTGGCAAGAGTTTGCATCAGCATTAAAAGAAATTAAAATACCATTAACTTTTATTGGAAATCCAAAAAGACTAGAATATATTAATTAACTTTACTTAGGTGATATAAAAGAAGAAATTCCACTTAACAAATTGCAATTAGATAATAGTTTTACTCCTACTAAGACTCATTTTAACAAAATCAAGAAAAAAATAGACTGGAAAAAATGGACCCCCTATTAGAAATAAATCAGATTTACTATGATGTTTCTCATCCTGCTGGATATGAAGGTGTTAACAAACTCGTCAAATCGTTAAAGGGAAAAATGAGAGCAAAACAAGTGAAAAATTCGTTGCAAGAACAAGAAACTTACACATTGCATAAACCTGTAAGAAATAGATTTCCTAGAAATAAGTACATTTTATCTAATTATAATGACTTGTGGCAGGTGGATTTAAGAGATATGCGCACTTATTCTGAATATAATGATGGTTTTAAATATATTCTGTGTGTTATTGATGTATTTAGTAAATATGCATTTGCTAGATGTTTTAAAAAAAAACTCTATAACTATAAAAGAACGCTTTGTAAATATTTAATGAGTCAAAATCCTTATCTAACCACATTTAGTCAGATAAGGGAACTGAATTTGTTTTTAGGGATGTGCAAAAATATTTTAAAAGTAAGGGTATAAACTATTACACCACTAACAATCCTGATATAAAAGCTAGTATCGTGGAACGCTTTCAAAGAACATTAAAGACAAAAATGTGGCGGTATTTCACACATCGTAACACATATAGATATGTTGATATTTTAAAAGATTTGATTTATTCTTATAATCATAGCTATCATTCAAGTATAAAAATGTGTCCCAAAGATGTTAACTTAGAAAATATTATGACTGTTTGGAAAAATTTATATGATAGAGATAAAGGGCAAAAGGCTATTCTAAACAAGTTTAAAGAAGGTGATTATGTTATATTTATATTATAACATAACATAAACACATATTTCAAAAAGGATACGAGACCAACTGGAGTGATGAAATATTTGTTATTACTTCAATTATAAGAAGATCACCTTGGGTAGTTTATACGTTAAAAGATCTTCAAAATGAACCCATTACAGGTACATTTTATGAAAAAGAATTACAAAAAGTAATATACAACCCCACTCTCTCACATAAAATAGATAAAATACTCCACACTCGTTATTTTGGAAATAGAAAGCAAGTACTAGTGAAGTGGAAAGGTTATCCAAATAAATTCAATACTTGGGTATCATCAAAAGATATAGAAAAATCTGATTAAGGAAGATTTTTATTTAACTTTGCTCAGTAATAGTTCAATGGAATATTTTCCGAGTAATACCACTACAAATTTTTCAACAAAACTCCCAAAACCTATAAAATTAGAAGGAGAGTGGTCTGTTGGAGTTGTAGAATTTCAATACCCATGTAGTATGTTTACAGTTCAAGAGGGTGAAAATATAATGTATATTACTAAGAAAATGATAGTACCTTTGGATAAATCAATATCATCAGTTATTTATAAAAATCATATACCTGCAACCAATTATGATAGTATTGATAACATTTTAAAAGCCTTAAACCTAAAAGAAGACTGTCGCTTTCATTATGATAAAGTTTCCCAGATGGTCTCTGTTCAAATTAACGATAAAAATATATCATCTTTAACGTTATCATCAAAGTTAAGTATTCAACTTGGTTTTGAACCAAAAACTAATTTAATAACAAAAAATGTTGGCAAATACCCACCCAATTTACATTTAGGATTACCTTCTCAATTGTTTGTTTACTGTGATATAATCGATCCGCAAATAGTTGGAGATGTTATGACACCATTGTTAAAAATAATACCTTTAGACTCCGTTAAATATATCTATCGTGCTTATAAGATGCATGTATTTTCACCACCCACTACTTACCAGTTATGCGAAGAGAATTTGATACAATTTAAATAGATATAGGAACAAACACTGGTAATAAAATACCATTTCAATTTGGGACCACATATGTTAAACTACACTTTAAGCGTTTATATTGCATAATAACAATATTTGTCCCTATGAGCAATATTATTCACACCAAGCAGGATTAGGAATTGGTGTAATTTATAAAGGTGCACCACATCAACAATGGAATAGGAAGCTTTTTAGTAGGCCTGTTTCGATCAGTACTACCTTTATTATCAAGTGGGGCAAGAGTAATTGGTAAAGAGGCTCTTAATGCTGGAGTGGGGTTATTAAGTGATATGATAAGCCAGAAACCAATGAATGAATCTGTGCAAACACGGTTAAAAGATGTAAGTAGTAATTTAAAACGAAGAGCAGATGATAGAACTGAAAGAATAATGAATGGATCAGGTTATATAACGAAACGTCAACGTCGGTTTCATTCCATTCCGTCAACAGCTTTGAAAGAGTGGAGAACTAGAAAGTATAAAATTAATAGAAATACTAAAGATATATTTTCAAACAAATAAAGTCATTCTTGCATAATCATTCATGTGAATGTATAAAATCGGAATTAGATTTATTTTCTTTACCAACAACTTAGACAAGTATTGAAAATGGACAATGGATACACTAAAAACCTATATCATCCCTTACAGACGATGGACCAATTGAATTGCAAATTCCTGGTACGGGGGATGATTATATCGATTTGTCTCATACATTACAATATTTAAAAGTTAAAATTCGAAACCAAGATGGCACCAACTTAGCTGCTGCCACAGTAGTGGCCCCAACTAATAACTGGTTACACTCACTGTTCAATCAACTCGATGTGTATTTAAATAAGAAACTAGTATCTCCACCAAACAACACTTATACTTATAGGGCATTTACAGAAACTTTATTAAACTATGGACCAGCAGCTGAACAATCTCATCTCACTTGTGGACTATGGTATGAAGACACAGCTGGAGAAATGAATTCACTAGATGATTCGAATGATGGATTTAAAAAAAGGAATCAATTTGTACGTGAGAGTAAAGAGTTAGAAATGGTAGGACATTTGCATGGAGATTTGTTTAATCAAGAAAAGTTTTGATAAATGGTGTTGAAATTAGTCTTAAACTAGTACGATCAAGAGAAAGTTTTAATCTTATTGCTGGTGCAGATGCTAAACTGACGCTACACTTATAGTTCGAAGAGCAAAAATTAGTCCAAGTGTATTATTAGCATATCAAAAAGTTTTAAGTGCAACAACCGCTAAGTATCCTATAACCAGAGCTGAAGTCAAAGTGCTCACAATACCTTCAGGAGTTCAGGGAAAAACGCTTGATAACATATTTATTGGCCAAGTTCCAAAAAGGTGTATTATAGGTTTTGTAAGCAATGCTGCTTTTAATGGAAGTTTTAACAGAAACCATTTTAACTTTGAAAGCTATGGAATCAATACATTTAGTTTGTATATAAAAACGCTTGATAACATATTTATTGGCCAAGTTCCAAAAAGGTGTATAATAGGTTTTGTAAGCAATGCTGCTTTTAATGGAAGTTTTAACAGAAACCATTTTAACTTTAAAAGCTATGGAATCAATACATTTAGTTTGTATATAGATGGCCAACAAATACCATCAAAAGCTTTACAACCAATGTTTCACAACAATATATTTACCACAGCTTACCATACACTATTTTCCGGGTCAGGTATTCACTTTTTGAATGATGGTAATGCTATTTCTAAGGAACAATATGCAAATGGATATTGTTTGATGGCATTTGATTTAACTCCAGACTTATCAGCTAGTTCTACATCTTATTGGAATCTTATTAGACACGGAAACGTAAGACTGGAAGTTCGTTTTGAAGCAGCACTCATACAAACAATAAACTGTATAGTGTTTGCTGAATTTGATTATGTTATTGAAATAGATAAAAATAGTAATGTTTAAGTAGATTACAGTAGCTATAATATAATAATTAAAATCAATGAAACGACTTATTATACTTTTGACGTTCATAATATCAACATTTTGAAACAAACAATTCAAAAATGTTTCTCCGAAAATTAAACTAAATGTATTTGCTGCAAATAGATTACCAGTACTCATGCATCTACCGGTTTTTCTCATTAGTAATTTAGATGTTGACAGTCAACCTGGATCGCATTGGGTGGGAATACATATTGAGCTGGTGAGTTTCTTTCGCCGTTTCTTCTACCTAGAACGCCATATTGATTCCGAAACGGTAGAAGCTTATAAATTCCTTGCATATTAAACTGACATCAAAAAAGTGATATTGTATCCTATTTTTGAGGAATAAACTACATATTTGAATTTGAATTAAGTGAAATAAATAATAAAGCCGAACAAAAGTCCGTCAAACAAATATTGGCAATAATTAGTGAGGATAGTAAATTATTGTTACACATTAAAAAAACCTTTGGAAAAAAATTTGATTACTGTCATTACTTAAGAACAAACTCCGACAGACACAAAACAAATAAGGGAAGCCGAAAAATTGGTAAAAAAATTATCACAGGACGACTTTTTTGTTGTGACGATTGGGCCATCACATTTCCTTCGTGCAGAAAATATTAATGTTTTAGTAGATAATTTTGTCCTTCAACTTAATAATTACAGTTAATATACAAATATTATAATTTGTTTGCCTACCCATTGAATTGGTCACTATACAAAAATAATCAAGAGTCGAATTATTTAATACTTTGATGCATAAAAAAAACCCAATGTAAAGGATTTACATTACTTGAGCCAAATCTCAGTTTATCTTACACATATAAAAATTTTAGCAGTTGTGGACTTCACTTAAACAAACTTGGACAAATCACATTATTGAAAGACTAAAACAAAAATTTAGAACAAGAAAAAACAACAACAAAAATACAAAACAAGGAAAAATCAGATATTTATAATTGAGAACAATGAGGCACAAAAAAAAAACACTTTTTTAGAAGAACTCAGCAGGGCCCGGGAAGAGATATAAAAACGATAAAAATCTTTCATCAAAACTTATGTAATGCACGAAATAAGAAATGGAAATAAGATTTATTCCTACAAGATAAACAGCCAGATATTGTTTGTATCACATAAGCATGGTTCAAAGAACAAGACGTATTCCACTACAAACTACAAGGCTTTGAAATAGTTGGACACTATATAAGAAAACATAAATAAATGCATTAATAACTTTATGAAGTCCTTTATGCTTGCTTTTAATGCAGCTTTTCCAGAAAAGTGGACCCATAATAAAACAAAAAAACGAGAGAAGTGGGCTACTAAAGATACTATTAAAATAAAAGAAAAATTTGAATATGATAACAGAATTTGACGAAAAAATAATACTACAGAAAAAATTAGTAAATTAAAAGAGGGCATATGACCTCTCAATAAAAAAGGATATTTCAAACCACATACACAAAACAAAATTCAGAAAGCACAAATAAATCGAAGATAAATGATACAGCACAAAAATCTAAGTCAACGGAATCACAAAACATAAAAATTGAAGTAAATGGAGTAGAACATGTAGAGTATTCAAAGATAGTAAATATATTTGCTGATAATTTTTAAAACATTGCTTTGCCAACAAAATACTGATATTTTTGGAAATAATAAAAAAAAAACAACGACAAACACAGCGGAAAATCTAAGTTTGTCTCCTTACACAGAGTAAGAAATAGAAAAAATCATCTTAAAAATTAGTGCTGAGCTAAGTACAGATTTTTTGGGAATATCGTTTAAATTAATTGAGTCCATATATAAAATTGTGCTAAAGCAACTAACATTCATGATAAATCTAATGTTAAGAGAGAATAAATTTCCAGATAATCTCAAATCTCTCTTCAAAAAAAGGAGATAAAAAGTGTACACAAAATTATAGGCCAGTGTCAATATTACCGTGAAATAAACTGGATGGTTGTAGGACTGAAGAAAAGACATTGTACTAGAACTAGAATGAGAGCTCTGTTCAATACAGCTTCTCTTATATACTAATTATTACTACATTAACTTAACTATACGTATTGGTACGTGAGGGACAAGGGATGCTGGCTAACCACGTTCTATGCGTAATCGTGTCGTCAATCGAGATGTAGCGATAAGCTATGGGCAGATAATGAGTTATTTATCGCTATGTCACAACCCGCTATCCCCAAAATTTTAAAAGAGCCATATATGATTGACTAATACAATTTTGCATCAAAGAAAACATTATAGCACAAAACCAACATGGTTTTCAAAATGGAAAATCTGTTACAACAGCAGCATCAGTCTTAACGGAGAGTGTCTTAAAGCCTAGATAAATCTGAAAATGCATTAGGAGTATTTATTGATTTATCAAAAGTATTTGATATGGTTGATCATTCACTCTTAATACATAAGTTGAACAATTTAGGAATAAAAGGAAATGCAAATGAATTTATTAAATCATAGTTACAAAATAGAAAATTTTGTGTAAATTTAAGATATACAAATGAAAAAAAGGCCAAACAAGTAGATGTAAATTCTGACTGGTATGATGTAAAATGTGGAGTACTACAAGGTTCTGTTTTAGGTCCTTTGCTTTTTATATTATTAATTAATGATCTACCAGCTCAGGTCAAACATTCAACACTAATACTTTTCACTGATGACACTACAAGCCTAATTAAAGATAAAGACATACAGAATTTAAATTCAAAAGCTGAAAAGGCAGTAGATGAGCTGTGTACATGGTTTAATGAAAATAGACTATTATTAAATAAGTAGTAATATAAAAATTCCGAAAAACGCAAAAAAAAAAACAATGTAACTATAGAAAAAAACCGGCCAAGTGCGAGCCTGGCTCGCGCACCGAGGGTTCCGTGCAAACTTATTATATGTTGTTGTATATTATTAAAAATATTTTTATTAAATAATGTAACTAAAAATTTACGTTTTTCGCAATTTTTCCTTTATCTGTACTATAAGACGTTGCTTCGTACCAAATTTCAAGATTCTGAGTTCACGGGAAGTACCCTGTAGGTTTTGAATCCCTTGCAAGTTTCGAAAATTTGCGGCATAAACGGCTGTGTATTTAAAAATGTACGGTTTTCGCAATTTTTCCTTTATTTATTACTATAAGACGTTGCTTCGTACCAAATTTCAAGATTCTGAGTTTACGGAAAGTAACCTGCAGGTTTTGATTCCCTTGCGAGTTTCAAAAATTTGCGGAAATTTGCGGCAGTATTTGAAATAAATTTTAGCTGACAGACGGACAACAAAGTGATCCTATAAGGGTTCCGTTTTTTCCTTTTGAGGTACAGAACCCTAAAAATATAATAAATGTAGTAGATTCATGTAGATTTTTAGGTATTGACATAGATCATCATTTCTGATGGACAAAACATGTTGACAATATAAGTAAAACACTAGCTTTGGTATGTTTTTGTATAAAATCTTTAAACTCACTTGGTTCCTTAACTGTATTAAAGACTACTCTTACTGGGGATATTTTTATCCGATAATGACTTGTGGTATAGAATTTTGGGGATCCCTAAGTATAGCAAATGTAATTTTTAAGCTACAAAAGAGGGTGGTCAGTATCATGTCATTAGCGTAAAGAAGTGCAGCGTGTAAGGAATTATTAAAACTTAGACTTATCAACGGTATATATTTATGTATTAAAAATAGCATCTTTTGTGAAAAATAATATTAATCAATTTGATTTCTTAAGCCATCATGATACAACAAAATATAAATTGAAAGTCATACCGCACAAGCATACACACTACAGAAGAAGTGTATATTACAATGCTGTAAATACATATAATAATTTGCCAAACAGTATTATTATGGAACAAAATCCTAGAAAATTTAATACAATGTTAAAGAAATGCTATTTTTAATAAGTAGTTAAATAGAAATGCTAAAATCACAATTTTTCTATAATTTACAAAGCTTCAAACTAATGGAATAACAAATTATCTAATTAAGTAATAATTAAATTTGAAAAATGAAAATCTTCCGGCTGTCTATCAGTTCACTACGTAAAAAAACACACTCGACTCGAAAAACTGTTTAAAACAAGTGATAAAGTGCGCAATTTTGTCAGTGAAAATATTCTTTGTAACTTAGGGTGTGTTCCAAATCGCAAAGAGGAAGTTAAAAAAGTGGTTTTGGGACGCCCGGGGTAGAGTAATTTTCCAACTGTCAAGTTGAATTTTTACACTGCCATAGAAAAGGTTGAAAACTTACTCCTGTCAGTGTGAAAATTAACTGTCAAACGCTCGTTCCAGAACGGGTTGATTTTTCAACTTTACCGGGCGATAATTACTCCGCGTGACTTGGAACATAGCCCTAATAGATTGGAAGGTCATTGTTTACATCGTTTGAATCTGACAGTTCCACAAGCCGCCGCCAGTGTAACCAATTACAAATTATTACCAGCTATAAAATATTAATTACCACCAAATTAGTAGCTTTTAAATCTACTAACAGCTGAAAATCTCAATGGATAAGCAAATAGAAAATTTATTTGAAAAATTAAGAAATGAAATGCAATATCAATTAAAAATTTAAACAGACACCTTAGCAGAGAATTTAATTTCTAAATTTGATGAAAAGTTACAATCAATAATAAGTTATTAAAAATAATAATACAGGTTTTGGAGACAAAAGTAGACATGCTAGAAGGAGAAAAAAGAAAAAATAACCTTATCTTCCATGGAATTAAAGAAAGTGAGGAAAACAAGTATGACCTAATGGAATTGGTTCTAAAAGTTTTTAATGAAATAAGCAAGAAAACGAATATGGAATTATGGACAGATGGGAAATTAGTACATTGAGAAGTGGGGCTTCTGACCAAAACCATCCACATTCCAATAAAAAACTTACATAAGTATAAGCCCTTAAAAATAGACTATGATATCGTAGGGCTCGCAGAAGTTAGAAGGAGCAGCTGCGATATTGAAGAACACGCTGAAAACATTTCCTGCTTCAAAGGAGAAACAAAGGGACTATATGGAGTAGGCTTCCTTATACAGAAAAAATTAAAACAACAGATAGTAAACTTCTCTGGAATATCGGAGAGTGTCGCCTTAGTTCGTATAAAAACCGGCAACGACATTATTTCACTTATACAAGTATATGCTCCCACTGCAAAGTCAAGCAATGACGAAATCATTTTTTTTTTATGAAGACTTGAATAAAGTCCACTACTAGGGCATGTAATATCGGAAGGTTTTCAATTCCGATATTAATTCCGATACTAATATACGAATTGAACATATTTTTCATTAAGTAGTATTAGATACAAGATGTTTTAAATTAATTTCTTTTTGCAATCAACATATAAATAAAACAACTTCTGTGATGATTAAACTAAAAAAAAACATAAAACTGCAATCAATCCTAATAAATATATTTAAAAATAGCACAACCTGTGAACAAAATCTAAAGTAAAAATACCTTCTGAAAAAACGTCACTAAAATATTAATTAAAATCGAAAAAAAATTAACAAGAGAATATACTACTAATCTTGTACTATTTATTTATTCAATACAATTCTTTTCTACATAATGCGTTCATAGCAACTCCTCCACTCCCATACTCTTCTGCTACTAATTAAATAAAAAAACTCAAAATCATCTAAATAAAATTGGAAACAAATGTAACGAAACAACTTATTAACTAACATTATGTATATGTTTTAAAGAAAAAAACTTGATAGTGCATTGTCAATAAATTAAAGGTTTCTAGTATTTCAGCAGAAGCAAACTTCGGACAATGCTTCAAAAATATCCAGCTGATGAAAAACACGCTTTCTTTCAACACAAAGGCATAACTTATGCAAAATACAAACGCTCTGTACGCATGTTATACATACACTAATCCCTCCTTCCATTTTTGTTGCATACAAGTTAATAAGCTATTATAATTTCAAAAAGCTAAAAACTAGCGTCCACAGGCAAGGCCTTCCTAATATTTCAGATTTTCTCAAATTCTTGGTCAGAAGTCATATTACACCTTGTAGTAGTTGGGTAGTTACTTTATTCGTAAAGTAATTAAACTACCTCAACATAGTCTTTGTTTCTGTGACAGCTCCAGTGCATACAGGGTTTGCATTATTTTACTTGTTGGTTTGAAAAATTTGTCGCCTTTTGAAGCCAATGGAAACTTTAAGAATTATAAAGGCAAATTAGTTTAAGGCGAGGCAAGGTTGTACGAAGTGTAGATTAGCCTTTTAATACTCTCATCCTTGCCCGTCGTCAGCAGTAGCGCCGACTCTATGGTGCCTGAAGGTACTTGTGCAAATGTTAAGTGTCAGCGGCGCTGAGCCCTAATATTTTATTGTTTTACTTTTATTTCGGGGACTCGGGGCCCACCTGAAACTTTTTTGAGCAACGTGCCTGTTCGTGGATAGTGTACTAGGTGCTGTATGACAGTTTGTAGAACTTTGGTGGAAGAAATTACGGAAGCTGTAATAGCATTCTGAAACTATTTACGTCTTATTTTAAAATTTAAACAGAATATTTTACTAATTCCGATATTACGATATTGGACTACTTAGTATCGGAATTATAATATCGAACTTAACGATCCGAGATTTCGGGATTTCGATATTCCGAGATTCCGATACTCATGCCCTACCCACTACCTAGCAGACGAGACTGTGCTAGTGATGGGTGATTTCAATGCCAAGATTGATCATCCACAAGAACATGAAAACCTAATACTAGGCATATGGATATGAAACTGGAATGAAACGAAACGGGCGAACAAATGCTACAATATGCCTATGACCGCAAATTGTCAGTAATGAATACGTATTTTAAAAAAAACAAAGTCAAAAATGGACCTGGTCATCACCAGACGGCTATACAATATCAGGAAGACTTTCTAATGAGCAACAAAACCAAAAAAATTAACCAACATAGAAGTTCTGAATAAAATACACTTCTCATCAGATCATAGATTAATATGAGCATCCCTAACAATAGATAAACTGAAACAAAGCAGAAAAACGTTCAAGCCAATAGCAAGATCGCTAAAAACCGAAAATGACGTAAATAATTACAAAAAAAAAACCTAGAAGAAGTGAAATCAAAACATTACTCAATGTAAAGGATGTCCATAAATATTCCGACAAACTAGAGGAAATAATAATACACAGTCTCAGAACAAATAGGAAAGACAACAACCCATAAGATATTTAAAAATTGCACACATTGATAAAAAAGCGTACTGATTCACTGCAACAAAAAACAAAACCAAAAAAATGAATGAAGAACTGAAAGAAATCTACAAAAAGACTCACAAAGCAATTCGTGAAGACTATCAAAATCATAGGAAAAAAAAAACTTTGAGAGAAACCTAAACAATCATAGAAGTGAAAAAAGGGCAAAAAACAAACCATGCAATCACAAAAACTGGTTACAAAGCCTAGGAGAAAACCAGGAAGAAACAAAGACAAGAAAAGATGCATTACAATGCGCCACAACATTCTATAAAAAACTGTATGCAAAACCATCTGAAGAAAATTATGAATGTGAAACCATGCATGTCAGAGATAATACTGCTTTACAAAAAAGGAGACCCTAAAGATATTAGTAATTATAGACCTATCAGTTTGCTAGCAGCCATGTATAAATTATTCTCACCCCTGATATTGAGTAGAATAACAAAAACAATTGAGACCAACCAACCACTAGAACAGGCAGGTTTCCGCTCTGGTTTCTCCACTCTAGACCACATACATGCCATTGAACAACTGTTAGAAAAGTTCAAAGAATTTAACCAACCTCTTTATATAGGTTTTGTTGATTACCAGAAAGCTTTCGATACAATCACCCATAGCTTCATATGGAAAGAATCACAAAAATGCAAAGTATAAAGTATATTCTAGGAGCACAAGCAAAGTAAGATTGGAAAAAACAGGACAAGCAATAACAATAAAGAGCAGAGTTAGGCAAGGAGACCCTCTGTCACCCAAGCTATTCATAGCAGTACTCGAAGATGTAATCCAAAGGTTAAACTGGAAAAATAAAGACATTTGGATTCTTGAAAATCGATTAAGCCACTTAAGATTCGCTGATGACATAGCTATATTTGCCAAATCACCCTCGGAATTAAAACAAATGATGCAGGATCTTAACAGAGCCAGCAAAGAAGTGAGTCTGTGCATGAATGCTAAAAAAACCAATATAATGTCAAACAGCCACCAAATTGAATAAAGAAATAATGGTAAAAGATTATATATACCTAGAGAAACAGATATCCTTTAGCCCAAACCGTAACCAAACAGTAATGAAGAAGTGTGAAGAAGTGTGTGTGTGAAGTTTATTATTATTATTATATTATTATTATTATAATGTAAAATAATGCTATGAAAGTAAAAAAATTAATGTTAACAATATGAACAAGAAAAATTGTAACACATTTTTCAATAAAGAACAATACAATACTTACTGTGGCCTACCTGCATGCTGCAAGGCATGCAAAATAAATATCCATACATTTCCTGCTGCCAGCCTCACCTACTAGCTTTACTTACATGATAACACTATTACTAAGTACTGGGTTCCATCATTAGGTTAAGGGATTGTTTTCGTGCACTTTTCATTTGTTTCCACAATTTATTTATTTACAAATCAAGTGCATTGACAATGTCACAATGCATGTTTTCTTTTTTGGTTTTCACAGTGAAAACAATTACATAGATATTATCTTTAATCTTTAGACAGCATGGCGCATAAGGATGGTAGCTTTTGGCATTATCTTGGTGAGCTCATTGAAAGTTACTAAAGTATTAACGGGGTAACTTAACACGAATTGGTGGTTTAATAGGATCATTTTATTTTAAATCTGCACAAGCTCAACACTGATAGGGATGGAACCAATCATACCGATGTGCCGACCAACAACATCAATCACAATGGGTCATGGGTTATCAACTTAACAGGATCATTTTATTTTATTTCACTACAGTAATTGGACATCAAAGTCCTTAGAAAATGCCAGTCCCAAACTGACAGACATTGGCCCATTTGCAAAGAGGACTTCATTACTAAGAACACCTCCAAAACTAAAATCCATTACGCTGGCAAAAAGTACCCACAAACCAGAACAAGAAGGGGAAGAAAATGTGCCAAACTCCATCACCAGTTTTTTTTTTTTATACCACTAAGGTGGCAAACAAGCCGTAGCCTATGGACGATTACAACACCAGGGGCATCACTCGCACGTTGCCGACCCTTCAGAAATCTAATAACTTCTGTTTTGAAGAACCCCATACTGTAGTCCTTAGAGAAAACCTTGGCAGGGAGGAGGAAGTTTCTCTGAAACCGCACTCTACGCGACCATTTCCGCAATTCGCAAACAGCTAACAGATATAGTGGTCTGCCCATAGACTTAACTGAAGAGGTATAAGCACCTGAAAAGACAGCTAGTAAACCATCCCTATCATCTTGTATGGCATAGAAAAACTTGTGATGGAACAACTAAGAAAGTTTGCCAAACTTACTGGTAAAGACGGTGACCTTGAGACCCTTTCTCATATTAATCAATAATAAATAATTAATTAGTATCACATTAAAACTTCATCAGATGCAAAATTAATTTTGATGAAACAATACAACTGCAAACTGGAGGTCAAAAATTAACTATCAAGACTGAGAATAGAAAATCATAGAGAATGGAAAATATTAGAGAATACAGATGGTATCTGGTACCTATAATAATAACAATTATATTTCATGGAAGGTAAAATATTCCTATGGGAGCAACATTATATATATTAAAAACCATTCAGCTCTGTCTAGAAATCTAGGAGGCATCTGATATTATTCAGTTACTCTCTCATGGTTTGTGGATTCTTAAGGAAATTTGCCTGTTGGTTGGTTACGCTTTTGCAGTATAGGATCATTTGAGATAATGTGGTCTATGCAGCCCACAGCACACAGAGGGCTATGTTTAAAACATACCAGTAAATGGGTAAAAATACATTTTTTTATAAATAACCCATAGAAAAAAAACTACTGTCGTTTCTACATTCTTTCTGGGTATCGGGGAAGCTTCTTGATCGATTAAAATTATTTTTACGCGGAAATGACAGGGTGCAAAGAAGTAAAAAATTTACTATCTTTATTATATGCTTTATCAAAATTTACGGATAGCAGGGAAAAAGGTTTATCCAAATAAATTTCTGCATACCTACTTCCCAACGAGATTAAAAATCAGCTGTGCGTCCGCCGGCCACACAACACGGCCGGTGCGCTACACACGCCGCCTCCACGCCCGCGCCCCACATCCAAACAAGTAGCAATAGTGCGACTAGTAGACTATTTATAAAACCCCTAGCACTCACCTTATGAGTTCATTCGCTGCACATTACCTACAGAATATAGATTTCTACTAATAGCACATGTAAAAACAATAGGAAATCAATACCATGTTTAACATCTGTATAATCTTATTTATAACTAAGAAAATATTTACCATAATATTTTGTTACCTGAATCATCATCGTAAATATGATATTGAAGGATTTAAGGAAGATATGGAAACAATAAAAGCAGTTCGGTTAAAATTTAGACACCTTAAGCCACTACACAGGGCCACTATTTAAAAATAAAACATAATATACAAAAATAGAAAGAGAGAAAAAAAAAGAATATAATTTTTTTTCTGAATTTATTGAAAAAGGCTTTGGCAACGAATTCATTAGCCTGGGCTACGTTCACTTTGGGTGTAATGATCGCCCGTATGTCCTTCGCCCGGCGATCGCCCATCTTTGGTCCGGTTTACGTGACTTGCAACTGAACGGCTTTGACAACAGCAGCGGGAAAATTACCACTAGGTTGCAAAACAGTCAATGTAAATTGAGGTTATAAGAAGATTCTATTTATCAAGTATTGTGTTATTGTCTCCTCTTATCATTCTTCCTCATTAGTCAGTCAACAAAAAGTGCTCTTTATCACCTATAGTCGCTTTAGTTATATTGAATCCAAAATTAATCCTCGTTAGCTGTTAAAGTGCGACTTTCACCCTCCTATTTCACGGTGTGATTAGTGTGTTGCCCGACGATATTCAGCAGCTTATTGAACGATACGGTGCGTTCGCCGTGTGAGTCACTCCGAGTTATTGAACGGCAAGTTTATCGTCGGGTGATCACACGGCGTTGAAACTGAACGTAGCCCTGGCTATATACAATAATATACATTAGCATGAAAAAGAATGGAAAATAAATCTATATAGTTAACAAACATTATACATTTGAAATAATAATAGATGTGAGCAATTACACAAGAATGATTGGTTACTCAGAAATCTTTTCTCATGTAAAATACAATTTACTAATGTAGTAAAATTAAATTATTCAAGTTATGTACCTACAATCTTATATCCTACTTACACTATTAAAAATAAAGGAGAATGCCTAAAACTGTTTGAAGGTTGGCGCCTTTTTTTTTAGTAGCGAATATGAATGCGACTTTTTAATTTTAACAGTATATATGTGAGTGAACAAAAGTTGTTATGTAACTTGTATCCATCTAGATATGATTTTCGTGGGTGACTTTTTGTAACATTTTATTCAAATTCGATGGAATAATAATGTGAAATATTACAATAAAACGCATTTTGTTACACACATAAAGTAAAAACATATTATTATATATAATATATACTTAGCAAATATAGAGATATAGATAAATAATCCTGGAAGTATTTTCTTATAGTGTAATTCCTGAACTACTTGACCGATTTAGGTCATATTTACAAAGTAGACATATTTTTTTCTTCTGCAATAACAATGGTTTATATAGCTTTATTAATATTTGATAGGTGGCGCTGTAATCAAGTTTTTAAAAATCTATAAGTATGATCCTAAGTTACCCATCTGCACAATATATCTTGGTTTATTGCAAAAAAACAAATACGAACATATAATCTGGAGGCTACAGGTGGCGCTGTGGTCGAATTATTATGAAACATTGTATATACCTATTTATTGCACAGAAATGACATAAATTGAGTCACACTACCATTCTAACCCATGGATAACGGTGTGGGTTTCGCAATGATTTAAGTGTATTTGTAAAATATAAGTGTGTTTTAGTAAATAAGCCTTATTGTGACAACTGTTTGTTATCCCAAATAAAATAAAATAAGATAAAAATAAAATTGAAAAAAACAGAACAACGTTTATCAGGCCTGCTATAATTATATTAACACTGCAGAATACTTTTGAAGCTTGACATAAACAATAGCTTATTTTTAGATGTAAAAAACAGTATAACAATAACTTCATCACAAAAAATATTTTCCCAAAATTAATACTTTTTTTATACCACTAAGGTAGCAAACAAGCTAACGGACCACCTGATGATAAGAAGTCACCGCAACCTATGGACGCTGGGGAATAACTCACGCATTGCCGACCCTTCAAAAATGTAATAACTTTTTTCTTGAAGGCCTTACTGTTGTCCCAAGAGAAAACCTTTGCAGCTAGCTCATCTCGCGATCTGAGCGTTCGCGGAAACCGCACTGTAAGTGACCGTTTAGGTTCTAAGGTGTGAGGATGAATTCCCTGCCGATGGCGAAAGGTGTGATGATAGAAAGCAGCCGTAGGCATTATTTTTTTTTTTTATTTATTTATTTATTTAGAATAGGCAAGTTACATTAGTTAGACAAGTTACTTAGCTTAATAAACATGCATTAAAAAGCAGATAAACTAAGACACTTTTGGCTCTCATACTAGGTAGTCCTGTATTATGAGAGCCAGAAAACAAACAAACAATGTTAAGGGGTGTAAAGACATATTTTAGAAATTAAATACATACTAGGGTCGTAAACTACAATAAGAGAAAAATAAAAATCAGGCGAGCTAAGATATCTCTGGCTCCCATACTAGGTAATCCTGTGTTATGAGAGCCAGTGAGGGAAGACAAAAATTAGGAGGTGTGCAGGTAACATGTTAGGTATAGATTACAGACTTATAAGCTACATAATAAATACAATGAGGCAAAAACAATAGAGTTATACAACAGATTAAACTAATCAAAACTAAACTAATACCACTACAAAAGTTTTGGGTAACTGTGCGAGTGTAGGTGTGTAAGTATATGTGCGAGGGCTTATGCATGAGTGCTTGCTGGTGATTATGCATATGTGTGGAAGATTTTGGAAGCAGACATGTGTAAGTGCGATTAGGTGTGTGTTAATAATAATAATGAATAATTGATTATATATTATTTTCTAGGATTTTAAGAGACTTTCAGTTTACTTCATAGTTAAGTTTGACTAAATAAGATTTGAGTAATTTTTTACATTAAAATTTCATAAGTGCTATTTAGAGATTTATGTATTTTATTATACAAAGTAAAGCTAAGGAACGGGTGTTGTTTTCAAAAAATGATGTTTTATGAGGTAACATGGTGAGTAAATTTCTAATACTACGTTTCCGTCTGTCTGTAGATAAAATACTGTCAGGGGCTGACAAATGTTGCGCAAAATAGTTTGAAGCACAAAAAATTTTCTCACAGAGAGTACTTGACATTCCGAGTATAATTTAAAAGTAGGAAATCGCATAGGCTTATAAAAAATTACTTTGAGTATGATTCGCTGGGGTCTTTCTAAACGCAGTATTAATGTTTTGGCGGCACCACCCCAGGCTGGGACACAATAGGTAAGAAAAGATTGGGCCAGTGAGTAGTATACGGTTTTCAGAATGGCTTGGTTGGGAGACGATCTTAGTTTCTCAAATATAAATATTATTTTACGTATTCTTCTAGTTAATACATGGATGTTGTGAACCCAGTTTAAAGAACCGTCAATGTATACGCCTAGATATTTAGTGAAGGGGCTTCTGTTTAGTTGAGGACAATTACAGATACTTCTGTAGTATCTGTAATTGTCCTCAACTAAACAGAAGCCCCTTCAGTAAGAAGATGTGCAACAGGAATGAATTTTGACACTAAAGGAGGAAGATGAAGGCTGTAATTTAGGTTTTAAGGTAAAGGTAACAACTTGGGATTAAGCTATGTTAAGAGTCAAAAGATTACTATAAAGCCAGGATGTTATGTGACGGAGTGCGTTTTAAGCAACAGAGTGTACCTCTCCCCACGACTTCCCATGGACAAGCAGAGCAGTGTTATCAGCGTATGTCACTATTTTACAGTTCTCGAGGGATAACCGGCACAAATCATTGAAGTAGATAAGGAAGAGAGTAGGACCAAGCACGCTACCTTGAGGTACTCCATGACATAAGGTCTCTTTTGCACTGGTCCAACTTCCCACTTTAACACCCTGGCCACGGTTCGTAAGATAGCTAAGTAAAAGTTGAAGAGTAACACCTCTGACACCGATTCTCTCTAGTTTAGTTAGGAGGAGGATTTTGAACAATTACTCAGCTGACGTCCCATTATAAAAGCGGTAGAACACACAAATGGAAGCAAAGTCTTTCCTCTGACTTAAAGGTTCGATACAGATTGTGAGTTTTGAAATCTTTGACGATTCTCCCAGCGCGTCGTTGAACCGAGTCAAAAGGGCCAACCTGGTATCCGGGTGCACCCAACACTACATTACATAAATGTAAAAATTACAGATACTTCTGTAGTATCTGTAATTGTCCTCAACTAAACAGAAGCCCCTTCAGTAAGAAGATGTGCAACAGGAATGAATTTTGACACTAAAGGAGGAAGATGAATGCTGTAATTTAGGTTTTAAGGTAAAGGTAACAACTTGGGATTTAGCTATGTTAAGAGTCAAAAGATTACTATAAAGCCAGGATGTTATGTGACGGAGTGCGTTTTAAGCAACAGAGTGTACCTCTCCCCACGACTTCCCATGGACAAGCAGAGCAGTGTCATCAGCGTATGTCACTATTTTACAGTTCTCGAGGGATAACCGGCACAAATCATTGAAGTAGATAAGGAAGAGAATAGGACCAAGCACGCTACCTTGAGGTACTCCATGACATAAGGTCTCTTCTGCACTGGTCCAACTTCCCACTTTAACACACTGGCCACGGTTCGTAAGATAGCTAAGTAAAAGTTGAAGAGTAACACCTCTGACACCGATTCTCTCTAGTTTAGTTAGGAGGAGGATTTTGAACAATTACTCAGAAGACGTCCCATTATAAAAGCGGTAGAACACACAAATAGAAGCAAAGTCTTTCCTCTGACTTAAGGGTTCGATACAGCTTGTGAGTGTTGAAATCTTTGACGATTCTCCCAGCGCGTCGTTGAATCGAGTCAAAAGGGCCAACCTGGTATCCGGGTGCACCCAACACTACATTACATAAATGTAAAAGCCTTATGGTAAGCGGTTACTGCAGCATATGGGCGCTTGCAAAACCAGGGGCGTCACTGGCGTCTTGCCAACCGTTTTAAAAATCTCACAACTTCTTTCTTGAAGAGCCCCATATTGTAGTCCTTAGAGAAAACCTTAGCAGCGAGGAGAGGCGAGCTCATTCCGCGATTTAAGCGTTCCTCTGAAACTGCACTGTACGTGCCCATATTTACAATCACCCGTCCAGATAGGTGTGGCACTAGCATATGGGGCCGGACTTGTGACTTTTAAAGTAAACCTCAAAGGTGTCTCCAGAGGTGAAATACTGCTTTGGTCTGTTGAGTACTCCGAGTGATTTTTTGGATGCCAGCTTCACCTTGTTTTCCAAGTGATCTCGGAACTGAACAACACGCGAGATGTAAACAACAAGGATCCCAATACTCTTAGAAATGGTAAATGAGTGTATTCCGAAATTGTAGGACCCCAGTAAATAGGTCATTTTTATACTATATAATTATTTACCATAGCTATAAACCATTGTGATTGTAAAAGAAAAAATATATCTACTGTGTAAATATGACCTTAATTGGTAAAGTCGTTCAAAAGTTACACCATAAACAAACACTTAAATGAATATTACGTATAAAGATATAAGCCTAAGTATTTATTATACATCGTATGTATTTATACCAGATAATATTGCTGCTACTACTTTACAAGTCGCAAGTCCGGGTCCATATGGAGTACTGCTGCGATCTCTAAATCATTACTAAAACAGGGCAATTATTTAGATCAGTGTACGACATCTCGAAATAGGAAATTAAGGTAAGAAACTGACTGACTGATAGTGGTACTAATTATTAATGGCTACTCACTATAGTTGGGTAAATAGAAATTGGCTAACTATCTTGAGATAATATCATTGTCACGACTAATTAGTTTTAAACATTATTTAGCCGTTATGTATGCTCTTTCTATAAATGAAGGTACAACTTCAGTTTCAGCTTCAAGTGAATTTATAGGATATGAAATTATAGCACCACATATTGCGTAATACTCTATTTTGTAATACATCTGGTTTTCTAGGTAAATTGGTTAAAGCACTATGCTAAAACATGCAACCATAACCAAATAGACTGTGGATAGCAGCAATATCTATAATGATATTATAAAGAGGAAATATATGATTGTTTGTTTGTTTGTATTGAATAGGCTCCGAAACTACTGGACTGTTTTGGAAAATTCTTTCCCCATTAGAAGCCGACATTATCCCTGATGAACAAAGGCAAAAATCCTTCATTCCTACGGGAAAACGGGAATAGGACAACGGGTAATAAGAATTGTCCTTCCGTACTTATCTTTTTTACATAACTTCTAAACAGCTCAACAGATTGGGTTGAAATTTTATATGGGTATTTCGATGGTGTCCTGGATGATTTTAAAAAACACAATTGGACCAGGAAGGTGGCGCTGCTGTCGGTATTGGTGTTGAGCTCATAAACCACCAATGGAGAGGCCGGATCGTCTCTCCACAAAATGAGCTTAAATCGCCTATCTTCAGGGTGTATCATGACTTAACGGAACATCATCTTGATGTCAGCCACAAACACAACCTGGTGGCGACGAAACCCAGTTAAGATCTACCTGAAGCTTTGGTCCCAAAATCAGGCAATCGTTCAGATACACCCGAATGTAGGCGTCAACCCATCGAACACCACCCGTATATTACCATTTTTTAAGACGGCGTGATGTGGAACAAAATAATGTTAGTTGCCTGTCCGCTCGAACTGCGAAACCGACATGTGACCTAGGTAGTCGTAGTCGCGAATGAAATTCCCGTATTTTGTGTGGAATTCCCTATCAAGATGCATCCGGCTCTCAATGGATAAAAACCTTTCTTCGGATATTTTCCAGGTGTCACCCAGGTGCGGACGAGGGGCTAGGAAAGGCAGTCGAGTGAAAATCCGACCAGAACTTAAACGACCTGTATTGGCGAGAAAATACGACTCGCACTCGTCGTCGACTGGTCGAGTCAGTGACGCCGGGGGTGCTCTTTGATTTCCCAAAAACGCTGAAGGGACTCAGCGAGCGAAATTCCCACCTGCACCGATGAATCCGTAAATGCCTGAGCAGCGAGAGAATGTGCTGGGCACATTACAACAGATCCGAGATCATACGTCAGCGCCAAGCAGAAGCTCCACAGGACCAGGTAGGTGAAACCTTTCGTGACGAAAAGTCCCAGACGTCCGTCGGCAGGGGCACCTGAGGGTGATGACTCAAAATATCCCTCAGGACATATCCAACAAAATATCCAACAGCTCCTAGTTGATACCGCATACACAGATAGCGTTTTTTTTTTATACCACTAAGGTGGCAAACAAGCCTACGGTCCGCCTGATGGTAAGCGGTCACCGTAGCCTATGCACGCTTGCAACACTAGGGGCATCACTCGCGCGTTGCCGACCTTTCAGAAATCTAATAACTTCTTTTTTGAAGAACCCCATACTGTAGTCCTTAGAGAAAACCTTGGCAGGGAGCTCATTCCACAACCCAAGGGTTCGCGGGAGGAAGTTTCTCTGAAACCGCACCGTACGCGACCATTTTGGTTCCAAAGTGTGAGAATGAATTCCCTGTCGATGGCGAGCGGTGCGATGGTAGAAAGTAGCCGTGGGCATCATTTCGAACAATTCCTCAGAACACAATCCATTGTACAAGCGGTAGAACACACACAGGGAGGCAAAGTCTCTCCTCAGACTTAAGGGCTCGATACCGCAAGTGAGTTTGGGATCGTCGACAATTCTCACAGCCCGTCGTTGAACCGAGTCAAAAGGGCCAAGCTGGTATCCGGGTGCACCCGCCCAGAGATGGCAGCAGTACTCCATATGGGGCCGGACTTGCGACTTGTAAAGTAGCAACCTTTGCCCCGACGTGAAGTACTGCTTCGCTCTGTTGAGTACACCAAGTTTTTTGGACGCCAGCTTTACCTTGTCTTGCAAATGATCTCGGAACTGAACATCGCTAGAGATGTCAACGCCAAGGATCCCAATGCTCTTGGAGATGGAGAGGGGAGTGTTCTGGAATTGTGGGACTACAGTGAATGGGGTTCTCTTAGCGGTGAACGCGCAGACTTGTGTCTTTGAGGGGTTGAATCGGACCAAGTTTTCCCGCCCCCAGTCAGAGACCTTGGACAGACCGATCTCGATTTGAGACACAAGTTCTTCACGCTTTTCCTCCACAACGGGACGTGGAATGCTTGCACGGCCTGTGTAATAAGCGTCTCCACTACTGTCATCTGCATAGCAATGTATGTTGTTGATGTCCAACATATCATTTATGTGCAGTAGAAACAGCGTAGGAGACAGCACAGAGCCTTGCGGGACACCAGCATTAATGTCCATGCTATCAGAGCAACTACCGTCAACTACGGCTCGTATGCTTCTGCCGGAAAAAAAGCTAGCCACCCATTTGCACAAACCCTCGGGCACTCCGTAAGAAGGCAACTTCGATAGAAGACCCCGGTGCCAGACCCGATCGAACGCCTTCGCTATGTCTAGGCTACATGCCAATGCCTCCCCCTGACTCTCAATGGCTCGTGCCCATCGGTGTGTGAGATACACTAGAAGGTCACCAGTTGAGCGACCGTGGCGAAAGCCATATTGACGGTCACTGATCAGGTCGTGTTTTTCTAGGTATCTCAAAAGCTGTGTGTTGATCACACGCTCCATCACCTTGGAGAGGAGAGAGGTTATAGCGATAGGCCTGTAATTCGATGGATCTGATCTATCGCCCTTTTTGGGCACCGGGTGTACATTCGCAGTCTTCCATGAAGACGGAAATAGCCTAGTGTGGTAGGAAAGCGTGAAGAGGCGCGTGAGTACAGGACATAACTCAGGAGCACACTGCTTAAGCACCACTGCTGGTATGCCGTCTGGCCCACTCGACTTATGAACGTCTAGGGAAAGCAACGCCCGCCGGACCTCGCGCTGTGTTATAGAGATTTCCGGCATGGTCTTACCGCACCACGGTAAAGTAGGTGGTACAGCGCCTTCGTCGTTCACATTCGAGTTAGAGGCAAAGAGACTGCCCAATAGATCGGCTTTCTCTTTTGCACTGTGGGCCAAGTCACCATCGGTCTTTCGCAGTGGTGGTAATGATGACTGGCAGAAGTTCCCCTCGGCAGCTTTAGCAAGCGACCAGAAAGCACGACTCCCAGAAGGATAGCTCGCAAGTCGCCCACCTATTTTGCCTATGAATTGGAATTTTGCTCTGGCAGTTGCTTTCTTACTGAACCTCGAGGCAGCATTTAATTTGCGTTTTAACTCAGAAATATTCGGATCCTTATTATTACGAGCCGTGGTCCAAGCCTCATACGCAGTTTGCTTAAGAGTTTTAGCTTCTCTGCAAGACCTATTAAACCACGGTCGCTTTTTGACGCCGGCAGCTACTCGCAGGTTAGGAATGAAACATTCCATACCAGCGAGGATTGTCTCAGTGACTGCGGCTGCGCAGACGTCAGGATCTTTTGAGCTTTAGCAGATCTGCCTCCACGGGTACGATGCATAGAATTCTCGCAATCCATCCCAGTCTGCCGACTTATAATGCCACACACGACGCCAATTAGTTGGCCCAGAAGGATCAGGTTGTGTGCATGACATTTGAATCCGGACGAGACAGTGGTCCGAGGAGCCAAGAGGCGCATCCACTGAGACGGAGTATCCATCCGGACGTGTAGTCAGCAGAAGGTCCAGTAAGGAACTTGTATGGTCCTCTATATCTGGTATTCTCGTTGGAGAAAGTACCAGCTGAGAGAATCCATAGGTCAGAGCAAATTCATGAGCAGATATCCCTGCATAGTTATTGGTTCGAGAACTGAGCCACTCACGATGGTGGGCGTTAAAGTCTCCCAAAATAACTAATTCTGCTGTAGGATATTGCTCTAGAACTTTGTCAGTCGTCACCTGAGGTGCGTGAAGAATCGAGTTACGTCCGTGTCACCGCTATGAGACCTGTATAGGCACGCATAGATACGAGTGTGGCCCCCATGATCTACGCGCACCCACAATATCGACAGGTCCCTGTCTTCAAGGCTATGAAGTCGGCGACAGCAGATATCCTCCCGGACGAACATACATACACCGGCACGACTCATAAAATTGTGCTCGAGTTTGTAGCCGGGATAACGAAGGTATGATGTGTCGGCCGGGCAGGATATCTGCGTCTCCGTTAGAAAAAGAATGGTTGGCTGCGCAGTCTCAAGATGGTGATGGACTGCGTTAAGATTTGCGTGAATACCCCTTATGTTGCAAAAATCCACATTATATGTGGATGGAGTAGCCGCTGTCAAAACTCTTTCCTTTTTTCTGTTCCTGGCCATTTTTTTTGAAGTTACTTAGACTAAGGATGAGGAGGAAAAGGAAAACGAGACCGTACCCACGACGTTATCCACCCGTAGACCCCCTACTCCAGAAATCCCATAACTCCGCGAACTTACCTGTAATCGGATACGCTTCACCAGCCACAGCGATATTTTCTTTTTATACCACTAAGGTGGCAAACAAGTCTACGGTCCGCCTGATGGTAAGCGGTCACCGTAACCTATGCACGCTTGCAACACCAAGGGCATCATTCGCGCGTTGCCAACCCTTCAGAAATCTAATAACTTCTTTTTTGAAGAATCCCATACTGTAGTCCTTAGAGAAAACCTTGGCAGGGAGCTCATTCCACAACCAAAGCGTTCGCGGGAGGAAGTTTCTCTGAAACCGCACTGTACGCGACCATTTCGGTTCTAAGGTGTGAGAATGAATTCCCTGCCAATGGCGGTCGGTGCGATGGTAGAAAGTAGCCGTGGGCATCAATTCGAACAATTCCTCAGAACACAACCCATTGTAGCCGGACTTGCGACTTGTAAAGCAGCAACGTTTGCCCCGACGTGCAGTACTGCTTCGCTCTGTTGAGTACACCAAGTTTTTTGGAAGCCAGCTGCACCTTGTCTAGCAAGTGATCTCAGAACTGAACATCGCTGGAGATGTGAACACCAAGGATCCCAATGCTCTTGGAGATGGAGAGGGGAGTGTTCTGGAATTGTGGGACCACAGTGAATGGGGTTTTCTTAGCGGTGAACGCGCAGACTTGTGTCTTTGAAGGGTTGAATCGGACCAAGTTTTCCCGTCCCCAGTCAGAGACCTTTGACAGACTGATATCTCGATCGATCTCGATAGACACAAGTTCTTCACGTTTTTTCTCCACAACAGAACGAGGGATGCTTGCACGGCCCGAGTAATAAGTGTCTCCAGTACTGTCATCTGCATAGCAATGTATGTTGTTGATCTCCAACATATCATTGATGTGCAGTAGAAACAGCGTAGGAGACAGCACAGAGCCTTGCGGAACACCAGCATTAATGTCCATGCTATCAGAGCAACTACCGTCAACTACGGCTCGTATGCGTATGCCGGACAAAAAGCTAGCCACCCATTTGCACAAACCCTCGGGCACTCCGTAAGATGGCAACTTCGATAGAAGACCCCGGTGCCAGACCCGATGGAACGCCTTCGCTATGTCCAGGCTACATGCCAATGCCTCCCCCTGACTCTCAATGGCTAGTGCCCATCGGTGTGTGAGATACACTAGAAGGTCACCATTCGAGCGACCGTGGCGAAAGCTATATTGACGGTCACTGACCAGATCGTGTACTTTTAGGTATCTTAGAAGCTGTGTGTTGATCACACGCTCCATCACCTTAGAGAGGACAGAGGTAATAGCGATAGGCCTGTAATTCGATGGATCTGATCTATCGCCCTTTTTTGGCACCGGGTGCACATTCGCAGTCTTCCATGAAGACGAAAATTGCCTAGTGTGGTAGGAAAGCGCGAAGAGGTGCACATTCGCAGTCTACATAAGTCACCCTTGAGCGCCTGAATCCAAAATGGCGCGCGCAACTACACCAGGTCCGCGCGGTGAATTGACCAGAACCGAGAATGAGACAGAAGTAAAAAGGTAACTTAATTTTTGTGCGGTGGGCAAAACAGTTGTGACAGGTGGTGGAGAGGCTGGTGAAGTGGCTGCCACGAGTCAACCCGAGCGCCGTACTTAGTCCCAGGGCTCCTGTAGCTCATAATGCCCCACGCTAGAGGCCGTATAACCATACGGGTCCCACGCGGGCATAAGTGGCTGCCGAGACGCGCATGTCATCGGCAGCGCGAGCAACGCGAGGACGCTCCGCGATAGGGAGGGGCAGAGGCTCGTACTCCGTGTAACGTGCCCGCTCCGCAATACCTACCTGAGCGGAAGGGGCACGAGAGGGTGGTGACCGACGACCGTCCCGTGGGCTCGCCCATGGTGAGGAGGGCGGGGAAGGCCGATGTCGCACTTTGGACTGGGGTGATAGGATTCGATTTGGTGGCGACGACCCCCCACTCATGCGAACCGTAGAAACACCTCCATGTGCCAACCGAGGATTAACCTCTCGGATGGGAATACATAGGTCAGGGTGGTGATCCCCATCACACTTCGAACAAGGTCGCGGCTGTCTGCAGTCCTTGGCTAGGTGCTCCCCCAAACAATAGTTACACAACCCTAGCGTATGGGTCAAAAACCGTTTTCGGGCCACCCCAGATTTTTTGAACAGATGACAATCCCGAAGGGTGTCGTGATGCACCCCACACCGTTCATACCGTTCATACCGTTCGACCGCCATTATTCTGGGGGACCCGAAAAGAACCGGTACCTCGCTATGTCCTGGGACGAGGTTGCTGACGTGGTCCAGACGGGGCTGGAAATCATGATGGTCCCGGTTGTGGCTCGGCAGGTAGATTCTCGAGCTTCCTACTTTGGTCCTCTAAGAACAACAATAAGGTGTCGAAACTAGGTATATGTGACGCCGAGTCACCTCCATGCAACTGTTCAAAGCGAGTTCTAACGTCATTAGGCAATTTGTTCAACACAATGTGCAACAGCAAAATTGACCATTCAGTGACAGGGAATTTAAGGCCTCTTAACTTATAACTTCCTGGCTGTTTTGTGTTGTGAATGTTTGTGTTGTAAATGTTTCACTAAAAAGAGAGGTTCACCCCCGATAGAAGTAAAAAGGTAACTTAATTTTTGTGAGTCAGATAAGTCAGTTCGTCTATGTACAATACTATCAAAAAGTGTGATGAAGTTTGTCCACTTGTTGGTGAGCAACCTTTCGTTGCATCTTTGTTCCGATTGTTCCTTTTACTTCTGTAAAATCAATAAATTATTTCGCGGCCCAGTTTACGGTCCAGTATAACTGCTTAAAGGATCTGGTAAGGCAAAAAAGGAGCTACTTGAACTGGCAGAAGCTGACTATCTGGCCATATGGAGCTAAAGTGGTAATGTTGTGATCATTCAAACAAGCTAAATTCATATTGTCAGTGAATACATGTAGAGAATTACCTCTTACATCAATTATTTTTGAACCCTAAAAAAGGTTATGGGCATTAAAGTCACTTATTATTAAATAGTTAGTGGAAGAAATTTTTTTCCATACACTTTGAAAACAAAGATGTTTTAAATTTACCATTTGGTGGAGGAGGGAAGTAAGCACATGGTATGTCAAAAGAGAAGCATGATAGTTTAATGGAAATGATCTAAAATTTTATATTTGTACTAGCTTTTGCCCGCGGCTTCACTCGCGTTGATTTTGTGGTAATTGAAAATTTAAAAAATCGGGACATTGCCTGCGCAAAACAATATATACAATTCAAGATGCAGCTGAATTTTAAAGAAATCCAGACGTTGCTCATTCATTGGTGGAAATGTAGGTTTCTGAGTAGAACAAAAGAACTTTGCAGAATGCAGAAACTATGAAGTAAGTACATAAAACCTAAAATTACTATCTAAGATGGAAGTACTATAGCTGGTAATAAGATTAATTAACGATATGATAGCTTAAGAGAGATTGGTCAGTATTAGTAGTAATAATTATTGTGATTCATTAACAGATGAACAAAAGTCTAAAGTTAAAGTAAACACTGACGATGCAGTAGGTAAATCTTCGAAGAAGGAGGTGATAATCAAACATTTTGGTTATTAGCGTAAGGAAACAGATATGTATCACTTTGTTAGTTCTAGGCCCCCACGATACAGGCCCGACTTAGTGTGGGAACCACTGTCTAAATTATTAATATCTCAGAGTATAAAACGTTGTAAAAAGTTATAAAACTTTTTATAGTGTCAAGTTTTCTGTTAGAAATGTGTTAATTAATTTTATAATTTTATGATTTAGCTAATTTATTAATGTAAAATTAATTCGCTTTATGTTTGGTTGTGAAATTGTAATTGATTTGTTTGAAATGCTAATAAATAAATAAATGTAAAAAAGAGGAGCCGAAGTGTTCAGCAACTTTATACGTCTTTATACTTCCATATAAACCACATTTTTTTCCATGTTTGAAGGTGGTAAAAATAGAAGAAAACTTTGAGTTGAACTTACATTTTCATTTTTTTTTTTTTTTTTATACCACTAAGGTGGCAAACAAGCCTACGGTCCGCCTGATGGTAAGCGGTCACCGTAGCCTATGCACGCTTGCAACACTAGGGGCATCACTCGCGCGTTGCCGACCTTTCAGAAATCTAATAACTTCTTTTTTGAAGAACCCCATACTGTAGTCCTTAGAGAAAACCTTGGCAGGGAGCTCATTCCACAACCCAAGGGTTCGCGGGAGGAAGTTTCTCTGAAACCGCACCGTACGCGACCATTTTGGTTCCAAAGTGTGAGAATGAATTCCCTGTCGATGGCGAGCGGTGCGATGGTAGAAAGTAGCCGTGGGCATCATTTCGAACAATTCCTCAGAACACAATCCATTGTACAAGCGGTAGAACACACACAGGGAGGCAAAGTCTCTCCTCAGACTTAAGGGCTCGATACCGCAAGTGAGTTTGGGATCGTCGACAATTCTCACAGCCCGTCGTTGAACCGAGTCAAAAGGGCCAAGCTGGTATCCGGGTGCACCCGCCCAGAGATGGCAGCAGTACTCCATATGGGGCCGGACTTGCGACTTGTAAAGTAGCAACCTTTGCCCCGACGTGAAGTACTGCTTCGCTCTGTTGAGTACACCAAGTTTTTTGGACGCCAGCTTTACCTTGTCTAGCAAATGATCTCGGAACTGAACATCGCTAGAGATGTCAACGCCAAGGATCCCAATGCTCTTGGAGATGGAGAGGGGAGTGTTCTGGAATTGTGGGACTACAGTGAATGGGGTTCTCTTAGCGGTGAACGCGCAGACTTGTGTCTTTGAGGGGTTGAATCGGACCAAGTTTTCCCGCCCCCAGTCAGAGACCTTGGACAGACCGATCTCGATTTGAGACACAAGTTCTTCACGCTTTTCCTCCACAACGGGACGTGGAATGCTTGCACGGCCTGTGTAATAAGCGTCTCCACTACTGTCATCTGCATAGCAATGTATGTTGTTGATGTCCAACATATCATTTATGTGCAGTAGAAACAGCGTAGGAGACAGCACAGAGCCTTGCGGGACACCAGCATTAATGTCCATGCTATCAGAGCAACTACCGTCAACTACGGCTCGTATGCTTCTGCCGGAAAAAAAGCTAGCCACCCATTTGCACAAACCCTCGGGCACTCCGTAAGAAGGCAACTTCGATAGAAGACCCCGGTGCCAGACCCGATCGAACGCCTTCGCTATGTCTAGGCTACATGCCAATGCCTCCCCCTGACTCTCAATGGCTCGTGCCCATCGTTGTGTGAGATACACTAGAAGGTCACCAGTTGAGCGACCGTGGCGAAAGCCATATTGACGGTCACTGATCAGGTCGTGTTTTTCTAGGTATCTCAAAAGCTGTGTGTTGATCACACGCTCCATCACCTTGGAGAGGAGAGAGGTTATAGCGATAGGCCTGTAATTCGATGGATCTGATCTATCGCCCTTTTTGGGCACCGGGTGTACATTCGCAGTCTTCCATGAAGACGGAAATAGCCTAGTGTGGTAGGAAAGCGTGAAGAGGCGCGTGAGTACAGGACATAACTCAGGAGCACACTGCTTAAGCACCACTGCTGGTATGCCGTCTGGCCCACTCGACTTATGAACGTCTAGGGAAAGCAACGCCCGCCGGACCTCGCGCTGTGTTATAGAGATTTCCGGCATGGTCTTGCCGCACCACGGTAAAGTAGGTGGTACAGCGCCTTCGTCGTTCACATTCGAGTTAGAGGCAAAGAGACTGCCCAATAGATCGGCTTTCTCTTTTGCACTGTGGGCCAAGTCACCATCGGTCTTTCGCAGTGGTGGTAATGATGACTGGCAGAAGTTCCCCTCGGCAGCTTTAGCAAGCGACCAGAAAGCACGACTCCCAGAAGGATAGCTCGCAAGTCGCCCACCTATTTTGCCTATGAATTGGAATTTTGCTCTGGCAGTTGCTTTCTTACTGAACCTCGAGGCAGCATTTAATTTGCGTTTTAACTCAGAAATATTCGGATCCTTATTATTACGAGCCGTGGTCCAAGCCTCATACGCAGTTTGCTTAAGAGTTTTAGCTTCTCTGCAAGACCTATTAAACCACGGTCGCTTTTTGACGCCGGCAGCTACTCGCAGGTTAGGAATGAAACATTCCATACCAGCGAGGATTGTCTCAGTGACTGCGGCTGCGCAGACGTCAGGATCTTTTGAGCTTTAGCAGATCTGCCTCCACGGGTACGATGCATAGAATTCTCGCAATCCATCCCAGTCTGCCGACTTATAATGCCACACACGACGCCAATTAGTTGGCCCAGAAGGATCAGGTTGTGTGCATGACATTTGAGTCCGGACGAGACAGTGGTCCGAGGAGCCAAGAGGCGCATCCACTGAGACGGAGTATCCATCCGGACGTGTAGTCAGCAGAAGGTCCAGTAAGGAACTTGTATGGTCCTCTATATCTGGTATTCTCGTTGGAGAAAGTACCAGCTGAGAGAATCCATAGGTCAGAGCAAATTCATGAGCAGATATCCCTGCATAGTTATTGGTTCGAGAACTGAGCCACTCACGATGGTGGGCGTTAAAGTCTCCCAAAATAACTAATTCTGCTGTAGGATATTGCTCTAGAACTTTGTCAGTCGTCACCTGAGGTGCGTGAAGAATCGAGTTACGTCCGTGTCACCGCTATGAGACCTGTATAGGCACGCATAGATACGAGTGTGGCCCCCATGATCTACGCGCACCCACAATATCGACAGGTCCCTGTCTTCAAGGCTATGAAGTCGGCGACAGCAGATATCCTCCCGGACGAACATACATACACCGGCACGACTCATAAAATTGTGCTCGAGTTTGTAGCCGGGATAACGAAGGTATGATGTGTCGGCCGGGCAGGATATCTGCGTCTCCGTTAGAAAAAGAATGGTTGGCTGCGCAGTCTCAAGATGGTGATGGACTGCGTTAAGATTTGCGTGAATACCCCTTATGTTGCAAAAATCCACATTATATGTGGATGGAGTAGCCGCTGTCGAAACTCTTTCCTTTTTTCTGTTCCTGGCCATTTTTTTTGAAGTTACTTAGACTAAGGATGAGGAGGAAAAGGAAAACGAGACCGTACCCACGACGTTATCCACCCGTAGACCCCCTACTCCAGAAATCCCATAACTCCGCGAACTTACCTGTAATCGGATACGCTTCACCAGCCACAGCGATATTTTCTTTTTATACCACTAAGGTGGCAAACAAGTCTACGGTCCGCCTGATGGTAAGCGGTCACCGTAACCTATGCACGTTTGCAACACCAAGGGCATCATTCGCGCGTTGCCAACCCTTCAGAAATCTAATAACTTCTTTTTTGAAGAATCCCATACTGTAGTCCTTAGAGAAAACCTTGGCAGGGAGCTCATTCCACAACCAAAGCGTTCGCGGGAGGAAGTTTCTCTGAAACCGCACTGTACGCGACCATTTCGGTTCTAAGGTGTGAGAATGAATTCCCTGCCAATGGCGGTCGGTGCGATGGTAGAAAGTAGCCGTGGGCATCAATTCGAACAATTCCTCAGAACACAACCCATTGTAGCCGGACTTGCGACTTGTAAAGCAGCAACGTTTGCCCCGACGTGCAGTACTGCTTCGCTCTGTTGAGTACACCAAGTTTTTTGGAAGCCAGCTGCACCTTGTCTAGCAAGTGATCTCGGAACTGAACATCGCTGGAGATGTGAACACCAAGGATCCCAATGCTCTTGGAGATGGAGAGGGGAGTGTTCTGGAATTGTGGGACCACAGTGAATGGGGTTTTCTTAGCGGTGAACGCGCAGACTTGTGTCTTTGAAGGGTTGAATCGGACCAAGTTTTCCCGTCCCCAGTCAGAGACCTTTGACAGACTGATCTCTCGATCGATCTCGATAGACACAAGTTCTTCACGTTTTTCCTCCACAACAGAACGAGGGATGCTTGCACGGCCCGAGTAATAAGTGTCTCCAGTACTGTCATCTGCATAGCAATGTATGTTGTTGATCTCCAACATATCATTGATGTGCAGTAGAAACAGCGTAGGAGACAGCACAGAGCCTTGCGGAACACCAGCATTAATGTCCATGCTATCAGAGCAACTACCGTCAACTACGGCTCGTATGCGTATGCCGGACAAAAAGCTAGCCACCCATTTGCACAAACCCTCGGGCACTCCGTAAGATGGCAACTTCGATAGAAGACCCCGGTGCCAGACCCGATGGAACGCCTTCGCTATGTCCAGGCTACATGCCAATGCCTCCCCCTGACTCTCAATGGCTAGTGCCCATCGGTGTGTGAGATACACTAGAAGGTCACCATTCGAGCGACCGTGGCGAAAGCTATATTGACGGTCACTGACCAGATCGTGTACTTTTAGGTATCTTAGAAGCTGTGTGTTGATCACACGCTCCATCACCTTAGAGAGGACAGAGGTAATAGCGATAGGCCTGTAATTCGATGGATCTGATCTATCGCCCTTTTTTGGCACCGGGTGCACATTCGCAGTCTTCCATGAAGACGAAAATTGCCTAGTGTGGTAGGAAAGCGCGAAGAGGTGCACATTCGCAGTCTACATAAGTCACCCTTGAGCGCCTGAATCCAAAATGGCGCGCGCAACTACACCAGGTCCGCGCGGTGAATTGACCAGAACCGAGAATGAGACAGAAGTAAAAAGGTAACTTAATTTTTGTGCGGTGGGCAAAACAGTTGTGACAGGTGGTGGAGAGGCTGGTGAAGTGGCTGCCACGAGTCAACCCGAGCGCCGTACTTAGTCCCAGGGCTCCTGTAGCTCATAATGCCCCACGCTAGAGGCCGTATAACCATACGGGTCCCACGCGGGCATAAGTGGCTGCCGAGACGCGCATGTCATCGGCAGCGCGAGCAACGCTAGGACGCTCCGCGATAGGGAGGGGCAGAGGCTCGTACTCCGTGTAACGTGCCCGCTCCGCAATACCTACCTGAGCGGAAGGGGCACGAGAGGGTGGTGACCGACGACCGTCCCGTGGGCTCGCCCATGGTGAGGAGGGCGGGGAAGGCCGATGTCGCACTTTGGACTGGGGTGATAGGATTCGATTTGGTGGCGACGACCCCCCACTCATGCGAACCGTAGAAACACCTCCATGTGCCAACCGAGGATTAACCTCTCGGATGGGAATACATAGGTCAGGGTGGTGATCCCCATCACACTTCGAACAAGGTCGCGGCTGTCTGCAGTCCTTGGCTAGGTGCTCCTCCAAACAATAGTTACACAACCCTAGCGTATGGGTCAAAAACCGTTTTCGGGCCACCCCAGATTTTTTGAACAGATGACAATCCCGAAGGGTGTCGTGATGCACCCCACACCGTTCATACCGTTCATACCGTTCGACCGCCATTATTCTGGGGGACCCGAAAAGAACCGGTACCTCGCTATGTCCTGGGACGAGGTTGCTGACGTGGTCCAGACGGGGCTGGAAATCATGATGGTCCCGGTTGTGGCTCGGCAGGTAGATTCTCGAGCTTCCTACTTTGGTCCTCTAAGAACAACAATAAGGTGTCGAAACTAGGTATATGTGACGCCGAGTCACCTCCATGCAACTGTTCAAAGCGAGTTCTAACGTCATTAGGCAATTTGTTCAACACAATGTGCAACAGCAAAATTGACCATTCAGTGACAGGGAATTTAAGGCCTCTTAACTTATAACTTCCTGGCTGTTTTGTGTTGTGAATGTTTGTTTTGTAAATGTTTCACTAAAAAGAGAGGTTCACCCCCGATAGAAGTAAAAAGGTAACTTAATTTTTGTGAGTCAGATAAGTCAGTTCGTCTATGTACAATACTATCAAAAAGTGTGATGAAGTTTGTCCACTTGTTGGTGAGCAACCTTTCGTTGGATCTTTGTTCCGATTGTTCCTTTTACTTCTGTAAAATCTAGAATACATGTAGAGAATTACCTCTTACATCAATTATTTTTGAACCCTAAAAAAGGTTATGGGCATTAAAGTCACTTATTATTAAATAGTTAGTGGAAGAAATTTTTTTCCATACACTTTGAAAACAAAGATGTTTTAAATTTACCATTTGGTGGAGGAGGGAAGTAAGCACATGGTATGTCAAAAGAGAAGCATGATAGTTTAATGGAAATGATCTAAAATTTTATATTTGTACTAGCTTTTGCCCGCGGCTTCACTCGCGTTGATTTTGTGGTAATTGAAAATTTAAAAAATCGGGACATTGCCTGCGCAAAACAATATATACAATTCAAGATGCAGCTGAATTTTAAAGAAATCCAGACGTTGCTCATTCATTGGTGGAAATGTAGGTTTCTGAGTAGAACAAAAGAACTTTGCAGAATGCAGAAACTATGAAGTAAGTACATAAAACCTAAAATTACTATCTAAGATGGAAGTACTATAGCTGGTAATAAGATTAATTAACGATATGATAGCTTAAGAGAGATTGGTCAGTATTAGTAGTAATAATTATTGTGATTCATTAACAGATGAACAAAAGTCTAAAGTTAAAGTAAACACTGACGATGCAGTAGGTAAATCTTCGAAGAAGAAGGTGATAATCAAACATTTTGGTTATTAGCGTAAGGAAACAGATATGTATCACTTTGTTAGTTCTAGGCCCCCACGATACAGGCCCGACTTAGTGTGGGAACCACTGTCTAAATTATTAATATCTCAGAGTATAAAACGTTGTAAAAAGTTATAAAACTTTTTATAGTGTCAAGTTTTCTGTTAGAAATGTGTTAATTAATTTTATAATTTTATGATTTAGCTAATTTATTAATGTAAAATTAATTCGCTTTATGTTTGGTTGTGAAATTGTAATTGATTTGTTTGAAATGCTAATAAATAAATACATGTAAAAAAGAAGAGCCGAAGTGTTCAGCAACTTTATACGTCTTTATACTTCCATATAAACCACATTTTTTTCCATGTTTGAAGGTGGTAAAAATAGAAGAAAACTTTGAGTTGAACTTATATTTTCATTTTTTTTTTTTTTTTATATCACTAAGGTGGCAAACAAGCCTACGGTCCGCCTGATGGTAAGCGGTCACCGTAGCCTATGCACGCTTGCAACACTAGGGGCATCACTCGCGCGTTGCCGACCTTTCAGAAATCTAATAACTTCTTTTTTGAAGAACCCCATACTGTAGTCCTTAGAGAAAACCTTGGCAGGGAGCTCATTCCACAACCCAAGGGTTCGCGGGAGGAAGTTTCTCTGAAACCGCACCGTACGCGACCATTTTGGTTCCAAAGTGTGAGAATGAATTCCCTGTCGATGGCGAGCGGTGCGATGGTAGAAAGTAGCCGTGGGCATCATTTCGAACAATTCCTCAGAACACAATCCATTGTACAAGCGGTAGAACACACACAGGGAGGCAAAGTCTCTCCTCAGACTTAAGGGCTCGATACCGCAAGTGAGTTTGGGATCGTCGACAATTCTCACAGCCCGTCGTTGAACCGAGTCAAAAGGGCCAAGCTGGTATCCGGGTGCACCTGCCCAGAGATGGCAGCAGTACTCCATATGGGGCCGAACCTGCGACTTGTAAAGTAACAACCTTTGCCCCGACGTGAAGTACTGCTTCGCTCTGTTGAGTACACCAAGATTTTTGGACGCCAGCTTCACCTTATCTTGTAAATGATCTCGGAACTGAACATCGCTGGAGATGTCAACACCAAGGATCCCAATGCTCTTGGAGATGCAGAGGGGAGTATTCTGGAATTGTGGGACTACAGTGAATGGAGTTTTCTTAGCGGTGAACGCGCACACTTATGTCTTTGTAGGGTTGAATCGGACCAAGTTTACCCGTCCCCAATCAGAGACCTGGGACAACGACCCGTGTAAAAAGCGTCTCCAGTACTGTCATCTGCATAGCAATGTATGTTGTTGATGTCCAACATGTCATTGATATGCAGTAGAAACAGCGTAGGAGACAGCACAGAGCCTTGCGGGACACCAGCATTAATGTCCATGCTATCAGAGCAACTACCGTCAACTACGGTTCGTATGCGTCTGCCGGACAAAAAGCTAGCCACCCATTTGCACAAACCCTCGGGCACTCCGTAAGATGGCAACTTCGATAGAAGACCGCGGTGCCAGACCCGATCGAACGCCTTCGCTATGTCCAGGCTACATGCCAATGCCTCCCCCTGACTCTCAATGGCTAGTTCCCATCGGTGTGTGAGATACACTAGAAGGTCACCAGTCGAGCGACCGTGGCGAAAGCCATATTGACGGTCACTGACCAGATCGTGTACTTCTAGGTATCTTAGAAGCTGTGTGTTGATCACACGCTCCATCACCTTAGAGAGGAGAGAGGTAATAGCGATAGGCCTGTAATTCGATGGATCTGATCTATCGCCCTTTTTGGGCACCGGGTGCACATTCGCAGTCTTCCATGAAGACGGAAATTGCCTAGTGTGGTAGGAAAGCGCGAAGAGTCGCGTGAGTACAGGACATAACTCAGGAGCACACTGCTTAAGCACCACTGCTGGTATACCGTCTGGCCCACTCGACTTATGAACGTCTAGAGAGAGCAACGCCCGCCTGACCTCCCGCTCCGTTATGGAGATTTCCAGCATGGTCTTACCGCACCACGGTATAGTAGGTGGTACAGCGCCCTCATCGTTCATATTCGAGTTCGAGGCAAAGAGACTGCCCAGTAGATCGGCTTTCTCTTTAGCACTATGGGCCAAGTCACCATCGGTCTTTCGCAGTGGTGGTAACGACGACTGGCAGAAGTTCCCTTCGGCAGCTTTGGCAAGCGACCAGAAAGCACGACTCCCAGAAGGATAGCTCGCAAGTCGCCCACCTATTTTGCCGATGAATTGGAATTTTTCTCAGGCAGTTGCTTTCTTACTGAACCTCGAGGCAGCATTTAATTTGCGTTTTAACTCAGAAATATTCGGATCCTTATTATTACGAGCCGTGGTCCAAGCCTCATACGCAGTTTGCTTAAGAATTTTAGCTTCTCTGCAAGACCTATTAAACCATGGTCGTTTTTTGACGCCGGCAGCTACTCGCAGGCTAGGAATGAAACATTCCATACCAGCAAGGATTGTCTCAGTGACTGCGGCTGCGCAGACGTCAGGATCTTCTGAGTTAAAGCAGATCTGCCTCCACGGGTACGATGCGTAAAATTCTCGCAATCCATCCCAGTCTGCCGACTTATAGTGCCACACACGACGCCAATTAGTTGGCCCAGAAGGATCGGGTTGTGTGCATGACACTTGAGTCCGGACGAGACAGTGGTCCGAGGAGCCAAGAGGCGCATCCACTGAGACGGAGTATCCTTCCGGACGAGTAGTCAGCAGAAGGTCCAGTAAGGAGCTCGTATGTTCCTCTATATCTGGTATTCTCGTTGGAGAAAGTACCATCTGAGAGAATCCATAGGTCAGAGCAAATTCGTGAGCAGATATCCCAGCATAGTTATTGGTTCGAGAACTGAGCCACTCGCGATGGTGGGCGTTAAAGTCTCCCAAAATAACTAGTTCTGCTGTGGGATATTGCTCTAGAACTTTGTCAGTCGTCAAACTCACGTGCGTGAAGAGTCGAGTTACGTCCGTGTCACCGCTATGAGACCTGTATAGGCACGCATAGATACGAGTGTGGCCGCCGTAATCTACGCGCACCCACAATATCGACAGGTCCCTGTCTTCAAGGCTATGAAGGCGGCGACAGCAGATATCCTCCCGGACGAACATACATACACCGGCACGACTCATGAAATTGTGTTCGAGTTTGTAGCCGGGATAGTGAAGGTATGATGTGTCGGCCGGGCAGGATATCTGCGTCTCCGTTAGAAAAAGAATGGTCGGCTGCGCAGTTTCGAGATGGTGGTGGACTGCGTTAAGATTTGCGTGAATACCCCTGATGTTGCAAAAATCCACATTATATGTGGATGGAGTAGCCGCTGTGCAAACTCTTTTCTTTTTCTTTCTTATGGCCATAATATATAAAAGAAGTTACTAAGACTAAGGGTTTAGGAATCACTGCACAGACAGCATAGAGGACAAAAGGTGCGGTTCTAAGACAGCCGAAGCTCGCCACAGATGATACGGTTGCTGGCACGGCGGGCGGAAGGGCCCCTGATCCCCCTCTGTTGTAGTAGCCGGGTCCACTCCGGTCTCCTTCTCCGGCACGACTACCACTTCAGATACTTTACACAGGCTGGCGAATCAGCCTCCCAGGGCGGAGAATAAGTGATCCCTGGGTTCGGGATCCCGTTCAACCTGCGGGCGGCCAGTGGTCAGCCGTTTCGAGCAAGTACTCGCTATGCCCTGCTTTAGTTGTTCGGGTGGCTTATTCGAGCGAGTACTTGCAGTGCCCTACCTCTACCAAAAATACATATTTACAACCCGTATTTTACCCCCTCTAGACCTTAGGGGATTGCTTTCCAAAACCGAGAAATACGTCATTTATAATTTTCAAATGAAAGGCCATGTACCAATTTTCATCCATTTTATATGAAAAATAACGAATTTCCGTACAAACTTTGCGATAGGATTTTTATTCCTATAGGAACTCTTGATCGGTATTTAATATAGCTTATATCCTTTTCAGTTTCTTTAACTATCCTTGTTTCAAAATTCAGTTCAATTGCGTAGAATTTTAATGTGGTTTTATTCACCAAAATTTTGATTATCGCGTAAGGTCCCACGGGAACTTTTGAATTGGGATAAAAAGAAGTTTAAATTCTTTTCCGTCTCTTTAACTATCTCTGTGATAAATTACAGCTCAATCATATCGTGTTTTCCCGCGCAAAGTTTAACTATCGCTATAGGTTTTCATTTCCGCTAGACCTCTCGATCGGAAAAAATAGTCTTGTCCTTCTTCATTCTTTCAACTATCACTATGCAAAATTTTATCTAAATAAAATGCACTGGTGTGACGCGACGTGAAAGCATAAGAAAAGACACATTAAGTTATAATTATTCCGCTGGGACCTTGTAAGTTTTCCGAGATAAAATGTAGCCTTAGTGTTATGTCAAGATATAAGCTACCTGCACTTTGAATTTTAGCCAAATCGGTTCTTTTGTTTGAATTTTTTTAATAAAAATTTGCAACCCCCATTTATCCCCGTAGGGGATGATTTTCCGAAAACAGTGAAACACGTCATTCTTAGTTTTTAATCGAAAGGCCTAAACTTTAAAAATGACGGATTTTCATACAAACTTTGGACCCCCGTTTCACCTTTTTGAAAAATACTTTCTTAGTGCACCCCTATACCTAATAATGAACCCAAGTGCCAAATTACGAATCTCTAGACCCAGCGGTTGGGGCTGTGCGTTGATATGTCAGTCAGTCAGTTTCTTCTTTTATATATTTAGATTTATTATTGATGGCTTCTGCAACACCTCCATGGGGACGTTCGGAATCCTTTCCTTATTATGTTGTAACCAGGTAATCTGAAATCCTTATTAGCGTCTTACCAGGTTTCATTAAGTAAAAATAAATCTTTATTTACATTAACTAACTGTACTGTCGAAACTGTGTTCGAAGCCTATATATGAGATTAGCAACCCCATTTTTCTTAGCTGTGGCGGAAGTGACGTCACCTTTTCCCCCGAATTGCAAATTATAACTTAGTATTCAATTGTCTAGGTACTTACAATAGAGATAATTGTATCAAGGGATACGTAGATGCTGATTAGGTAGGAGATGCCGTAGATCGTAAATCAACTTCTGGATATGTATTTCAATTATTTGGTTGTACAATTTCATGGATGTCTAAGAAACAAGCTACTGTTGCGAAATCGACCACTGAGGCCGAATATGTTGCAATGAGTGATACAGCTAGTGAGGCTTGTTGGTTGCGTAATATATGTAATAATTTTGGAGCAGTTGAGTGTAATGACAGTATTATTACTTTGTACCAGGACAATCGGTCCGCAATACAATTTACTAAAAATCCAGAATTTCACAGTCGACTTAAACACATCGATATTCATCACCATTTCATTCGAGAAAAAATTGCTTCAAATGTGATAAGAGTCATTTATATTGACACCATTGACCAACTTGCGGATGCATTTACTAAACCTTTATGTGGGGTCAAGTTAACAAAGTTTAGGGATGGTTTAGGAATTTGTGTTACTGATTAGAAGTATATTTTTTTGTTTTACTGATTTATTATTGATGGCTTCTGCAACACCTCCATGGGGACGTTCGGAATCCTTTCCTTATTATGTTGTAACCAGGTAATCTGAAATCCTTATTAGCGTCTTACCAGGTTTCATTAAGTAAAAATAAATCTTTATTTACATTAACTAACTGTACTGTCGAAACTGTGTTCGAAGCCTATATATGAGATTAGCAACCCCATTTTTCTTAGCTGTGGCGGAAGTGACGTCACCTTTTCCCCCGAATTGCACATTCCCCTCTTTTCTTCATGCTAGTTAACATATTTGCCACCAAGTGGCGAGACTTTACTTGTGAGCGAAATGTTCTGAGCCTCATTGGCAATAAATTTTTCAAACTGTGCGGAACTGATGCTCTCTCAGAGTGTCTCTGCGGTGGTGGCATGTGCGTCGGATCGTTGCGTTCCATAAAACATGGTTGAGCAAAGCGATGGCTGATTCATGTGTCACGGAAACTTACAAACTTTTTTTGTTATTATACGTTAATGATCTGTTTGTAATGGGAGCATGTGAGGCTCAAATAACAATATTAAGTGGTGTATTACGCTCATGATTTAGGCTTTGTTAATCACTATTTAGGTATACACATTACAAAGCTTAATGACTCTCTTGTACTGAGTCAAAAAATTATCTTGAAAATTTGCTTGTAATGTATAATGTGGCAGATTGTAAGCCAGTTTCGTCTCCGTTAGATTCGAATTTCAAACACAAGTTTCTGTAACTCGAAAAATCAGAAAACACTGTATTAGAGAGTAGGTGCAGAATGCTTATAGAAAGGCTTATGTAAGTTTTGTTGTGTAAAAGACCGGATTTATGTATTTCATTAAACATTGTGAGTAGATATCAATATTGTGCCAGTGAGGATCTCTGGAATGTTTTAAAGCGGATACTACTGTATATTAATGGCACTTTAAATTATAACTTAGTATTCAATTGTCTAGGTACTTACAATAGAGATAATTGTATCAAGGGATACGTAGATGCTGATTAGGTAGGAGATGCCGTAGATCGTAAATCAACTTCTGGATATGTATTTCAATTATTTGGTTGTACAATTTCATGGATGTCTAAGAAACAAGCTACTGTTGCGAAATCGACCACTGAGGCCGAATATGTTGCAATGAGTGATACAGCTAGTGAGGCTTGTTGGTTGCGTAATATATGTAATAATTTTGGAGCAGTTGAGTGTAATGACAGTATTATTACTTTGTACCAGGACAATCGGTCCGCAATACAATTTACTAAAAATCCAGAATTTCACAGTCGACTTAAACACATCGATATTCATCACCATTTCATTCGAGAAAAAATTGCTTCAAATGTGATAAGAGTCATTTATATTGACACCATTGACCAACTTGCGGATGCATTTACTAAACCTTTATGTGGGGTCAAGTTAACAAAGTTTAGGGATGGTTTAGGAATTTGTGTTACTGATTAGAAGTATATTTTTTTGTTTTACTGAATTATTATTAATTTAATTTCTGTGTTTTAATTGAGTGTTTAATGAGGTGTTAATACCGGCAATAAAGTATATAGTACCTTTTTATATTGACACGTTAAGTTTTTTATTATGACACTGATGTCTAGTGTTCAAGAGTCTAAAATTTTTACTTCGGTGTATAATCTGTGTACTACAAGTGATGGGTTATAAATATAATTTACGATAATATTCCACTATTGTTTAATTTGCATTTATCAAGTGCGCTTTCGTTTTAGTGTTCTTTGTGTGTGTTCGTTTTGCAAACACAATTTTTGTTAGTAACGTTTCGAAGCTACACAAACAAACGATAGGGTTCCTTACTCTACCGTATAGTTTTTGAACGGCTGACCGAGTTACATAAGTCTAGTTGAATCAATGTTTCCATCTTTAGTAATTTTGCCCTTTTGAAGGGCCATATCTTAATTTGATGTATCTACGTATCCCTTGATACAATTATCTCTATTGTAAGTACCTAGACAATTGAATACTAAGTTATAATTTAAAGTGCCATTAATATACAGTAGTATCCGCTTTAAAACATTCCAGAGATCCTCACTGGCACAATATTGATATCTACTCACAATGTTTAATGAAATACATAAATCCGGTCTTTTACACAACAAAACTTACATAAGCCTTTCTATAAGCATTCTGCACCTACTCTCTAATACAGTGTTTTCTGATTTTTCGAGTTACAGAAACTTGTGTTTGAAATTCGAATCTAACGGAGACGAAACTGGCTTACAATCTGCCACATTATACATTACAAGCAAATTTTCAAGATAATTTTTTGACTCAGTACAAGAGAGTCATTGAGCTTTGTAATGTGTATACCTAAATAGTGATTAACAAAGCCTAAATCATGAGCGTAATACTACACTTAATATTGTTATTTGAGCCTCACATGCTCCCATTACAAACAGATCATCAACGTATAATAACAAAAAAGTTTGCAAGTTTCCGTTATTTTAGTATATAAGCAATAGTCATAACTAGATCTCTCAAAGCCTAATTCTATCATGAATTCATTGAATTTAACGTTTTAGCATTTTGGTGCACACTTCAACCCGTATAACGATTTCTTAAGCAAACAAACTTTTTTTGCTTCTATTGTAAAACCGTCAGGAAATACATAAAAATATTTTCGTGTAAATCACCATTCAGGAAAGCACTGCACACGTCATACTGATAAACGTTTGATTTGAAAAACAAACTAAAAGCTAGAAAAACTCTAAGTGTAGTGAGACGAGAGACCGGACTGAAAATGTCCGTAAATCTGAATCTTTTTGCATAAATCTGCGAGCTACTAACCTAGCTTTATAAGTAATTATGTTTCCGTACTCATCCCGTTTAATTTTGAACACCCACTTGCTGTCAATGATCTCTTTATTGTTCGGTTTTTCAACTACTTCTTATTCTCCTGTAAAGCATCTATTTCAGCTATCTGCCCCCCCCCCCCCCCCCCCTAGCCGGGCATGGATTGGCATATTTTCGGGATAATTATGTCATTTCAAAAAGTTCCTATTCGTATCACCCGCATTTTTTACTGCTACTACACTGCACCGTCTTCTAATAAGTAGAGAGAGAGGCAGTTCCAGTTCGTAAGTGTTTTGATGTTAAGTCGTGTTGGCCCGCCATTGCTTCAGTAGCGATTTTGTGCGGTCGTCACTACAGGATCGTCTAAAGGTGCGTACAGATTATGTGCAACACCACATTTCCTATACATTTTATTGTGTTCGAGAAAGCACTAGAATCAACTGCGCGCACACTACGTGCATTCGCAGGGCGCACGTTGGTTCCCGCCTATTGTTGGTCTTTCGACAAACGCTTTAAGTGCGCTCAGTGTAATCTGGAAGGATAACTTGCGGCGGACCTGCCTACTGCCGGCGATATTTGAATTGTCAATTGTAATAATGGATGGAGATGAAGACTGGGATCTTTTTTATACCCTGGTGTAATAAAATAATTGAAACACCAATATAGTCATGTACACTTCAAAATCAAATGGCTCCATTGCGTGCGCGCTGAACATTGCCAGGAAGGAAGCGTGCGCGCAGACCGTCCACATATATTTTTGTTGCATTGCATCTTGTTTTGCAAATAATCTGTACCAACCTTAACAGTCAACTGTTCGTCCAACCTTATAAGACTAGGGATGTAGTTCCTCAGTTTTTGATGATGTAAGGTCGTGTTGACACGCGATCGCTTTATTTATTATCTACTAGCTTTTGCCCGCGGTTCCGCCCGCCCGAAATTCGGTTATCGGTGTAGGATTTTAATGCCATCTTCTCAATTATAGAAAAATCCGACGCTTGACGTTTTAAAGTAACCTATGTCCTTCCTACGGATTCAAACTATCTTCATGCAAAATTTTCCCGCGGTTCTATCCGCCCTAAATTCGATTATCGGTGTAGGCTTTCAACGGCAACTCCTCAATTAAAGAAAAAAAAAGACTCACACTTTAGATTTTTAAGTAGCCTATGTCAGACAAATAGACAGACAGGCAGAGTTACTTTCGCATTAATGATATTAGTATGGACTACTGAGTGTTTTTATTAAATTGTGTTAAAAAAACCCTAGACACGTAAATTTAATATGTATATTTTTTTTTAGAAAATTTATAGGAGATATTATATTCGCAATTATTTGTTTTCGTAGCTTTAAACATTTGGAAATGGATGAAATATGTTAAAATAAATGGCCTCTCTTTTTAAAATGCTGCATATGTAATAAAAATTTGGGTGACCTCTCCCAGAGAATTTTTAATTTAATCTTCGATGGTATCGTTCTGCTGAGTTGTTTGTTCTATGTTAATTTGGTGAACAACTTAGCATATTATGATCTTTTTTAAACCACTGCTCTTCGAAATATTTCCTACATTTTTGCCATTCAAGGAAGTGGACGGGTTAGGAAAGTGAATAAGTTAGGAAAGTGAATAAGTTAGGAAACTGGATGAGCTGGGTAAGGGGACGAAGTCGTCCTAAAGGATGATTCGTACCCAACTGCACTATAATATTATCGTCAGAAAATTGTAGGTGTGAGATTTACTCGCTGTTTAAATTTACTTATGCCATGTTCTATCCAGATATCAAAACTTAAAGACATCACTGCGATTGTATACTATGTCAAGGACATGATACCCCCCGTTTCACTCCTTTTTGTAGCTTGATAGGTCATATTTGACTATTTTGTAGAACTGATTTCGTTGTCGATTCACACACACATCTCAAGCACCTCGACGTATTGCCAGTCTACTTTTTCAAAGTCCACAGAGGATCTTTTAAGAAAGGCAAGAAGACTTCCAATCTTTTAGTGATAATGACCCTCGAAAAAATTCATAAGCGTGGCCAGATCTGGCAAAATTTTTTCAGCTGGGTGCTATCTACCGTATTGAAAAATAGGTTCAAAATATAATGTATCAAAATCCAGATAATTATTTAATAATTAAATAATTTAATTAATTATTAATTTTTCCAACTGAGATATGAACTTTGCAATCGAACCACTAGAATACTGAATTGAGAAAAACTTATGTTGAAGCAAGTGTATGTTTACTGATGACTGTGGTTCATAAATAAAGCGTAACTTTTCGAACATTTCATGAGATAGTTCAATTCCGGTAATAAGGATTTCTTGAGCCTTTGCATCTTTGTCCGACCAATCCTTGTCCTCCATCTTTGGTTTGGTGACAGCGTCATACAATTTTTTTTGATTTCAGAATGATCATAATTTTAAACTTCCAGACGACCCAGTTTTGACCATTCAAATTTACCGGTACTGATGTAGGATTCTCCAATGTCCTTACCTTCTGCTATTTCAATAGGTATCTTGCGGAGCTATTTTTGCCGACCGAAGTTCACTTCGTTTTTAGACTCACAACAAACTCGTTTAATGACAGGTATGAGCTCTGGGCCCATAACCTGATAAATGCAAATTAAACAATAGTGGAATATTATCGTAAATTATATTAATAACCCATCGCTTGTAGTACGCAGATTATACACCGAAATAAATTTTTTAAACTCTTAAACACTAGGCATCAGTGTCATAATAAAAACTTAACTTGTCAATATAAAAAAGTACTATACCTGTACTTTATTGCCAGTATTAGCAGCCCTTTGATAGTAAATGCTTTTAAAGGCATCAACCAACAATAGGTAGGTACCATAGCAGGTGACTTGGGCCTAAGCAGGAGACAACACGTGCATCAAACAATACATGTTTTGTGTAGAATCTACCTACTACCATGGGCTAAGTAACTCCGGACAAAGATTGAATATATCACATATTATTCCGATTAAAGATACTATCCGCTTCGGATATCCATATCCGCTTAATATATCCGCGGAAATATTCAATTTTCTGGCACACCGCGGTCAAACAAATCCTCGGATCGATTTCGTACCTTTCAATCACGAGTGCACTACTCGTTAGTATATCCCTTTTGTTATAGATAGATACTATTTGATATCCCTTAATACTTCATAGGCTTAGGACTATCAATCAAATAGTTATGAATAAACAATTTTGATTGGCGTATTTAAAAATCAAATAGTGTGTACAATGATTATCTGTAATAATTTACATAAAATTTTTTTTTTTTTTGTTTTTTTTTTATTCCTTTTTTTAATATATGAGTTGTGATAAGTATGAACCGGGCTTTGTTTGACTAGTCTTGGGTTAGGATACAATTTCAGACTGTAACTGTAACATTTATAAACTATTTTTTTTATTCACAATAGGTAATTTTAACTCAAAAATTTTATAGGTGTTTTCACAGTTTAGTTCTTGTACACAAACTGAACATACCATAAAAGTAAACGATAATAATTATTATAAACAAACACCCATCAAATACACTATGATTATTACTAAATCGACACTTATATTTTTCTAACAGATATTCACGCGCACGCACGTATTGCTACCAAAACCGCTAACAATTTCTGCTAAAAAGTAGTCAGATGGAACGCCCTGTATGTATAAGCTTTTTGATTCATTTCATACCAAAAAAAAGGTTTTGGCGCGAATCTTAAGAAGGAGTGGTGTTTTTTCATGTTTAATTTTTCTAAATTCATTTAGTGTGTTTCGATGTGTATATTTTGGCATTGTTTTACGAAAGCGTGTTAAGAATTGTGCACCACAGGCTCATGAATAGTGAATTATGAAGAAATAAGCAAGACATGACGCTCAATTTACTCAAGGATTCAAACCAACCCTATCTTGGGACATGTAAACGAGCACGCGCGATATCGTCGCGATAAATCTTGAATATGGCGCTTCGCCAAACTTAGATATAAGTACAGAACTACATATACACATGAGCCTGGAGAAATGATATGCAATAATGCGATATCTGGTCTTCAAATCGAAGAAAGAAGAAGAAGAAGAACCCTAGGGGCTCGTTCAAAAACTCACTTTCCCGGTGTAGATTTTTGTGTTGTCTCTTTCAGTATTGTAGTACATATATTTGCTATCCTGCTGTCAGTTCTACTCGAGTTAGATTTGTGAACGCACCTCAGGGTTTCGTGCTGTCTCTTTTATTATTGTTGTAAATGAATTTGCTGTCTTGCTGTCAGTGCTACCCGGTTTTTAATCCAAATTGTGTTAATGAACAACGCACATCTGAGTTCTAATATGTTGTGAAGTAAAGGGAAACAATAATGTGAGAGTTGTTTGTCCATGACGAAAAAATTAAATAATAAACGTGAAATAGAACAGGATGTCGGGGCCTAAGAAACTAGTTAAGTTTCGTTTCATAAAAAAATATGTTAAATGTTTATAGTTATTGAGTTTGTGTATTTTACGTTATTGTAATTGTTTAAAACCCATCGCTATTGTTTAACTTTGATAAATAACTTTTTTGGAAGAACATTTATTGGATTTGTTTCTCTTATCAATTCTTTTGCATGTTTGGGACAAAATTTATTAGTGGAAAAATTATTGATGACTCGGCAATTTTGAAGGGTTACCAATTTGAATGTAGCTCAAGTGTGACGTTTAGTGTATGTTGTTTATGTATGTTACCTCTCTTTATTTATAAACTGTTTATTACAGACGCTCCGCGTACAGTCGTCGGAGGGTACGGCTCGTGTCGATGTGTCGGAAACCGATGTGACCGCTCAGCTGTTCGAGCGTGTGTATGAGACGCTGCATCTAACTTCATTTGGATTCGCTTTGTTTAAAGATCGACAACATAAAGAGGAGATCACTTCCAGCAAGTCGCTGCAGTTGAAAGACTATGGCCTTCACCACGGCGATATGTTGTATCTCAGTCCTGTGAATGGAGCTGTGTTGTTTGATCAAAAGGTTTCTAATTCAGAGGTAGGTAATTAGATTATTATTTTCTCACTTAGGTTTCTATTATAATTATTTATTATTATTTCTTTATGGCTTCTAACTGCAGACTAAGCCACATTAATTTAGACAGTGTCAGTGGTGAGAGAGACGCATAGATATGCCTCTGGATAATTATTTCTTCTAAATTGAGTTTCCACCACATATACCACCACCAACAGCAAAAATATGAAATACTACAAAATACTGATACATCACAAACATGGAATTTATTGTTATTAACAGAGGACAGGTTATACTTTAATTTAAATCCCTGAAAAAATATAACATGAATATTTTTTACTCTGTACATCTTGGTGGGGTTAGAGACCTAATTTTTTGCTTTTATAGACTTATATAAAAAGAAATCAGGTGTCCAGAAGTCAGAAAAGGGAGTTATATTGGACAGTTGTGACATCCCCATCCCATTCCACCCCATTTGAGTTTGTTTTAGATCTTAATGTCTATAAGAGTGATCCGGCAGCAAAAAACTTATTAATGGTCTTGGGATAATACAATCTCAAAGGCCAGCGACAATGATACCGCCCTTTATCGTTTAGCTCGCTGTATGACCAACACCTCTGCACCCATACACCCCTCGTAGACACGCTAGGTAACCGTTTGTACTCAGCTGAGGAACGCGCGGGCTTACTGGCGGACCACTTCGAGGACCAATTTAAGCCCAATCCCATTGTCGACCACGCCCACACAACATTGGTTGAGGAGCGCATACAACAGTTCCTTTCTACCCCCACCGTCCCACTTAGAGGTGACGATTTTATCTCCCCTAAGGAGGTTAAAAAATTTATATCTTTTTTAAACAAAAAGAAATCTCCAAAAGAAATCTCCCGCCCTGACGGCATTCCTAACACGGCCCTTTTGATGTTACCTAGAAAAGGTCTTGTGGCCTTAACCCGTATTTTTAATGGGATCCTGCGTACAGGTTTCTTTCCCACAACCTGGAAGACAGGCAAAATTATTGTCATACCGAAGCCTGGTAAAAGCCGCCAGAAACCAGAGCATTATCGGCCGATCACGTTACTCTCTAACATAGCCAAACTGTTAGAACGTCTTTTATTGAAAAGGGTATCACCTTTTATCAATCTTAGGCCAGAACAGTTTAGCTTTAGAAGTAATCATAGCACCACTCTTCAGCTTACTCGTGTCTTACACCATATGGCCTTTGAGCTGAACAAGGGCAGGTACACGGTCGGGGTCTTTCTCGACATAGAGAAGGCCTTTGATCTTGTTTGGCACGCCGGCCTTCTGTTTAAGCTTTCTGAGACCGACTTACCCCCTATGTACGGGCGGATAATAGCCTCCTTTCTGGAGGGGCGGAGTTTCTTTGTTTCGGTTGACAATAAAAACTCCCCTACTAAGACCATTTCAGCGGGGGTCCCACAAGGTAGTTGCCTTTCCCCTCTGTTGTATGCGATTTTCACTAATGACATTCCCACGCTTAGCGATAGCGGACTATCGCCAGGCATACCTAAAATGCAGCGGTTATTAGACATTCTCCCGTGCTGGCTTGACAAGTGGAGGACAGCAGTAAACGCCTCAAAAACGGCAGCCATCTTAACCGGCCAACAGAGGCTATTACCTAAAGCGCTTGTATTCCGCGGGCAGGTAATTGAGTGGCAGAGCAGCGTAAAATACCTTGGCTGCTTTATCAACCGCAGACTGCGCATGTCCAAAATGGTTGAACATGCTGCGGCCAGGGCGGTTGGCGCCAGGGCGGCCTTACGGCCACTATTTTCTTCTGACCTGCCACTTAAAACCAAAATCCGGCTATACAAGCTCTACGTTAGGTCCCGTTTAACGTACGCCGCGCCGGCTTGGTACGCCCTGCTATCCGCCACTAAAAAGAAAAAGATTCAAGTCGTCCAAAATAAATCGCTAAAGACAATAACGGGTGCTCCGCGCTACGTCCGCAACGACACAATTGCTAGGGATACAAATGCAGAGCCAATAGGTGAGTTTATCGCCAGACTGGCCGCCCGCTTGTTTGACGCGGCTGACAATAGCACCCATCCACACCTAAGGGGCATAGCGCCTTTGCATGCCCGTCCACCTGAAGGCCGGCCACTTCCAAGGGAGTTAATCCCGCCTAAAAACTAGCCTGCAATAAACGCTAGCTAGTTTTTAGGTTTAAAATTACCTTTCTCTATTTTTTTTTAATCTCCATTTTCTTATTCATTTTCTTTTTATTCATACACTGCATTTTATTTTTTCGTTTGTTTTTGTTTTTGTTTTTATTTTATCTCCTTTTCGCCACCTCTATAAAGTGGCCACTATTAGAACCTGAAAAGTAGGCCCTCTCCTTAAAATCACCGTGGGTGTATTCACCCACGAGACTCGCCCGGGTCATGGGGTAAAACGTCAGTCCTTACCCCGACACCCGTACCTCTTTTACCCGACAGGGGTAAAGAAGATGTCCACGTAAGTCCAACGGCGGCTTACAGATTGACCGTTCGCTCTGGAGTTTCTTGTTTCTTTTCGTTTCTTTCTGTATTTGCTCCTAAGAAATGTTCATTCTGCCTTTTGTTTGTAGACGGTTTGCGTTTGTGTGCGTTTTGTATGTTGCGGGTGCTCGTTCGAGCCGAAGCGTCTCCGCTCAGCGTGTGCGAGCAAGAAGGCTACAGACTGCTGTCTCGCTCTCCCTCGATAGGCAATTTGGATTGAGTAAGTGTTTTTTCTTACTTGCTCTGGGTCCCTCCCTCCGTGCGTGCCTATTGAGGAATGTTAGCGTCGGCGTCTTCATCCCTATAGATGCCACCCCCTCCGTTCCGCCATCCCCCCAATTGGGGCCGGGGAGTAAGGAAGCGACAGGTATGGTCGCGATCTCAGCCATCGGCAATAGTGGCCCGTAAACTTTTTACGGGACAGGTTACTGCCGTTGACGGCACTTTCGCCGCAGCTTTCCCACCGTCGCGCCCTTCGTCGGCTACGTCCATGGCCTCAGCTCGCTCGGGCACCACGAGCTACGCCACTTCGGAGACAGGTGACGAGTACGAGTATTTTCAAGACGAGGAACTCCCCGCCATGCTGTCTCCCATCCAGGCCTGTCCTCCATCGGACGGCGTCTCGCCGCGTAAGGTAATAGCCGGCCTTGCGGCTAATTCAGACATAGTTAAACACGCCCCACCGGCGTCGGCACCCCGCGACGCCTTATTGGTGTCACCATCGACGCCATTCAATCCGCCACCGCGTGCCAACCCGCCGTCGATCGCCTTTAAATCAAGCGACACACGTAGGACAATTGGTGTTGAAGTACGTCCTTTTTCTTTAAGCCCAACTAAAAACCCCGCTGAGCAAGCCCGCGCGGCAGCCAGGGAGATGACAACAGCCGTAGTCAAGACACGTTTGTACCCGCCGCAACAATGACCCCGCCGCAAGTAGCAGCGACCGATGTTGTCGTACAAATGGATACAAATTCACCGCAAATTACCGGCCAGTCCTACGCGCAGGTGTCGGCCATCCCGGCCTAGCCTACACCTGCCCAGCCCGAAAAGCCTAAGGAGAAAGCCAGGTACCCACCGATCATTGTTGAGAATCTGCCGCAATGGTCGGTCCATTTAAAAAAGCTACGCTCCCTCTTAAAGCACGCGCCGCACGCACGCCCGTTTGGCAAAGGCGTGCGATTTTTACCACAATCGCCGGACGAATAAAGGGTGGTGGCGGCCTATATTGACGAGCTCTCCAAAGCTGACAGTACAGTGTCATAGTACTGTAACAGCCTTGACAACGAGAGGCCGCAGATAATAGCCATAAAAGGACTCCCCATAGACGCACCGTTGGGGGAAATTTCCGAAGAAATGGAAGCACTTGGCTTCCCTCTGTCGCACATACGACAAATCCCGGGGGCGAGAGGCCGCCCCGTTTGCATTTACTTCGGCCAACTACAAGGAAGGTACGACCCCAGAGAGCTCCAAAATATATATAACATCACGGAGCTCCTAAGTATGTCCGGCGTAACAATCACTGCGTGGAAAGCGAAGCCCGGGCCGGCGCAGTGCCATAGGTGCCAAGCCTTCGGCCATTCATCGGCCAATTGTCACCGTCCGATCCGATGCGTGCGCTGCGGAGAGGGCCACCCCACGGCGGACTGCAAGCGCGACAGAGAAGCCACCCCAACGTGTGCTAACTGTAAGAGAGAGCATGCGGCAAACGACAAGTCGTGCCCAATATATAAGAGGGAGGCGCGTAAGATGGGGGTGAAAAGTGCCCCCGCCGCCCCTAAACAACCACCCCCACGGGAAGAAGCGCCACTACCCCTGCCAGTACTGGGGATGCAGGAGTACGACCGTACACAGGGTTCAACCCTTATCCGCCAACCCCCCGACGGACAGAACACAACCCCCTTGCAAAAAACGGACGAAGAGAGGTCGCAAAGGCAGAGGAAAATTGCTAACGCAACAACAACAACATGAAGGTAAAAGTACGCCTACTTTAGGTCCCTCAGTCGAGGCACAGATGGCGTAACCGCCGATTGTTGCCCCCCCCCCACCGTTGTTGCCGCCCCTCCCGCCCAAACGCAAGCCCCGCCTATCCAATTTAAACCCCCCCACCCCCTCAACCCCTCATCCCCGCACGTACGCAAGCCCCGTCCACAGCTTTTCAGCGAAAGGTAAGCTTCCCTTCAGCTGCTACCACCCCCGCACTACCCCCCAGGGGTTGCGCACCTTATGTTGCGCCAATTCACTGTGTCTCGCCACTGTCTCTCAACATTGCCAGAGCGTCCATCGCCGCACTTAATGCAGCTATCGAGGCCATCGCAGTCGGTCAAAATCTGTTGCTCGCTCTACTGCGCGGCCTACAGCAGCTTACTCACCTCCTGGTCCAAGAATTCTCTTCAATCTAAGGATTGTATACTGGAATCCAGGGGGGGTAAGAGGTAAGACCGATGACCTCAGGTTGGTAGTCCAACAGCATGATATACATATTGTGCTGCTGGGCGAAACCAAGTTGCGACCTGAGCAACATTTATGTCTACCTAATTATTTCGTCTACAGGCGGGACGAAATAAATATCATAAATAACATCGCTTACAGGGGCACAGCAGTGCTGATTCGTAAAGACCTTGTCCACGAATGTTTACCCCTGCCAAGCTTTGTTTCAACCCGAGCGATAGGCATTAAACTAAAAGTCGGTAACACCGAACTTAAGGTTTTTCGCCGCCTACAAACCACCTAAGGTGCCTTTCATTTCCGGCGATATAAAAAATATTATGTCCGACGACACGCCCACACTTATACTCGGCGACTTCAACGCCAAACACCGACAATGGGGTTCAAGAATTTCATCCAATGAAGGTAGAGATTTGAAAATCGATGCAGCGGCGCACAATTACGTTGTAATTGGTCCCGGCTCCCCCACTCATTATCCCTCTCAGGACTCATTTCAACCAGACGTACTAGACATAGCACTAGCCCGTAATATCAATTGGCCCATCTCTTTAGAAACCCTCCATGATATCGATTCGCAACACCTTCCCATTTTACTGGTCCTCGGAGTTTCTATTAGGGATAAACCTTTACCACCAATGAAAAACTTCACGGACTGGACAAAATTTTAAGAATTACTGAACTCATTCAAACTCCCTCCCGGTGGCCTGTCTACCCCACAGGAAGTGGAAACAGCCACGCAGTCACTTACTTCTGCTATCTCCTCCGCACTTGCTCAGTGCACCACGTCTGCCAAGTCAACCTCGGGGAAAAGTTTACCACCGGCACATCTCCGTAGTAAACTTAGCCAAAAACGAGAGCTTCGCAAACTGTGGTGCCGAACTCGTTGCCCAACAATTAAAAAAGAGTTAAATAAGTTAGGTACTGAACTATCGAACCAAATTTCAACTTATCGGAAATGGTCTTGGGATAATACAATCTCAAAGGCCAGCGACAACGATACCGCTCTATATCGTTTAGCTCGCCAAATGACCAGCACCCCTGCCCCTATACACCCCCTGGTAGACACGCAAGGTAATCGTCTGTACAAAGCTTAGGAACGGGAGGGATTACTAGCGGACCACTTCGAGGATCAATTTAAGCCTAACTCCATTGTCGACCACGCCCACACAACATTGGTTACAACAGCTCCTTTGTAACCTCCGCTTAAGGGAGACGATTTTATCTCCCCTAAGGAGGTTAAAAAATTTATATCTTTTTAAATAAAAATAAATCCCCCGGCCCCGACGGCATTTCAAACACGGCCCTTTTGATGCTGCCTAGAAAAGGAATTGTGGCTTTAACCCGCATTTTCAATGGGATCCTGCGTACAGGTTTTTTCTCCACGACCTGGAAGACAGGCAAAATTATTGTCATACCGAAGCCTGGTAAGAGCAGCCAGAAACCAGAGCATTATCGCCCGATCACTTTACTGTCTAACATAGCCAAACTGTTCGAACGTCTTTTATTGAAAAGGGTATCACCCTTTATCAATCTAAGGCCAGAACAGTTTGGTTTTAGAAGTAATCATAGCACTACTCTTCAGCTTACTCGCGTATTACACCACATGGCCTTTGAAATGAACAAGGGCAGGTACGCGGTCGGGGTCTTTCTCGATATCGAGAAGGCCTTTGATCGTGTTTGGCACGCCGGCTTATTGTTTAAGCTTTCTAAGACCAATTTACCCCCCATGTTCGGGCGTATAATAGCCTCCTTTCTGGAGGGGCGGAGTGTCTATGTTTCGGTTGATAATAAAAACTCCCCTACTAAGACCATTTCAGCGGGGGTCCCACAGGGTAGTTGCCTTTCCCCTCTGTTGTATGCACTTTTCACTAATGACATTCCTACGCTTAGCGATATCGGTCTATCGCCAGGCACACAGGACGTCACCCTAGCATTGTATGTTGACGACACGTACATGAGCTCATCCCGTACGTCCCATTTAGCTGCCGCTAAAATGCAGCGATTATTGGATATCCTCCCGTGCTGGCTTGACAAGTGGAGGATAGCAGTAAACGCCTCAAAAACGGCAGCCATCTTAACCGGCCAACAGAGACTATTACCTAAGGAGCTTGTATTCCGCGGACAGGTAATTGAGTGGCAGAGCAGTGTGAAATACCTTGGCTGCATTATCGACCGCAGGTTGCGCATGACCAAAATGGTCGAGCATGCGGCAGCCAGAGCAGTCGGCGCCAGGGCGCCATTATTAAGGGCGGTTAAGGCCATTATTTTCAACTGACCTGCCGCTTAAAACCAAAGTCCGGCTATACAAGCTCTATGTTAGGTCGCGTTTGATGTACGCCGCGCCGGCTTGGTACGTACTGCTATCCGCCACTAAAATGAAAAAGATCAAAGTTGTGCAAAAAAAAAATATATTTAATTTAACTCGACACCCGTACAGTTTTGCCGCCTTACGACCGGCAAACAAAAAATCCTGCCCCCAAAGCTAATTTTCCGTGGCCAATCAATTGAGTAGCAAGCCAGCGTGAAATACCTTGGCTGCACTATAGACTGTTCTCTCCGCATGCGTGAGATGGCTTAACATGTGTCCACTCGTGCGACCGGAGCTAGGGCGGCTCTTAGGCCGCTATTTTCTTCTGCGCTGCCACTCAGAACAAAACTACGCCTCTATAATTGTATGTCCGTTCAAGGCTTACTTACGCAGCTCTGACTTGGTACGGCCTGCTTTCCTCCATCAATAAAAACAATCTTCAAATTGTTCAAAATAAGTCGCTGCGCCTAATAACGGGAGCCGGCCGCTACGTCCGTAACTCTACAATAGCTAGAGACACCAAAACCGAAGCACTCGATGAGTTCATTGCAAGGTTATCTAGACGACTCTCTGACAGCGCGGACAACAGCCACCATATCCATCTTAGGGACATCGCCCCATTACACGCCCGTCCTCCAGAAGGACGTCCACTTCCCCGAGAGCTTATCCCAGTGGATAGCTGATCATTCGGTCGGTTATTTATACCTCAGTCCATTCTCCCAAAATAAGCATTGTCCTCATGTATCTCTTCACATCTCCTACTTGATCGCTAATCGCGTCGTCTTCTTAAATATTTTTCAAAATTTTAAATCTTATTTTAATCTATTCTTTCATTCTCCGCATAGGAACCTGTAAAGTAGGTGTCCCTTAATCTCCGAGGGTTCTTTTACCCTTGAGCTTATGCCCGGCTCATGGGGGGAAAAAGCAGTTCCACCCGAAACCCGTACCTCGATCGCCGAAAGGCGGAGCAGAGAAGAATCTACGATGTCCAACGGCGGAGAAGGCTTTCGACCGAGTTTGGCACGAGGGCTTATTACACAAGCTGTTAGAGACGGACATCCCACCGATGTTCGGGCGAGTAATAGCCTCGTTTCTGGACAAACGGAGCTTCTATGTCTCGGTCGAGAACAACCAGTCAGCGTGTAAACCCATTAGAGCAGGGGCACCTCAAGGCAGCTGCCTATCGCCACTTCTCTATGCGTTATTCACCAACGACATACCCACTCTCAGTGACTCCGGTCTAGCTGAAGGCGTTGAAGACGTCCTCCTAGCCCTTTACGCGGAGGATAGCGCCTATATGTCCTCCTCTCTACTAGCTACGCAAGCAACCAAAAAAATGCAGCGACTGTTGGACACTTTGTCTGGCTGGCTGGACAAGTGGAGAATAGCCGTGAATGCCAGCAAGACATCAGCAATACTAACCGGCCTGCAAAGGTTTCTCCCACCGAAACTTCTGTTTTGAGATCAAGTTATTGAGTGGCAACCCAGCGTAAAGTACCTCGGTTGTATTATAGACCGCCCCCTGCGCATGTGCAAAACGCTAGGCCATGTGTCAGCAGGCGCGTTCGCATTACGGGCGTGCCTTAGACCGGTACTTTTCTCTGACTTGCCACTCAGAACCAAAATTCGCCTGTACAAATTGTATATCCGGAGACTACTACGACTAAGACTGACCAACGCAGCGGCTGCTTGGTACTGTCTTCTATCTTCTACCAGCAAACGTAAGCTCCAGGTTGTCCAAAATAAGTCGCTGAGAATAATAACCGGCGCGGGACGCTATGTCCGCAACTCCACCATCGCTAGAGATACCAAAACCGAGTCACTCGCAGAGTTTATATCTGGTTTGTCGAAACGATTATTCAACCGCGCTGACAACAGCCACCATACTCACCTCAGGGGCATAGCCCCTTTACACGCCCGTACGCTGGAAGGCCGGCCACTTCTCCAGGAGCTTATCCCTGTGGGTGAATAATTTTAGTTATTCACCCTCCTACCTTCTCACCTACTTCCCTTATTTTATTCCGTTTCTATATCTTACTTCGCTTTTATTTTGTTTGATTTTTCGTTTTTATTTCGTTTTTGGTTATGTCTTGTTTTTGTTTTGCTTCGTTTTTGTTTTAATTTTATTTTTCATTTCATTATTTTGCTTTGTTTATTTTGGCGCCTTTTGTCGTTTTTATTTTTATTTCTTTTTTCATTACGCACTGACCACACGGGGGCCTGAAAAGTAGGCTCCCTTATAATTTCACCGGGAGTGTTCAGCCCTCCTTAGCTTTTGCCCGGGTCATGGAGGGAGGTAAATTCCCCTCCCCTGACACCCGCACCTCAACACCCACAGGGTGAAAGAGAAGATACCCACGAAATCCAACGGCCACATACAGACTGACTGTTCGTTGTAGTTTCTTGTTTCTTTCCTTTTCTTTCTGTATTGCTCTTAAAAACCTAAGCATTCTGCTCAGAAAACCTTTTGTTTGTAGACGATATGCGAACCTGTGCGTTTTGTGTGTTGCGAGTGCTCGTTCGAGCCAAAGCGTAGGCGCTCAGCGTGTGCGAGCAAGGAGGCTACAGATTGCCGTCTCTCTCTCTCGGTAGGCAAACAGGATTGGAGTAAGTGTATTTTCCTGCTTGCTGCTGCACCGGCCGCCTCCGTGCGTGCCCATCGAGGGATGCCAGCGTCGGCGGATGGTACTTACACCGCAGCCTTCCCTCCGTCGCGGCCCCCGTCGGCCGCGTCTATGGTCTCAGGCATCTCAGGCTCAACGAGCTACGCCACCTCGGAGACAGGTGACGTGTATTTAAGAGATGACGAGCTTCCCGCCATGCTGTCTCCCATCCAGGATTCTCCTCCAACGGACGCCCAGGTCACTGCTGTTTTGCAACAACAGGTAATAGCCGGCTCCGCGTCGATTCGACGATAGTGTTGCACGACCCGCCCACGTCGGTCTCTCGCGACGCTTCAACAGTATCACCGTCGACGCCGTTCAATCCACCGCCACATGACAACCCGCTATCCATCGCTTTCAAAATCAGCGACCCACGAAGGATAAGGGGCTGCGTGGTACGCCCTTTCTCGTTGAGCCCGCTCAATGACCCTGCTGAGCAAGCCCGCGCCGTAGTTGGAGAGATGATAACCACCTAAAACGAAAACTAAGACAAGTTAGTACCCGCCCCAACAACGGCCCCGCCACAAGCAGCAGCGACCAATGTTGAGCGTAAGGAGACCAATTTGCCTCAAAACGGCGCAGGTGTTGGCCATTCCTGCCTCGCCTACACCCAGCCAGCCTCAAAAGCCTAAGGAGCTAAGGACCGATCGTTGTCAAAATTTGCCCAAATTTATTTATTGAATTGCAACATTACAGTTCAGAAAACCAATTCGTTACAATATTATTTTCTTACATTTTATAAAAACGAAACACACAAGACAAGAATAAAAGAAAAAAAAAAATCTTACATACGTCGTTCTAGCCTGCTCTTACACTCAAACATCAATCTCGGCACTGGTGTCACAAACAGATGACAGTGTGGTGCTGCCTCGAGTAAAGCTCGCAGTGCTGCGCGCGCGCGGGATCGGCGACAATCGGTACAAGTTAGTGCGGGATACAGCGAATTTAAACAACGGACGTTTGTGCATCCTCAAATATGAATCTGGTGCAAATAACTTTAATGTTCTTCCTAGCAATTTAATGTCGTCGATTTTGTTTCTTAAAATATACACAAAGAATTTGACTAAAGCCATAGATCTTCTTAATTCTAATGATTCGAAACCTAAATGCCCCTGCAAAAATTGGGTAGGATACAAAAACGGATAATAAATCCTAAATTTGATCCTTGACTTATTCCCGATCGCGTGTTATATGGTTCAGATAGGTACGGTCCGTATTTCACAAACTTTTTTCTTTCACTGAGGTAACTGGAAAACAGCATGAGCAATCCCGGAACAAAACCCATAGCACCCAGCTTCGATAGAAGAACGTCGTTATCAACTCGATCGAACGCCTTTTGGAAGTCAAGATATATGACGTCTACCAGGTTACCGGCATCTATTTCAGCTGACAGTATATCCACCATGGTCAATAAATTCGTTGCCACTGACCGTTTGGGAAGAAAAGCATGCTGTGTGCTGGTGACGTAAGGTTGACATTGTGGCAACAATTCTGCATGAAGAGCCATTTCGAACACTTTGGCGATGTCGCACAGATTAGCAACTGGACGATAGTTTTCTACCATAACTTTTGATCCGATTTTAGGAACAGGAGTTACTCGAGATAACTTCCAATGGGCGGGATATTGCCCCGTGCTCATAATTATGTTAAATATGAACGTTATTGGATTTATCAATTCGTCAATACAACCTTTTATCACAAATGCCGGTATCGCATCAGGCCCGGGAGAAGTATTGGGTTTTAATTTCTGAACGGCTCGCCTGACGTCGTCTTTTTTCAATAGGCTAACGCTGACTCGTCTGTTATCAGCAGAAGTGTTCGAATTGACTTCATCAGGATTAAGGGAAGAATTGTTGGTCAAAAATATGGACTGTAAATGGTCTGCAAAAGCAGCTGCTGCATCAGCCCCACGATACTCACGGTCGTTCTTAGTTACCAGTGGTTCAACACCTCCACGACTGCGAAGTGTGTTTATGTATTGACAGAAAAGCATTGGTTTCTGGCGAAGGCTTGAACACACACTAGAAACATAACTATTGTGGGCAGCGTGTATGTCAATTTTGACCTTACGACGCAAGCGCTTAAATTCAGCCAGAGCTTTGTCGTCACTGGATCGTTTTCAGCGTCGATGGCATCTAGCTTTAGTTTCAATGTCACGGATTATGCTTCTCGTGTAAAAGACAGGATAGGTACGATTACACGATTGCTTTCGTATTTTTTTGGAATGCAATGGTCAAATAATAAGTAAAGATAATTATTGAAGGCATTTACCACGTCATTAACGTCATTAAGTTCGTATATAAAATTCCAATCGGTGTCCCGAATATTACAAAATAATTTATAAAAATCTGCCATAGGATAATTCCAGTCTTTTGATCTGTCGATATTTGAGGGTGCACTTCTAGTTACCTGCTTAGAGAAACTGTAACTCACGGCAATGGTAAGAGGCGGGTGATGACCGTCTACATTGACCAGTTCCTCGCTCGCCGCCGTTCTCCGCACGCGCACGCTATCACTAAGCTCCGGACTCGTCAACCCCACGTCTAACATTCTCTCATTCATGTTTTTCACCAATTATACTGATTAAAATTACATAAAGATAAGAAATAACTAAAATAGTTTTTAATGTATTCACTACTACTATATAAATTCAAGTCACCAAAAATTTATATTCGTTCACTACAAATTTTGTTGCATAAACGCTCAACACTTTCTTCAATCACTTTATCAAACCAATTGATAAAAATTTCGTCTGTAGCAGTTGGTGGTATATATACAACACACACGTAGATATGCCGACCATCCAACAAGAATCTAGCGCAGAGATCCTCTAAGTTCAAGGTGTATAGGCGCGCGCGCGACCAGCAGCACGCCGCCCGCGGAACGTCCGTTAGCGCGGCCCCGACGTAGTACACTCCATTCGCCACAACACAGCTCAGCATCATGCACAGACTTGTCTAGGTTTGTTTCAGTTGCAGCTATAAGTTGTAGGTCATCTGATAATAAAATATTGTTTCTCTACAGAAAAAGCTTTGTCTTAAGCCATCTAACGTTTTGGTAATACACATTTAGTGTATACACGTTAGGCGTTCCGCAAGTTTTATTTTTAATTGTCTTTTTCAGATCGAAAGGGCTTCCGCTACGGTTTAACACTTTCGGGCCACTTTTCTCTAGAAGTTACATTTTCGGCAAAAGTAACCTTAAAAGATGCATAGTTGCCTCGTGAATTTAATTTTTCACAGGTACATGAATCACAACTGGAAATATTTTTCAAATGCTCTTTAATTTGCTCCACCGTTGCACCTACTTTGACATAATACAAATGAAAGTCGGTTCACTTAAAAAAGCTGCACTCTCTCCTAAAGAAAGCCCCGCATGCGCGCCCGTTTACTTTACCGTGGTGCGGTAAGACCATGCCGGAAATCACTATAACACAGCGCGAGGTCCGGCGGGCGTTGCTTTCCCTAGACGTTCATAAGTCGAGTGGCCCAGACGGCATACCAGCAGTGGTGCTTAAGCAGTGTGCTCCTGAGTTATGTCCTGTACTCACGCGCCTCTTCACGCTTTCCTACCACACTAGGCAATTTCCGTCTTCATGGAAGACTGCAAATGTGCACCCGGTGCCCAAAAAGGGCGATAGATCAGATCCATCGAATTACAGGCCTATCGCTATAACCTCTCTCCTCTCCAAGGTGATGGAGCGTGTGATCAACACACAGCTTTTGAGATACCTAGAAAAACACGACCTGATCAGTGACCGTCAATATGGCTTCCGCCACGGTCGCTCAACTGGTGACCTTCTAGTGTATCTCACACACCGATGGGCACTAGCCATTGAGAGTCAGGGGGAGGCATTGGCATGTAGCCTAGACATAGCGAAGGCGTTCGATCGGGTCTGGCACCGGGGTCTTCTATCGAAGTTGCCTTCTTACGGAGTGCCCGAGGGTTTGTGCAAATGGGTGGCTAGCTTTTTGTCCGGCAGAAGCATACGAGCCGTAGTTGACGGTAGTTGCTCTGATAGCATGGACATTAATGCTGGTGTCCCGCAAGGCTCTGTGCTGTCTCCTACGCTGTTTCTACTGCACATCAATGATATGTTGGACATCAACAACATACATTGCTATGCAGATGACAGTACTGGAGACGCTTATTACACGGGCCGTGCAAGCATCCCACGTTCCGTTGTGGAGGAAAAGCGTGAAGAACTTGTGTCTCAAATCGAGATCGGTCTGTCCAAGGTCTCTGACTGGGGGCGGGAAAACTTGGTCCGATTCAACCCTTCAAAGACACAAGTCTGCGCGTTCACCGCTAAGAAAACCCCATTCACTGTAGTCCCACAATTCCAGAACACTCCCCTCTCCATCTCCAAGAGCATTGGGATCCTTGGCGTTGACATCTCCAGCGATGTTCAGTTCCGAGATCATTTGCTAGGCAAGGTAAAGCTGGCGTCCAAAAAACTTGGTGTACTCAACAGAGCGAAGCAGTACTTCACGTCGGGGCAAAGGTTGCTACTTTACAAGTCGCAAGTCCGGCCCCATATGGAGTACTGCTGCCATCTCTGGGCGGGTGCACCCGGATACCAGCTTGGCCCTTTTGACTCGGTTCAACGACGGGCTGTGAGAATTGTCGACGATCCCAAACTCACTTGCGGTATTGAACCCTTAAGTCTGAGGAGAGACTTTGCCTCCCTGTGTGTGTTCTACCGCTTGTACAATGGATTGTGTTCTGAGCAATTGTTCGAAATGATGCCCACGGCTACTTTCTACCATCGCACCGCTCGCCATCGACAGGGAATTCATTCTCACACTTTGGAACCAAAATGGTCGCGAACAGTGCGGTTTCAGAGAAACTTCCTCCCGCGAACCCTTGGGTTGTGGAATGAGCTCCCTGCCAAGGTTTTCTCTAAGGACTACAGTATGGGGTTCTTCAAAAAAGAAGTTATTAGATTTCTGAAGGGTCGGCAACGCGCGAGTGATGCCCCTGGTGTTGCAAGCGTCCATAGGCTACGGTGACCGCTTACCATCAGGCGGACCGTAGGCTTGTTTGCCACCTTAGTGGTATAAAAAAAAAAAAAAAAAAAAAAAAAAAAAAAGGGCGTGCGATTCTTACCATAATCGCCAGAAGAATATAGGGTGGTGGCGGCCTTACAGCGACAATACCGTATTATGGTATTGTTACAGCCTAGATAACGAGCGGCCGCCAAAATTAGCGATAAAAGGACTCCCTCTCCACGCACCGTTGGAGGAGATAGCCGCTGAATTAGAAGCACTCGGCTTTCCCCTGTCGCACATACAGAAAATCCTGGGGGCGAGAGGTCGCCCCTACTGTATTTATTTCGGACAGTTGTAGAAAAGGTACGACTCAAGTGATTTATAATGTCACGGAGCTCCTCAGCATGACCGGCGTCTCCATCTCTGCGTGGAAAGCAAAGCCTGGGCCAGCGCATTGCCATCGGTGCCAAGCCTTTGGCCACTCATCGGCCAATTGTCATCGCCCGATCCGCTGCGTGCGCTGCGCTGAGGGCCAACCCACGGCAAACTGCAAACGCGACAGGGAAGCTACCCCAACGTGTGCAAACTGCAAGCGAGAGCATGCGGCCAACGACAAGGTATTTCCTTTATACAGGAGGGAGGCGCGTAAAGTGGGGGTGAAAAATGCCCCCTCCGCCCCTAAACCGCCACCGACGCGCAAAGAGGCACAATCTGTGGCCTTGCCGGCTCTAGGACAGCAAGAGTATGACCTCACGCAGGGTCCAACACTTATGCCCCCTGCCAACCTGCCAACAGACAGATCGCAATCCCTTAAGAAGGGTAAAAAGAGAGGTCGTAGAGGTAAGGGCAAAAAACTCAAACAAAATTTAGATGTGACTGCTTCAGTTTCCTCGATCGAGACTCAGATGGCGGCACCGTTGTCATTCGTCACCCCGCCCACCGCTGATGCCGCGCCCCGGGGCACTGCCTTCCCTGTTTAAACCCCGATCTCCGCACGATCGCAAGCCCCACCTATCGCCTTACAGCGAAAGGTAGGTTTCATCAAGGTAGCGCACCTTCCGTCAGGGGTGCTCACTGTTCGCCGTTGTCACTCAACATAGCCAGAGCGTCCATCGCTGCGCTTAACGCAGCTATTGAGGTCATAGCGGTCGGGCAAAACCCGCTGCCCGCTCTACTCCATTCAAGACAAGACCGCTGACCTTAGGTTGCTATTCCAGCAGCATGATATTCATAATGTGTTGTTGGGCGAAACGGGACGAAATAAACGCCACCAATTACATCGCTTACAGGGGCACAGGAGTGCTGATTCGTAGAGACCTTGTCCACGAAAGTTTACCCCTGCCAAGCTTTATTTCAACCCGAGCGATAGGTTTAAAGTTTCAACCAAAGATGGTAGAGATTTGAAAATCGATGCTGAGGTGCACAATTACGATTAAATTGGTTCTGGCTCCCCCACTCACTATCCCACTCAGGACTTATTACAACCGGACGTACTAGACATATTACTAGCCCGTAATATTAATTGGCCTATCTCGTTAGGAACTCTCCATGAAATTGATTCGCAACACCTTCCAATTTTACTGGCCCTCGGAGTTTCTGTTAGAAACAAACATTTGCCACCAATAAAAAACTTCACGGACTGGACTAAATATCAAGAACTACTGAGCTCATTTAAACTCCCCCCCCCGGGGCCGTTGTGGAAACAGTCGCTCATCTCAGCTATCTCCGCACTTGTCCAGTGCACCACGTCTGCCAAGACAGCCTCGGGGAAAAGTTTATTACCGGTACATCTCCGTAGTAAACTTAGCCAAAAACGAGAGCTTCGCAAACTGTGGTGCCGAACTCGTTGCCCGTCAATTAAGAAAGAGCTAAATAAATTAGGTAGTGACCTATCGCACCAAATTTCGCTTTATCGGAAATGGTCTTGGGATAATACAATCTCAAAAGCCAGCGACAACGATACCGCTCTTTATCGTTTAGCTTGCCAAATGACCAGCACCCCTGCCCCTATACACCCCCTGGTAGACACGCAAGGTAATCGTCTGTACAAAGCTGAGGAACGGGAGGGATTACTAGCGGACCACTTCGAGGATCAATTTAAGCCTAACTCCATTGTCGACCACGCCCACACAACATTGGTTACAACAGCTCCTTTGTAACCTCCGCTTAAGGGAGACGATTTTATCTCCCCTAAGGAGGTTAAAAAATTTATATCTTTTTAAATAAAAATAAATCCCCCGGCCCCGACGGCATTTCAAACACGGCCCTTTTGATGCTGCCTAGAAAAGGAATTGTGGCTTTAACCCGCATTTTCAATGGGATCCTGCGTACAGGTTTTTTCTCCACGACCTGGAAGACAGGCAAAATTATTGTCATACCGAAGCCTGGTAAGAGCAGCCAGAAACCAGAGCATTATCGCCCGATCACTTTACTGTCTAACATAGCCAAACTGTTCGAACGTCTTTTATTGAAAAGGGTATCACCCTTTATCAATCTAAGGCTAGAACAGTTTGGTTTTAGAAGTAATCATAGCACCACTCTTCAGCTTACTCGCGTATTACACCACATGGCCTGTACAAATTGTACATCCGTTCAAAACCTAGGCAACGTTTCGTTTTGTTTTATTTAAATTCAGTAAAAGTCACTGACCACACTGGGTCCTGATAAGTAGGTTCCATTTTATTTTCCCGGGGGTGTTTTCACCTCTTAGCTTCTGCCCGGTTCGTGGAGGAAAGTAAGTTTCTCTTGCCCGACACCCGCACCTCAGCACCCATAGGGTGATGGAGAAGAAACCCCAATTGGTTACACGGAAGCCGTGTGACTTTTAGGAAGTAGCAAGTTTTAATTTTAATAAAACTAGTTGCGTAGTTTTTTTAAAATTCATTTTTCTCGTGCATGGCGACGGCGCAACGTCATCGTTCCTGTCCATCCGTAACACCTGTGGTATAGTTACGGGTACCTAATTTTTTCTTATTAAGTCCTCTAATTATTAACTAGATTTCATTTCTGGTAAAAAGAAAAAAAGATTTGCATCACCTGTCCATACATTTTTGGCAAATGGCTTTTTAGGGGAATTCTTTACTTGAGTAGTCAGTAGTGGTTTAAGCTTTTACGAATAGTTATTTTTTAATCAATGTTTGAAGTACAAAATAACAAAGGTCAATTTCAATTTTAGGTCAAGGTCAAGTTTAGGAAATAGAAAACTATTTCTTATTTACATTAACGATCTCCCATATCATGTTAAAAACCATGACATTGTCTTATTTGCTGATGACACCTCTTTACTTTTTAAAGTTAAGAGACGACAGACATGTAATGACGAATTAAATAATGCCCTTTCTAAAATTGTTAATTGGTTTAACGTTAATAATTTCTTACTTAATGAAAAAAAAACCAAATGTGTTAAATTTACATTACCAAATGTTAGTCAGATGTATTAATGATAATGGTAAGGAATTAGAACTTGTTAATTCAACAGTTTTTCTTGGTATAACGCTGGACTCCAAACTTCAATGGGGTCCTCATATTCATAACCTAGCCAAGAAACTTAGCTCTGCTGTGTATGCGATCAAGAAAATAAGACAATTGACCGATGTCGACGCTGCAAAAATAGTATATTTTAGCTATTTCCATAGTTTAATGACATATGGTATCCTATTGTGGGGTAGCGCTGCTAATGTAAATACAATATTTTTGTTACAAAAAAGGACAATTCGTGCTTTTTATAAATTAGGATCTAGGATATCTCTGAGGGATAGGTTTAGGGAAGTAATTATTTTAACTTAAGCGTCGCAGTACGTATACGAAAATCTTTTATATGTACATAAAAATATCAATAGTTTCAGCGAGAAAAGTGACGTTCACAAAGTAAATACTAGAAGTAAAAATAAGCTGTTGGTGCACGATACACGTCTACTCAAAATAAGTCACTCTTTTATAGGGCAATGTATACACTTTAACAACAAAGTTCCCAATAATATTCAAAAGCTATCAATAAGTAAATTCAAATCTTTTATGAAACAAGTACTTTGTAAAAAAATTCAGACTATGTTAATGATAAAAATGCTTGGGACTGAAGAAGCTCAATAACGGGATGCATAGGTAAACCCAATAAAAATGGAAATAATATAAAATTCTACAGCTTAAATTTTTTTATTTAAAACGTTGATTGTATTTTTATTTTTTATGATTTTTTTAAAAGAGTAACTATCGAGTTTCTTGCCGGATTCTTCTCGGTAGGAATCAACAATATTGTGAACCGGAGGGACTGTGGGAGGGTTCAATAAAATTTCATAAATTTGACGATTCAAAAGTGATTGTAAAATCCTTATTTGAATAAAACATTTTGACTTTGACTTTGACTTTGAAAGAAGGACAGCACCCATTTAGCTGCCGTCCAGCGCTGTGATCTCTTTGAAAATGCCGATAAACAGTCGATAAAGGTGAGTCAGTAGTGTTTTTCTGTCCTGTGCGTGATTTTTATTAGGTATTTTACATTTCTACTATGCTATCATCCATACATACGCTGTTTTCACTATTTGGTGAGCAGGCTTCACGAACCTGGAAGCTTTTACAAACGTGATAGCTAAGGGAGGCCAAGGTGAAAGAAAATAGGTTAGCCCATGTTGATGATGATCCTACTACCAGTAGCCGATGGTGGCTTAGTCCTTGAAGTCAGCCACTGCAGAGTATTGGAGACTGTTGTCAGAGATGGACGTGAATACGCAAAGTAATAGGCTCCCATAGATACCGAAGATATTTTAATGCCACGGCGTGGTAGTCGTGTTTGATTAAAGTTAGGGTTGTCCGAAAAAAAGCGAGGAAAACATTGATTTAGCTTGTATGGCAATTAGTCGATTTACACAGTTAACAATTTCTTAAACAAGTTCTGACATCGGCATAGTGTTCATATGATACATGGTGCACACGCACGTAACGTGAGTATACACCAATTAGTATACAGCTTTTAGATGTTGATATAACTAGCTTGGTCTACTTTATATATTTTCTTTTAGTCATGTCTTGCGGCATTGTGCTTTGGGGTACGGCAACTGCCGCTCTGCATCTCTGCATCAACAGAGGACTTATTCTGGAGTGTCACTGTAAACTGCAAAAAATTGAACTGAAGAATCAGGTTACACTTTAATGGATACGCGGTTTTAGTGGGTCCCTAGCCAATGATGCCGCGAATCACTTGGCAAAGAGAGGATCAGACACTAAAATAATGGGACCCGAATCAATTGTACCGATACCATTTACCTAACTCAAAACTACGTATCAAAACCCTACAACTACTCGACAAACAGTGGGCAAAAGAAATGAACTGCAGACAAACTAAAACTGCTCTTGCATCCCTGGATGTCAATGTCACACTAGCTATCCCAACTTAGTAGGAAAAACCTACGCTACATAGATGGCATAATAAAACTGCCTGCTAAACAAAGATGCTGCATGGAGGCCGAGGTGATCCTACACCGCAAAAGCGTGAGCGATCAAGATAAAATTTGGCATGTAGATAGTTTTGAGTCCCGGAAAAGGACAAGTATTATTTGTTTAATAATTGAGGAGTTGCCGTTGAAATCTTACACCGATGACCGAATACTAAGAATACAAAGAAGTTTGCAAGAGCAGACCACAGCGGCACCCATTCACAAGTATGACACATGAATCACCCATCGCTTCGCTCAACCATGTTTTAGGGAACGTAACGACCCGATGCACATGCCACCACCGCAGAGACTTTGAGAGAGCATGACACACTCAAGCAACTCCAATAAAATTTTGATTGTATTTGTTACAATGTGTGTAGTAAAGGAACAAAATATAAATCCGATTCATATTGAGATTTACACACAAAAGTTTACATTTAACATCACAGGGCGAACACACGTACTCTGAACTTAAAACTGATTTATAGTTGCTTTTGAAAATATTTATATAAGAGGAGAAGATTGGAAGATCAAAAGCATTTACTAAATTATCAATTTTTTACGACAATATTACTAAATAAATATATAAATACATACACAAGGACACACATAAATATATATAAAACACAGTGTATCAAAAATTTATACTACTAGAAAAAATACACATATATGTATAAACCTACATAGGTACAAGTATAATAATATAATAAATGTAGTATTAATAACCCGCTGCAATCCACCATCGGCCGCCCAGTGCCAGAGAGGTTCCAAATGCGAGAGGGCGCATCACACAAACGTGCACACATACCCATATGCATCCACATACCCACAGACGTTGTATATCATGTAGTAGCCCAGCTCCCACACGACAGCCCGGCAACAAATGCACACCATTTAACGTACTGTCACTTCGGTAACAAGCCTAAAGGAAGAAGAAATGACAAGAAACTTCCCGGGTGTATACCTGTTACCATCAATCACGCAGGAACCAGGCCACCGAATACACAAATTCTATGCAAATATGAGTAAACAAACATACATGTACACGTCTATGCGCCACACCCACCCCCATCCAGAACCCCCCCAACACCAAGCAGCCAACGGTGGATGACTATCCATGGTGCATCCCCTGATCGTAATGTGTCATTAATTATCAACTACATAAGTCATAGATGGATGTCCAGTATTGGGCCCATACCTTTAATTCCATACCATGAGTTTCTCTAAGGACAACTGTATGGGTTCTTCAAGAAAGAAGTAATTAGATTTTTGAAGAGTCGGCAACGCGTTAGTGATGCCCCTGGTGTTGCAAGCGTCCATAGGCTGCGGTGACCGCGTACCATCAGGCATACCTTAAGCTTGTTTTCCACCTTAGTGCTGCGAGGCTTTTATTTTCGTGATGTAAACGAGTTGGTTTATCTGCAGACGAGTCGGTCGGCGGCAGCGGTGGCGGGCCCGTCGGCGAAGGACGTACCAGCCCCGTCGACAGGGCCGGCCCCGCCCAAAGCGACGGGCGGCGCGCCTGAGGACGACGTCGACCTGCAGCTTTACGCTCTCCCAGGCACTATTCAGCGACAAAGGGATGAAAAATTGTAAGTCATTTAATAGTTCTGTCGGTGAAGTCCAAAATACATCAAAAGCTCACAAAAACCTGAAATAACAATTTTTATTTATCATTTAGAGGTACGAGTACCGTGTACGTGACTTACATACTTTTAACAACAATAACCAAAACCACTAAAAACAAACTAAGAATAAGTGTTCTTTACAACAACCGAGATAATAATGGTAATCGTTATCGTAAATACCGTTGTGTGAGGACGCCGACTAAACTTTACAAGACCTAAAATAACTTATAATATATATTTACATACAACAAATAATGTATGACCTGCGTTTGGATCCGTACATTGGGACAGAACAACCCTCCACCCTAGGCGGACCGGTTCTGCGTACTTTTACCCTGGTCCAAATCGATTTTAAAAAGGCGCAAAACAACATGGCCGCCATACGTACATTCAACGCAGGATATCTCGAAAACTATTTGCTAATGAAGGGGGATGCCATAACAAATGTAATTGGACCGGGGAACAACTGCCTGGTAGAAAAAACTTCAAGATGGCTGAATCAAAATGGCGGTCGAAAATATTTGTTAACCGATCTGCTGTAACCCGACTGTAACTTTGCAGAGTTACTTCATATTGAGTCGATTTTTTTGAAGCCTATTCTCTCAGAAGGAGTCTACGGGGATGAAATCTTCTTCTCACCATGGAGGCAGCGTGCACCACCGAAAGCGCCCATACAAAACATATTACGAAGGTTGTATTATCTCTCATTTGTTATAGGAGAGGGAGTGCTCGAACACATTAGTTAAGGGCAACGAGAAGTAACTGCCTGGCAATAAAAAATTCAAGATGGCGGATTCAAAATGGCGGTTGAGAAAATTTGTTCACCGATCCGGGAGTTTTCGGGGTCGCTAATACTAAATATTAGGTCCATTTTTAAATTTTCCAAAATTTCAAGATGTTTGGCTGCCATAGTGCTGTTTTATTGGAGCCTATTATTGTGTAGTGTTGTGGTAGTCTCCGTATGTAAAAATTATGTATGAGGGGTTTAACCCAAAAACCGTGAGTTAGTCGTCGAAATCTGATCTTTAGCAGGAACGTTACACCATAAAGATCCAAAATCTAGTTTAGGAATAAAGGTACTATTTGCAGACAGCAAAGTTTTACTGATGCCTTAATGAGATGAACTGATCACAAGACAATTAACTGCCCCTACCTAAGTAGTTGTTGAAATATCCAACTTACTTAAAGCTTGGCTTGTCATGTTCATTTTTCTTGAAGATAGGACATGAAAATGACAGTAAAGTATGAAAAATCTACTGTTTACTCCATCCAGAGAGATCCACTGTTGTGGAGGTGAAGTACTTTGCTCTGTTGAGTACACCAAGTTTTGTGGACGCCAGCTTCACCTTTTCTTGCAAATGATCTCTGAACTAAATATCGCCGGAGATGTCAACACCAAGGATCCCAATGCTCTTGGAGATGGTGATGGGTGTGTTCTGGAAGAGTAGGACTTCAGTGAATAGTTACTTAGCGGTAAACGCGCACACTTCTGTTTTTGTAGGGTTCAATGGGAGCAAGTTTTCCCGTCCCCAATTAGAGACCTTATACAGAGTTGTCTTGATTTGAGAGAAGTTCTCCGCACTTTTCCTTCACAATGGAACGAGGGATGATTGCACGGCCCGTGTAAAAAGCGTCTCCGGTATGGTCATCTGCATAGCAATGTATGTTATTGTTAGACAACATGTCATTGATATGCAGGAGAAACAGCACAGGAGACAGCACAGAGTCCTGCGGGACACCAGCATTAATGCTCATGCTATTAGAGCTACTATCGTCAACTACAGCTCGTCACCCATTTGCACTAACCCTCGGGAACTCCATAAGATAGCAACTTTGATAGAAGATCCCGGTGTCATACCCCATCGAACGCCTACATGCCAATGCCAACTCCTGACTCCCAATGGCTAGTGCCCATCGGTGTGTGAGATACACTAGAAGGTCACCAGTTAATTCTGATTGGCGTCGTGAGTGGCATTGTAAGTCGTCAGACTGGGATATATTGCGTGAATTTTATGCATCGTACCCGTGGAGGCAGCTCTGCATTAGCTTAGAAGATCCTGACGTCTAGGAAGCTGCAGTCACCAAGACAATCCTCGCTGGTATGGAATGTTTTTTTCCTAACCCGCGAGTAGCTGCTGAAGTCAAAAAACGGCCATGGATTAATCCGTCTTGCAGAGAAGCTAAAATTCTTAAGCAAACTGCAAATGAGGCTTGGACCACGGCTCGTAATAATAAGGATCCGAATATTTCGGTGGTAAAACGCAAATTAAATGCTGCCTTGAGGTTCAGTAAGGAAGCAACTGCCAGAGAGATATCGATTAATTCTAGTTCACTTTCTGAGGCCCCCAAAATATTTATAATTGCTGACACAAAAATAATTAGGCAAGTTTACTTTGCTCTATGTCAATCAATAATAACTTACTGTATTACATCATGGGGTGGTAAGGGTAAAACATTACTACTTTCCATCGAGGGAGCGCTGAGAGCAATTCTTAAAGTATCTACTTTCCGCCCTTTTCTCTTTCCCACTCACCTCCTCTATTAATCTTGCAAAGTACTAACAGTCTGACAGTTATTCTTAAGGAGTATAGTTCTTAAACAGCAGGCTTCCCTTTTCCACTGCACTAAACTTACCAATAAAAAAAGAAAATATATAGTCTGCCGCAAAAAATAGCAATAAAACATACTTTTACAACTAAATTTTATGTTTTTCTAGGTTCTTTGCTCTACAATAGACTGAACTCACTGACAGACATTTATCCCCTAAACTATAATGATTGTAAAAAAACACTCCAGGACACCCTCCAAAGTATGTCGTACTAAGATACGGAGAAGATATTAAGTGTACTAGAGTAAACACTTCGTGTACTTTTATTTTAATTGTTCTGTTATTTTAGAAGTCATTTCTAAAATGTATTCTATAAAAACTATATTGTTTACGTATACACATATAAAAGTTTACCAAATCAGTTAATTATTAATGTTATCTTAAATGCAGTAATTATATGTATAAACATGTATGTCAGCTCCTCTCGCCTGAAACACGGGATAACCAAGTTCAGTAACGTAAAACGATTAACGTAAAAAGATATAAGTAATAGCTAAGCACAAAATTGTATTCATAGTTTTATTTTGTGGAACCTCATTTTTATAAATAAAATTATTATAATATTTATGTACAGAATAGTCTTCTTTACAGTGTATTTATTGTGTGTGTGAGCAGATGCCGGCACAACTCGAAGGGGTGCTGCGTGCACTGCTCGCCGCTGGAACCCTGGGACGAGAATTATCTCCGAGAACACAACATCAAGCATATGTCGTTCCACGCGTACCTGCGCAAGATCACGTCCGGAAACTTTATTTCGTTAGATGAAATGTCATGTAAAATTAAACCAGGTGTGTTTGGTTCACATTGGATACATTACACAACACATCAAAAATCCTGTCCTCTTTCTACTCTTGGCGCTATGCTATATGCTAAGTGAGGTGTCATAACCCGATTGTTTCAAAACAAACTGTCTCGTGTTGTGGTTCTTATTCTATTTCTAACCCCCGCCGAAACAGATGGTCTAAGAGCTGATCGTAAATAATTGTCCCTTTAATAAACCACTAAACTACGGTACGTTACTGCTTACGGTCTGCGTGAGTGGTCACCGCAGCCTATGAATACTTCTTGCGAACCAGGGGCGGCCCCCTTTTGTTTGTTTTCCAAGGCTGTGCATCTGGGGCTCGTTTCAGCCTTGTCTACGGAGGCCTTTGTCGCATGTCTGTCGCGGTTTGTCAGTCGGCGTGGACTCCCTCACTTGATTCGCTCGGACTGTGGGACAAACTTCAAGGGTGCAGATCGCTATCTGAAGGAAGTCCTTCAGTATTTGTCGGACAATCACACGTATATTGATTCGGAGTTGTCCAACCGGGGCGTGACTTGGATTTTTAATCCTCCTGGCTATCCTTCGTGGGGTGGTATTTTCGAAGCAGCTGTCCAGGTCGCCAAAACTCACCTCCGACGTGTGATTGGTGAAACGGTACTCACGTTTGAGGAATTGCAAACGGTATTTTGCAATGTCGAAGCGGTGTTTAACTCACGACCGCGTTGTCCGATCTCGTTGGATCCTAATGACCTAGAAGCGCTAACTCCAGGCCATTTCTTGATCGGTAGTCCCTTAACCTCCTTGCCTGAATACCCCTTCATCGATGTGTCAGTCAATCGGTTATCGCGTCATGAGTTTATAAAAAAAAGCTTGTGATCTTAAATCTATTAGGGACTCTTAGTATGATTTATTGACTGTTAAAGAATCACTAAAATATGCTCTTAATGAAGTCAACAAATATTTTACCGAAGTACAATATTATGCATAAAATTAATGTAAATGAAAACAATTTGATTTATAAAGTTAAAACTAATTTACCTTGCCTCTCAAATTAAATGTGTTTTTTTCAGACTGATGCCATAGAGATTTATAGAATTACATGTAACGTAAAGACTGACAGTGGTTCTGGCTACGATAATATATCAGTTAAGACAATAAAGCATTTTGCTTCCTATCTCGTAGACCGAATTACTTACATGTGTAAATTATCATTACAGACTGACGTTTTCCCCCCTATAAATGAAAAAGCTATTATCTGTCCAACTTATAAAAGGGGTGAAAAATATATTCCTAGTAACTATAGGTCGATTACTATGCTGACTACATTTTTAAAGATATTAGACAAATTAGGGCACAAAAGACTGGTCAACTACATTGAGAGAAATAATTTAATAATAAAGTAATAGCCAATACGGTATTGGAACAGGTAGTTCAACAGAAGACGCCATTTTACGATTAACATCCCTTGTTACCACCTATGTCGATAAGGGGGAAAAGTGTCTTGGAGTATTCTTAGACTTGCAAAAAGTATTTGATACTGATTTCATCCCAATCTTATTGAAACATCTAGAAAACATTGGTAATAGAGGAGTAGTTCAGAGGTAATTCACGGATTATCTTACCCAAAGATCACAATGTGTACGAGTATAGAGTCACTTGAGTTTTGATTGATTTGATTTGATTGAGCCGCCTGCTCTTATGGAGTTCCTCAAGGCAGCACACTGGGACCCACATTTTTCTTAATTTACGTAAACGAGTAGTGTAAGACAGTTTTAAAAGGTGAGGATCTAATTATGTTCACAGACGATACTGTAGCGTTATTCCATTAATCCACCTAAAAAAACACCTTGACCTAGCTGCAAAAGGATTAAACAAAATAACGGTATGGCTAGAAAATCATTTATTAACTTTATGCTAACAAACCATACTACGTTTGTTTCAGCAAAACATCTGCATCAACGCCGAGTTTAAAACATAAGATACATTTTTTTTTATTTTTTTTTAATACCACTAAGGTGGAAAACAAGCACACGGTCCGCCTGACAGTAAGCCGTCACCGTGGCCTATGGACGCTTGTAACGCGTTGCCGACCCTTCATAAACCCAAAAACTTCCTTCTTCAAGAACCCCATCTGTAGTCCTTAGAGAAAACCTTGGCAGGAGCTCTTTCCACAACCCAAGCGATTGTGGGAGGAAGTTTCTCTAAAACCGCACTGTAGGCGACCATTTAGGTTCTAAAGTGTGAGAATGAATTCTCTGCCGATGGCGAGCGGTGTGATGGTAGAAAGTAGCCGTGGGCATCATTTCGAACAATTACTCAGAGCACATCCTATTGTACAAGCGGTAGAACACACACAGGGAGGCAAAGTCTCTCCTCAGACATCAGGGTTCGATACAGCTAGTGAGTTTGGGATCGTCGATAATTCTCACAGCCCGTCGTTGAACCGAGTCAAAAGTGGGTGCACCCACCCAGAGATGGCAGCAGTACTCCATATGAGGCCGAACTTGCGACTTGTAAAGCAGCAACTTCTGCCGTGAAGTACTGCCTCGCTCTGTTGAGTACACCAAGTTTTTTGGACGCCATCTTTACCTTGTCTTGTAAATGATCTCGGAACTGAATTGTGGGACTACTTAGTGGGTTTTCTTAGCGGTGAACGCGCACACTTGTGTCTTTGTAGGGTTGAATCGGACCAAGTTTACCCGTCCCTAGTCACAAGTTCTCCGCGGTTTTCCTCCACAACGGAACGAGGGATGTTTGCACGACCCATGTAATAAGCGTCCCCAGTACTGTCATCTGCATAGCAATGCATGTTGTTGATGACATGTCTTTGATATGCAGTAGAAACAGCGTAGGAGATAGCACAGAGCCTTGCGGGACAGCAGTATTAAAGTCCATGTTATCAGATCAACTACCGTCAACTACGGTTTGTATGCGTCTGTCGGACAAAAAGCTAACCACTCATTTGCACAAACCCTCGGGCACTCCGTATGATGGTAACTTTGATAGAAGACCCCAGTGCCAGACCCGATCGAACGCCTTCGCTATGTCCAGGCTACATGCCAATGCGTCTTCCTGACTCTCAATGGCTAGGGCCCATCGGTGTGTGAGATACACTAGAAGGTCATTAGTCGAACGACCGCGGCGAAAGCCATATTGACGGTCAGTGACCGGGTCGTGTTCTTCTAGGTATCTTAGAAGCTGTGTGTTGATCACACGCTCCATCACCGTAGAGAGGAGAGAGGTAATAGCGATAGGTTTGTAATTCGATGGATCTGATCTATCGCCCTTTTTGGGCACCGGGTGCATATTCGCAGTCTTTCATGAAGGCGGAAATTGCCTAGTGTGGTAGGAAAGCGCGAAGAGGCGCGTGAGTACAGGACATAATTCAGGAGCACACTGCTTAAGCACCACTGCTGGTATACCGTCTGGCCCACACGACTTATAAACGTCTAGAGAAAGCAACGCCCGCCGGACCTCCCGCTGTGTTATGGAGATTTCCGGCATGGTCTTGCCCGCACCACGGTATAGTAGGTGGTACAGTGTCTTCATCGTTCATATTAGAGTTTGAGGCAAAGAGACTGCCCAGTTGATCGGCTTTCTCTTTAGCACTATGGGCCAAGTCACCATCGGTCTTTCGCGGTGGTGGTAACGACGACTGGCAGAAGTTCCCTTCGGCAGCTTTGGCAAGCGACCAGAATGCACGACTTCCAGAAGGATAGCTCGCAAGTCGTCCACCTATTCTGCCGATGAATTGGAATTTTGCTCTGGATGGTTGCTTTCTTACTGAACCTCGAGGCATCATTTATTTTCCTTGTAGCCTTAAAAGCAAAGCTCAAGATACCAAAATATGCAACTGTACTATGTTTTCTTGAGCTAGTACAGTCAAGTATTTGGGAGTGACAATTGACGAACCTCTAAGCTGGCAGCATCATTTTAATGGTCTAGTCACTAAAGTTAGGCAACTGATTTACATCTTGAGGAATTTACGTTTATTTGCCAGTATAAATTTAAGGATATATGTATATAAAACGCTATGTGAATCTTGTGAATGTAATTTGTTAAACAAAAGACTTAAATTAAACTGAATTTCAATAGGAATTTGGCTTACCTCATAGGACTATGATGACACTGAACGACTTTTAGACCAGTAAATTTACAAACAGTGATGATTTGCTGCAACAAGGACTCAGTCAGTGAACGGTCGCTGCTCAACTCAACTTGACCCTGTCTGCTGTATTAAGGGTGTACAGAAGATTTCTGGAGG